>BMAV01001547.1:0-86231 GCA_019973955.1 Trichonephila inaurata madagascariensis
TCCTATTTGAAACTATGTAAAACAGATTTTATGCTCAACATTTAAAAAAAGCGGCCATTTGATTTCTTAACGAAAAATTTAAAAAATTTTGGAGATTTTAAAATGCTACTCCTCCTACAAAATTTCTTCATGGGGAAAATTTGATTTACAATATGCAAACTATTTAACAAAATTTGGGAAAAGGGTTTTGGGAAAAATATCCCTTTTTTTATGAATATTTTTAAAAAATTTCCCTTTAAAAATGTATAAATTTGAGTTCAATTATTTTAAAAATAAGTATTGCTTTGATTCAAAAATATATATCAACTTTTTTACGAGTACTTTTGGGAATGGGAAAAAAAAAATTTAAAAACTGGCACAATAAAAAAAAAATCCTTAGTTTTTAAAATAAATAAACTAGTTTTTTTATCTTTCTGAGAAAAATAATTTTAAAAGTTTTTTTTTTCCATAGGGATATGAATGAAAACAACGTAAAAGCTATCATAATTCTGCATTTTTTAAATTTTAAAAACTTTCAAATTTTGTGAGGTTATAAAAAAGTATTTAAAAAGAATAATTTAGACAAAAAAAATTATATTTTCCCTTTTTTACTGATTTTGGTCAATTAAATCATACTGTGTCCTCTTAAAAAAAAATTAAACTTTTTATAAATTTTTTTCATAATAATATTTGTGGTTTTTTTTAATTTCATGTGAAATTTTTTGGTTTTTAAAATTTAAAACGACCTAATCAAAAAGGGGGAAATCTTTTTAATATAAATTCCATTTAATTCAATGAAATAAATTTTTTTTAGTGGTTTTATAAAGAGTTCTTTAACTCATCGATGTTTGTTTTTATTTCAAAAATTATAACAATTTTAAAAAGGCGGTACTATAAAATTTCTTAACCGTGTTTTTAAAAAAATTTGAAAAATTTTTTAAAACTCAAGCAAATTTATTATTGTTATTGAAGAAAAGTTGAATATAGTTGAACCTTTATTTAGCGAAGTAGCTAAGTCCCGAATAAAAAACTCGTTATGTGGAAAATTGGTTGAACAGAAATTCCTCTTTTACTTTACTTCATACACCACATAACACAAATTTTTAGTTCATGAACACTGTATATTATTAAAAAAGTAATAATTCATAATTTTTTGTAAATTAATACCTATTTATTTTATATATCTTACGAAAACAAAAATCAAAACGAAAAATATCAAAACGAAATCTTGCAAGGTAAACACGAAAACATAAATAAAAATAATATTGTCTATGCATTTTTAATTTTAAAAAATAATTTTACGTTTAAATTAATGAAAATTTTAATGAAATTTTTTTAATTTTAAGCATACAAGTAATTTTAAACATACATAATTTCAGAAGCAGTAATTTTAAGCATACATTATACAGTAAACCAGTATAAGGTCTTCGATCAGCGTAAAACGTGTGAAAAGAGAAAATAATTTGAAATGTTTATATATACTTCAAAAATATGAAGAAAAAAATTGAATAACAAGAGAAAAACTTCCTTAAGGTATCTGACTACGTTCGGAACCGTGATTTTGCAAAAGCGTGTAAATGGATAATATTTATGATATTTAGTATCCTTGATTAGAAAAATGAAAAATTTTTTTTAAGGACTTTTGACAAAAAAATTTTTTAAATACAATATTTTGGGAAAAAAATTTAAATTAGAATAACCTTTTTTTTTCCAAATGTTCTCCTTTTGTGAAAAATCTTCTATTGTATTAATATTTTGCCTGTATTCAGCTCAGACCTCTGCAGAGGCTCAACTAAATTTTTTTGGGAAACCCATAACTTGGAATCGGTTTATCCATGATATCCCCGGAAAACAGAAAGGGAAAAATTTTTAAAGAAAATACGCCGAAAATTTTTTGGTTGAAACCCTTTTGAAAATTTTGGTTTCCAAAAATTTAGTTGACCTTTTAAAAGAGGTTTTGGGGCCTTATATACAGGCAAAATATTAATAAAATTTGGTGCTTTTTTAAAAAAAAGGGAAACTTTTGGGAAAAGCAATTTAATTTTTTTTCCCCAAAATTATTTTTTTTTCAAAATGTCCTTAAAACAATTGTATACATATATTCTAATCTAAGGGGAAGGTTTAAAAAATTTCATTTATGCGCAAATCAGGGTTTCCCGGGAACATCGGAAAAAAAAATTCACTTCGCTTTTGCATTTCGTTTTTACAAAGAAAAAAAAAAGTATTATGTCCGGCCCCGGGGAAAAATTGTTGCTTAAAAAAAAAAAAGGGTTTTAAAGGAATCGTAAAAGAAAAAAATTCTTAATATAAAAAATAAAAATGATTTATGAAAAAATTAATGTTTTTGGGGAAAAAGGGGGGTGCTTTATAAATTTTTATAACTTTTTAGGTTCTATTCCGAAATGTTGAGTGAAAAAAATGGAACAAAACCCCCCAGGGCTTTTTCCCCCCAATGACTTTTCTTTTTAAAATCTTTTTTTCCCCTTATAAAGAAAAAAGGATTAATATAAAAAAAAATTTTTTTATTTTTTAACTATCATTTATTTATATTTTTTTTTTTTAATTTTTGGCCCGCAACCGAAAAAGTTTGCCCATACCTGAGTTAGAACAAATTTTTTTTTACATGCATGCTCGCTAGTCTGTTTTTTCTTTTTTTTATTTCCATTTCCAGAAAGACTGGACAATTGTTTAAAATTTTATGATAAAAAATTTTGGGGCCAAAAAAAAACTTTTTTCCTTTTTTGGGGGGTTCTCGAAATTTTTAATTCCAAAATTGGAAAGGGGATCGGGAAATTAGTCCCAAATCTGGTAATGGGTTATATAGAATTAGTCGCCAAATCAAAAATTTTTAAAGGGAAATTAGTGCCAAATTTTGTGGTATAATGTACCAGTCCCAAATCTGGATTATCCTGTTTTCTGATTATCCTGTTGGGGGACAAGGGAACAAAACTATGAAATTATTGTATTGTCTGGTCCTTTAAAGTGTGCAAAATTTTTTAATAAATCTGACCTTTTTGGGAAATGGGTAAAAAAACGAGTTCAAAAAATTCCGTTAAAATACCGCAAAAAGAAATTTCAAAATGTAGGGCTCAAAAAAGGAGGTCCCAATGTATATGATATCTCATTAGGTTTTTTTTTTTGTAAAAAGGGGCCCAATTCAGAAAAAAACAAACAAGACGAAAAAAACAGCCTCTTGTTTTTTTTATTTTACTCTGAATTGTTTTTTTAAATTTGGTTTTTTTTTCCCGGGAAAAACAAAGGGCCAAAAAACGAGATTTTAAATTTTAACATGCTTCACTTTCCCTTTTAAAAAAAACTGGTTTGATTGACTTTTTGGGAAAAAATTTTGGGTGCGTGTGTGGGATGATAAATACAGTAAAACCTGTTTTCGGGCGGTAGACAGGAACCGCATAAAAATAAACCGCACAAAATAAATATTAGAAAATTTCATAAATACTTGATAAAACAACTGTATCGACATACCACAGAAAAAAATTTTTAAAATGGTGGGGGAAAGGGGCCGATAAAAGCCCATCTTAAAAAAATTCAATTACCCACAAAATTTACGAGAAAGTTTTTTCAAAAAAAATAAATAATCAAACTATATATGGAAGCATTTTTAAAACATTTAATTTCTCATTGTACGAATGGAAAAGTTTTCAAAATGCACATACATAAATTTGGGCCCCCAAAAACCCGCGCATCTTTTCTGTGATTAATTGGGTTCCCAAAAACGTTTTTTGTCACTTTTTAAAAACAATTTTAATTTCATTTTTTTGCACCTTAAAGTAAGTGATAAATTTTTTGCGACAGTCGGGGGGTCAGATTTTGTAAATGTCACGATAACCAGATTTCCCTGGTCGAAAAAGCTCTTTTCAATTTCTAACCCTTTTGGAAATTTGTTTTATTTTTGAGAAAATGTTTTTCTGATTTAATAGAAAGCTGGATCCCAGCATATATTATACCTTGTCTCAAAGAGAGTCCGGCATCTCTTGTCCGTCTTCATAATTTATCAAATTATTGATAATGTTACCGTCATTGACAGTTTCGTCTACGATCAAGCGCGTGCTGCTAGCGCGTTGAGAGAAAGCAATTGAACGTGCATTGTGCAGAGATTGTTACTAACAAATGAGCAGCACGTCTTGATGTGTATATCCGTACATTGATAAAAAACCATTACAGTGGTACCAAAGCCGTTGAAATTCATAAACCGCATAAAAAAAGATCTCAGTAAAAAATCGCACAAAACAAATCGCATAAGAAAATGACCACACAAAAATATGTTCTACTGTACACTAATGCAACAAAATTCAGATAATTTTCATCTTAGGTTGATTATTTTTAGTAATATTGGTTAGATTTTAAAGAAATTAGGTATGCATATAAGATGACAAAACATAAAAAAATTTCATACAATAGTTATGATACATACACACGCATAATTTTGTGTTTACTTATCAACGCAAGAAAGGGCAAATGACAGAAAGAAGTTATAGGATGAAACCTAAGAAATTGTTAATACGAAGTATGCCCTTTACAAAAAAAAAAACTAACGTGACGTAATTTTTGTTGGAAATGAAACAATATACGACTTACTATGGCAGTCAGTTCTGCTCTTCCATCAATGCTGTCTTCATACCCTAGATGGTTCTGGAAGAAGAAAGGCAAGATACAATAGTCCTGTCAAGAGCATTCCAAGTATGATCGCTACGATTACGTTCTGAAGATGTCCAATGAAGTTGGCATATAATCGCAATTTCTAAAAATCAAATTAAGATCGAGTGAGTCTTAATTTGTCGAACGATTTCATCCATAAATATAAAACCAAGATCAATTTCAAACTTGGAAAGACGAATAAAGGGCCCCGAGATTTTTTACCACTATATCCCTCATAGCGAATTGATTGATTGGTTGAATATTAACGTCGCACAGTTCAGCTACACGAGGACTTTTGGCGACGGACCACGTAATTTTGAACCATGGTCAAGTGACGTGGACGACACCTGAGCTGGCACTCCCTCTCCTAACTACTACACCAACGGGAGGACGTTTCAGCTCTCGGCAGATTTAACGTGCATCGCTGCCCTACACTGCGGGTCTTTAGTGGTACTGGGCATATGCCTCATAGCAGTGATAAACTATGTCAAATACATGGTCATTCCTTTGTAAGCACTCGGTGAATCGTCTCCTATAACACTGTTCACTACCTGTCACAACATATTCACAGGAATCCGTCGAATTTTTTCTGAATTCGAAGTTTCAACTTATGAATTGTGTGTGAGGCTGTAGCATTAAACCCGTGTGATTCCATGTAGCTTCACAGAAAAAAAAATATACTATAGTCTGAAAGATCTGGAGATCTGGCTAGCCATCCGGTTCTTCATGTTTAGCGAAATGACTAAGAAACAGGTTCCTGACAATTGTAAAGGGATTTCTTCCGAAGTGACTGGTTGCTCCATCTTGTTGGAAGAAAATGTCTTTGTACACGAGTAAATCAGCAGTTGTATGAGAAAAGAAGTTTTTCACCATGTGAACATTGTTTTATCATGTCGCACACACATATATAAAAGTTTAGCTTTCCCCTCTCATCTTCAAAAATATTCTGACCAATAGCTATAAAAACAGGTATTGTACACCATACAGTAACTTTCAAGCTGTAAAGTGGTTTCTGATAGATTTCTTGAGGGTTTGTTTTAGATCACACAGAAAAGGAAAGTTTGCTTATTAACGTATTTTGAAAAATGAAAATACATGACGATATCTTCGCTCGCGCGCGTGCTCTACACTCCAGCATAACGAAAATTAGCGTTGTTGTCACATCCTCCAATTCACTCCTGTACTTGTCTATCTTATTTATGTCATTTTAATGGAAGATTATTTAATAACCGTATCCAAAAGATGAGCAACACAACACTAAGCTACCATAAAATATATCTGTATATTACAAGTTATACTATACTTTATTTGGTGTTGAATCCCTTAGAAATGAACTGTGGCCTTAAAAAATGCAACTGGAAAGCAAACAAACATAATAAAACAAAAATTTTAGTATCTTATTTTACAATTCATATTCTCTCTCTTGCTTACTAAAAATAATCTTTTTTGAAGTTGTATTTCGAAGAGTTTCATGCGCGAGTAACATATTACACCAATTCATTCCTATCTACATGACATAACTCTTCTAGTATTTGTAACATATTCCGAATGTTCTCATCAATTTCTGCGCTTCACATCGACTTCTTGCCCCATCATCATAATTACCTCCCTCATAGTATGTGGAATTTCGCACACAAATATTTGACAGATTCCTGACACTACCAACAGGGTAACTCCACGTTTGTTATCATCAATTTCTATCAGCTTCATCGTGTCGATGGAAGCAATTTTCATAATTAATATGAATTGGACGGAAAATAATTGTAACACTCACACATACACACATGTTTATAGTTTTGACATTACTAAATTAACTGGAATATAATATGCTGGGATAAATATATATTGTGTATACAATTTCTCACTAACCAGTTCTTGCAGTATTGGAACACTATGACCACCGTTCATTTTGTCCGCATCAGTTGATGCCGTAGTCTTTTATACCACTAACTCCTCTGGTACTATAACATACAAGTATATTCCAATAGTTCTCTCATTTTCTTAAGAACTCTCAGGACTCTTAAATTGCAAATTTTTCAATTTTTTGAAAAAAAATATATGTTAAAGCCTTAATATTTCTCAGCATTTTGATTCCAAAACTGTAAAGATACTGTAAAAACTTCCGAAGTTATTCTGGTAGGTGAAACTTGGCAAAACTATCTCTTTCTCATACTTTAACTTTATTTTTCTCAAAACAAAAATTTTTAGCAGCTTGCCCACACAGGATTTCAGAAAGAGAAATATTTATGATATAAAATTTGAATTTTATACACGTGTTCAAAATAAAGCTCTTCACCTTATATATACGTAATTTTCAAAAAAAAAAAAGTTTAATAGGGTATTTTTTGTATTTGAATTTTTAATTTATTTTTCTTAAAAATTTTAAAATTTTTCGTTATAATTGTATTAAAAAATAATTTTCTCTAAATTTCTTGAAATTTAATTATAATTTCAAACGTGAACATTTTTTGTACCGAGTAGGTAATTTTGTAAATGTTGATCAATTTTGTACTTTGGGGAATCCTGCGGTATAAAATACTGATTTTCATATTTTGGAAAAATTGTCCAATTCTTCTTTATAATTTTTTTGAATTTTTTCTCAAATTCTCTGAAAATTTGAAAATAATGTTAGTATATATGATTATCATGTGGTAAAATTTCAAATTATTGTTTTGTTTATTGCTAAGTTACATTGGTTTTAAAGAAGGATGTTACTTTCGAGTGCACGGATATTTGTTGGGCCCTTAGAGGCCCTTAAAAGAGAATATGTTCGTGTATGGAGTAGGGTTTGTTTTCCTGAAAGACAGTTTCCCAGAAAAATCATAAGATTTGTATACATTTTGTATTTAGGGAGATTATACTTGGTTCGGAAAGTATTAAAAAAGGTGGGAAAGCAAATTTTTGCCTCTCTCCTAATGATATGTGAGTTTATCTGTAAGCAATACTATTCGATTTAACTTTTAGATTACAAAGAGATTTTGAAATGTAATGTTTTGTGTGTTCTAAAAATTTACAGCTAAACGGCAAAAATGCAAATGCCTTAATGCAAGCCGGTATCCGATTGGACGTGACTGTTTGACATACACGCTTCAATGTGAGCTACAGAGATGTCATCAGACGTTTATTATCCGAAGGAGTCAAATATCCGGACCAATTTTTTTTGACAACTACATTCATATACATGTATTGTATATGAATACGTTTTCGAACATTGCAATGCTCAACAGTTGCTTCGTGTGAGGCCGAAAGTGACAGAAAAACCCAAGGTCAGGGATATTTGGGGAATTTCAGTTTTGTGATTTGGTATTGTTAAGCTTTATCTGCGCGAATATTAGGTCAGTTTACGTTTCCAGAGGTGAAGGGGCGTATACGGGCTGTTTAGTTGAGTTGTGAACTGCTATGGCTTCCAATTCAAAAAACGGAAGTACAACGTCTTAAATATAGAGACAAAACTTGAAATATTGAACCATCCGCTATATGGAAATGCTGACGCGTTTTTCTATCAGGTTTGGAGACGGCAGCTATGGGTGGTACGAACAACAGTTGGAGTACAGTCACGTACTCAGCTACTGCTGGTCAAAGAGAATCCGGAGACACACAGCGAAAAATAGGCAGTACTTTCCGCAATAAAGGTAAAACTGCGACATTTTGCACCTATTTTGCTTTCTTCCAAACTTTGATTTGCCGCATGTGATGATTTTCAATTTTCGTACAGTTTCCGGTTCATATACCGCATGGATCGCATTTCGGTTTCGGTTAACCGAACAATCGCGTAGCCGAACGGGGTGTCGGTCCCAATTGATTTCGGACGGCGACGTTACTTTGAAAATTAGATTATTCTGTCGAGGACGCTTGAAGACATTTCATCAGCCCAAATGCTTGGTCTGTGGGAAAAATCTGGCGATTGACCCGCCGGAAACTGTAACTAATGCAGAAGCATGAAGATAAGGTAACACAAAGGCGTGCAGTGGGCGGGCGATCGTACATCTTATTGAAATGCAAGGTAATGGGTGTGTGAAAAAAGGAGAACCAACTTATTACAGGGCGTAGGAGTCTTATCTGGATGCTGTTTTGCTGTAAGAGTCATGTGTCCCTGGATGTGGCTGCACTTTAGAGTGCGGCAAAAAAACCTCCCCTGTTTCAAAAAGCAGTTGCAAACAAACAAAGCAAGATACAGAAAAAAGTCTTTTATATGTGAACAACAAATACGATACCATTTTATATTAATTGGTTTAAAAAATTATCCCCGCAAAATGGTATCCTCCAATGGTGACACATTGACGAAGTCTTTCCCGTAAGTTGTCCATAGTTTAATATATCTCCTTCGAAAAAATAAAGACCCCACACACCAAATTGAGCAACAACGCACGAAACTGTCACACGAACTCTGTGAAGTGGTCGTTGGTGAAGCAGCTGAGGGTTTTCTGCTGTCCAGTAGCGAAACTTTTGTGTATTCACTGTGCCTGACAAGTGGAAGTGGGCCTCGTCAGACAAAATCAAAACAGTGCCAGGGGGAATTTTCCGAAGAACTTACGGAAGGAACTTGTTCAATGTTACCGTGGAAGGCGCCCAGCAGCGGACGTAGTACTTTAAAACCAATTGGTAAAAATAGCATCGTGATTGTTCAGCACAATAAAGATTTTCTCTATCTTGTTTGTTGTTTCTAGTGGGGAGTTTTCGATTTTCCCAATGGTCGGACTGTGCAGCGAAGATAATAAGCTCCCCATTTTTGGGTATGCATCAGCCTGACTCTCTCTCTTATCGGGGTCAGTTCAAAACGGATCTCATTGTTAAAAATAATTTTATTCCAGTACACGAGATTATACGTCGAGAATGCCAGGAGTTACTGCTAACGTGCCTGGCGGTATGCAACGGTCAGAAGCAGTCGAAAAAAAATGGCCTCTTTGATGCCAGCTTCCATTAGCTGGTCATTGTAGTGACCATGGCCTCGGCTACTCGTCGTTTCGTGTAACAGGCTGTGAGCAATGTTCAGATGTCGACGAGCTTTAAACAATCTCAGAATCATTTGGGATATCTTCGGCCACATGTCAATGGATACTGATTAAGGATCTTAACATGACAGGTATTATTGTGGTAACGTATCGTTTCTCCATTGTATGCTAAAGAGATCAATCTGCAGATGAGTTAAAAAGTACTCCGTAAGCCGTAAGCTGAATTAAGGACATGGCTAAAATAAGATTTTGTTAATTTGAGACATGATTAAATGTCTCGATGACCTTTACTGGAAGCATAGCAAAAAGTAATATTTGTTGTAAGGGTCTTCTTTCGAAGGAGGATGTGTTTTTAGCGGTTTTAGTTGAGTATTTAATTTTTTTTAAGTTATAGGCTCAGTCCGGGAACTTTGAATCCTACAACGTAATAGGCAATCCCAAAGCATATTTATGAAAACTCTGGTCAACTGTAATTGTCAGATATTTTATTTATTTTGTTTATATATACACTTCTTTTTAAAAAACTGTATTCTTCTCAATAAATGCACAGATAAGCAATGCGTATGTATATACACAAATGCTTAATAATAAAATTTCTTATTTAAGTGCACCATTACTGTTAGCTTTATCGAAAAATATTAATTTATCACGAAGACTCCATACTTAAGACCCGTGCAAGGTTTTCTGGAAAGCACAGCTTCTTAAATTTCGCTAATCCTTGGATTAACAAGTAAGCATCGGCTTGCACCTTGTTCGATTTTACCTGCTGCAACATTTAACGTTCTTTAGATGGTCTAGTTGCTATGACGACTAGAAAATGCCTAGAGGCGATGAATTCTGAAGACATTATTTAACTTTGTTTTCATCTTAACATTTTAAAAAGAGTCTTTATATGCAAAACTTTTTAAAAAATATAGAAAGAAATGACTAGCCATGTGAAAAGAAATATTGAGCTATAAAAATATTTGCCATAAAATTGGAATAAACAAAATTTAATTTCAACACAATGACAAAATGTGTAACAAATTTATTCAGGAGTGATGATTAAACGCGCTAGCTGTCTTGAATATATTTTAAATAAACAAACGAAAGCGTACGAAATGCAAGGCTTTGTTGTTTTTCTTACGTTAGATCTTTTTAATCAGGAATTATTTCACAAAACTAAATTTTTGACTCGACATTTTTAAAACGGTATCGATTAAGAATTTTTAGTAATTGCTAAAGATTAACTTTTAATTCATGCTCAATATAAAATTTATAACTCTTCGCGTTCTGTTTATTGATTTTTGTCTAGACATATTTTAATAAATGTTTCTTTTAAAAATTATAAATTTAATCATTATTTCCTTAATAAAACTAAGCATTAACTTAATCGTTTGATATTATTTCTTGTGAAATGTCTAAATTTAAATATTTACAGTGTTGCAAATCGTAATGTTTAAAAACAGGCAATATATAAAAAATGTGTATGTAGTTTATGACCAATAGAAGTGAAAACTTTTGATTTATTCTGGACAAAGAATCCAGCTGTTCGGATGTACTAGGATTTTTATTGCGACACATTTTCGCATACCATCGTTAAGTCGTTTTCCTTTTTCGTGACCATCCCCTTCGTTGGATTTGTTTATTTCATCATTTCTGTAAAGGCAATTTTAAATATTATACATTCTTATATATTTATATATGAGTATATACGACTTGTATATATAAATGTCAATTAGTCTATTTAAAATATTTATATATAGAAATTACTTATGAAGATTATACTTGTAAACATATATTATGTATAATATATATGTTTGCATGTTCTATGAACTAATCACTATAGCAATGTCAATGCTCAAGATATGCTCGCCAAGTTGGCAGTGACTTCCTTTTGTCGTACCTGCTGAACTGGCAACGATATTGCTTCTCTTCATATAATGTCGCACCAATACCATTACATTAATACATAAGTACTGTTTATATAAGCTTATAAACTCCGTATATGTAAGGATAAACTTAAAACTTATGTCCTGAGAACTGTTTTTATTTCTTTTAAGTTCTCTATCTAATTTACAGAATAATTTTTTCTACAGTTTACAATATTACTATTCTCTTTTTTAAAGCGAAAGAATTAGACCATTCAACTGAATGATTACACACATAAAGTTCACAAAAAATTTTAGAATCCATTCTTTCCTGAAACAATCGATTTTTAACTAACTTTGGAAGGGAAGAAAGGGTTTTACGTTCCTTTTATTTATATTCTTTTAAAAGCCACTCAAATAATTAAATTGTTGCATATTTGTTATAAGCGCAAAGGAAAACAAACGGGTTTTCACAACATAAAAAGGAGATTTACAAAAATAACCACGTGCATCATTTTTAACCAAATGCATTGCTGAGAAATAATAAAAATGTCTTCATTACGCAATTGGTTTTGTCAAACTAGTAATATTTCATAGATGTCTTTTTTAAAGAAGATTAACCTTTGAAGTATTTAATTTGAACAATTTTTCAATATGTTATTCTTCATACTTAATTTTCGATCGCGTTTTAATATTACACGGTCAGTACCAACTGTCAAATCCAATATTTAAATTCCGTCTTTCCCAATTCCTATTATTATCTTGCACTCTTTTTTTATTTATTTATCTTGGTGGAATTTTTCAATCGTTAATAAATTACATTTTAAAGCACTCCATTGAGCTGAAATTTTATATACATGAATATTTTGGATGACAATACAATAATTTAATTATAATTAATAAAAATTAATCGATTAAAACTAATTATTAAAAGAATTACAAATACAGCCACGTTGGCATCATTTTTGGCGACTAGTGGCAAAACTTGAAAAGGTTTATTTCTCACGTTTTAAAGCATTCAGTTGAACTGAAATTTTATGAACACGATTGTTTTGGATGGCAATACGATACTTTGATGATAATTAATAAAAATTAATCACCACTTATATATAATGTTGTGATTCTGTCCTATGTATATACATATTTATATTAATAGTAACTATTTAATAAAAAGTAGATAAAATAAAATTTTTCTTTGTTGATCTAAGTAGAAATTGATTTAATTTTTCTTTTTTTTTATATTACTTGTTTTTAAATTAATTTCTTTCCTAATCTACTTATGCAAATGTCTCTAAAACTGTTTTTACATGATTTTAATTTTGCCAAATTGTATGATTGAGTTAGGAAAATTTCGTTTTTTTCCTAATTAATATCGATTTTTCACTATTCCGTACATTGTCAGACAAACTCAGAACCTCCTGCTTTCTGTGCCAAGATTTTACTTTAAAGAAAGTCTAGAGTTACGCAAAATTTAATATAATTAAAATACACAGCTGTAGTATTCAAATGAAAATTACAATAATTTAAAATGAAAACAAAAAATGTATGAGAGATAATTCGCAGCTGGCATCACCGATTAAAATTGCTTGGCTGGCTGCCGTTCTTACGAGATAATGTTTTTTTCATCATTAAAGTTTTCCATATGCAAAGTTTTTTTTTTTTTTTCGTTTTGTTGGATTTTTACAAGATTGTCTCTTAAACTCATCTAGCGATTGTGTCAGCAATATGGATATGTCGCAAAACCCATTAAACTATAGTAGTTGCTAAGAGTTATAAGATAATAAAAATGGGCAGACAAGTAATAATCCGCATAAAAACTAATCACAGTGAGTGTTTAAATCAATTTAGGTACTGAGGGCCTTGGCAGGACTTGTGAAATAACGTCTGATGCTCTAAAGTAGTGGTCTTCAAACTGTTCCACAGAAATCTGGGGTTCCACGAGTTACAATAAAAAAATCGAAAAGAAAATTAGATTAAGAAAATTAGATTAGAAAAGAAAATTAGTTCTCTATTAAGGTATCCGACTACGTTTGGAACCGTGATTTTGCAAAAGCGCATAAATGAATAATTTTCATGATATTTAGTGTTACTTAGATTAGAATACATGTATAAAATTGTTTTAAAGACATTTTGACAAAAAAAATTATTTAAATACAATATTTCGGCAAAAAATTACCTTAGAATAACCTTTTCTTCAAAATATTCTCCTTTTGCTAAAAATGCATCTATTATAATTAAATCCTGCCTGTATATAGCTCAGACCTCTCTACAGAGGCTCAACTAGAATGTTTGAAATATATAACTTAGAAGGTGGTTTATTCATATTTTACGACAACAGAGGGGGGAGCAATTTTAAGAAAAAAAAGCCAATGATTATTTCAATTGATGGTAACTCTGAAAATAATGTGAACTTTTCAAAAATTCTACTTGAGCCTCTGTAAGCAAACCTATGAAGCATTTTTCAGAAAAGAACATTTAATATTCTAAGTTATTACAGCAGTAGCCTTAAATAATTTTTATAATCGCCGCTAATTTATGCCACGTAGCGATGATACTAAATATCGCTGACAGTCTCCCATTTATGCGCTTTCCTCACGGTTCAGGCTGTGAATCGGCACCTAAGTTATCATCACAAGTATCTAAATCTCATTCCAGTAAAAAAATCTGAAAAAATTTTTCAAGCATGATTTTATTTTTCAATACTTTTTAAAAATTTTATTAAAGTATAATAAAAGAATTATAAGACGCGTGTTGTCCTTTGTATACACTACCTACGCATTTAATGTTTACTATCTAAGGTTCCACGAAATAATTCTTTACTTGTTAGTACGATGTTTTGCGAAACTAAATAGCTTTCTAGTAGAAAAAATGCACCTTTTCTCATTTATGTAAAAAATACCTATAATGAAGAAGAAGAAACAACTTATCAACATGTATACAGATCCGAAGTTATAATGTAAATTTCAGCAAAAACAGATTTAATAGATTTTCATTTTATGCAGAATGCACAGGATTTCTCACACAGCTATATAAACATTATAATGCTATTCAGAACAATGTATTTAAGTGAAAGATATTTCTCAAAGTGAGTGTGGCTACTAAACAAAACATAATAACAGATAAATAGCATAAAAAATGCAAGTCCGTACGCCAGTTACATTTTGCATAGGTATAGGTGACACTTGGATTACAAATTAATATTATTAATGAGTAAATTATATGTTAAAATTAGATAGAATTTTTTTAAAATTAAGTAATAAATACATTTTTAATAGATTTTTTATGTAACTGCTCTTACATAAAGTGCCAATAACATGTTGATCTACTCTAAATATTATTTTTAGATATATTTTTCGAAGTGTGTTCGTGTGCGGAATGGGGCTCCACAAAACATTTTACAGTTCTAAAGGTTCCATGAATCGAAAGTTTGAAGACCACTGCTGTAAAGGGTAGAATTGCAGGCAACGAATCATTTATCCCACTCTCTTTGCAAAAAATGATAATAATAGTGATGCTAGTTTGAGATCACGGCGCATGACGCCAAGCAGCGCTTGATGTCACTGGAATAGAATCCAAGATGGCGGTTTAGCGATATTATATCGTCTGGAAGATAATTTTAAAACACTGTTTTGAAATACATCTAAATATATTTCAATAGAAGAATATAGCAAGAGATATAGAATAACCAAGATCAATCAATAAATAATGAATAACAATGCAATATAATAAAAAAAGTTACATGTACTAATAATATAAGGCAGTATATAATAATAATCTTATAATATAATTTAATAGTAATTATACATAATATTCATATAGTATGTTTTAATAATAATTTTTATATATAATAATCATGTATAATTTAATAGTAATTATAGTAAAGTCATCGTATTGTAATGTAAAGGTATTTATAGAATACTCATGTAACATAATAATTATAAATGAATCACAAAATAATAACAGTATATAAAGAACATAATATTTATAAATAAAAAAAAAACAATTATTATAAATAATGAATATTATACAATTATTACGTATATAATAATAATTGTATTTTTATATTATACTATTAATAAAATAATTACATAATATATATTAACATTAATAATGAATATCAATTTAAAAGTACTGGAAACTTGCAATATTCCAGAAATATCAAAGTAACCATATTGTAATGTTATTGCTCATCTTGGCGAACATAAACAACAATTGTGCAAGTGCCCCGTGATATCAAACAAGTTCCATAATAGTTAGTGGGCGGAGGGACCACGCTTTTGTTACTTCTAACTTCACCCAATAAAATAATTTTATTTTAGTAATATATGTAATAAACTAATAGTTACCATAAGTTTGGGCGTAATACACGCACCTATACTTTCAAGACGTCTTTTATAATTTTTAGGTATATTCGCCGTATAACGTGCATCCCCTTTTTTAATACGCTTTTATAAGTTTCACTTATATGTAACGGAATCTTTGAACTCGATTTTTACCCATTTAAAAGGGCAGATTAATTCGAAATTTTGCACACTTGTCAAGGACTGATGACGATACAATACTGTCACAATTTTGTTTAATTGTTCTGATCAGGATCTTTAAAAAAAAAGGAAAGAAAGAAAGGATTTTGAGGATTTCGAGATTTGGCGACTAAGTCCATATGCCATTTCCATATTTGGCGACTAAAAGATTAAGGAGCAACCCTAAACTCACAAATAGGCTTGTGGTTAATACAAATAAAACAAAAAAGAGTTCTTTATATGAAACTAGGTAGGGTGGGTCTGTAGTTTTTCTGAAAATGGTAATAAAAAAGAGACTCGTGCATGTGAAATAAAAATAATTTATGTTCTTACTGCTAAATATTTTTTATTTTTATAAAAATATTTATACGCTTAGAAGTTTAGAAGTGACGATACGAATTAACATAATAGCAATACGTTTAAAAGGTGATAATATGATTGCCATTTAATATTTCTTCTCAACACATTTTTATTATTTAGACCTGCATCTATAGAAATGGAATCTTTGAAATATAATGATATGGGACTCATCCGAGGTCACGTAAACGGAGAGAATAAATACCCTTCAGATCCATTAATTAATATCCATTGAAGACCAAGATTAATTCCAGCAGCCAAATAATTCCGGTTCCAAATATCAAACTCAAGGATAAATTCAACAAAGAATAAATTATAGTTTTAAAAACTTTAATTGTAAATCGAACTAAAAAATGAAAAATAAATTATAGTTTTTAAAAAACTAAAAGCACTTTTATAATTGAATCGAACTAAAGAAGTAAAAAAAGTAATTCTTAATACTTAATTAAAATGATTAACGAGAAAAATAGTGTCCTTGTGCTAAAAGCGTGGGGTGCGCAGTACTACATTTTTGCACTAACTCAGCATTTCGGAACAGAACTAGTAAGAAATTATAACAATTAATATGGAGTACCCCACTCTTTTATCCCAATGACATTAATTTTCTCGTTAATCATTTTATTCTTATATTGGGAGTATTTCACGATTCAATTCACCTAAAAGCATGTTTTAATTTTTAACTTATAATTTAATAATGAACCTAGGCTTGAAATTCGGCACAGCAGAGATCCACTACAAAAAGAGTTTTATGAAAATCATCCCCCAAGGGGGTTGTGAGGAGTCATGAGTGTGATAGAAAAAAATATGTTTATGAACTGATAGACCCACATAGTTGAAATGTGGTAAGCATGTTTCTTTTGTTGAATAAAAACCCGCTAAGTACAGATTTTACAGAAAGGACTCCTATAAAGGAATAGGATAATTATACTGGGGTATACCCATAAAAAATTCCCGTTTTCCAACAACCAGCCCTACAGTAACGAAATTTGATATACATGTTTCCTTAGTTAAATTGAAATCCCCTAAGAACGGATCTTTCGGAAATCCACTCTCAAATGGGGTTACGGGACTTATAGATAAAAAAAAATTTCCCGGTTTTAAGCTACTACATTTAGACTTGAAATTTTTCAAGCATGTTTATTTTGGTGAGTAGAGATATACTAAAAATGTGTTTTGCGGGAATCCACTTTGGAGGAGGGAGTAACGGAATCTTAAAAATAATTCTACTTCAATTTTAGAAATTTAGAAGTCCTGTCCTTTTTTTTTTAAATCAAAAGATGTGATTTATAAGAATGTTATTAATACAGTCAAATGCTTAAAATGATAGGACTTAGATATCAATAATTTACATAATATAAACAGCATGTATTATTCATACAACATTGTAAAATATCAGTGAAGCGGGCGTAGAAACGGCTAGTCTATATACATAAAACTGGATGTTTTGTATATAAACTCAACACTCCAACACCGTTCAAACTGATCACTATGAAAATTGGCATGTATATGTATTTTTACGGAGAGAGGGTTTTGTAATATTTTTTGTTGCAGCTCACTTAGTGGCGCTTCACAGCATAAACTTCTGCACCACGTTCAATCAATCGCCAAGGTGCCAACAGGGTCGCCAAAAATGATACCATCTTGGCTCTATCGCCAACATTTCACTATTTTTTCATTGGTGCCATTAGGAGATGTAAGAACGGCATTTGGCGTGAATAATGCAATTTTTGACGCATAAAATCTATAGAACATAAAGTAATATTAACTTATTACATCCCAGATAAAATATTTACACTATTTGGAAGCATTCATTGCACAAAATTTGTGGCAATATATTTGCTTTGCTGAGCAGAGATCAGTTTAGAAATGTGTTTTCAAAATCGATTCTAGGTAATTACAGCGCTGTTATAAATAAAATTCCTTTTTATGAGCTAGTAGACCTGGAGCTTAAAATTTAAAAGTATGATTTTTGTTTCGCTGAAGGATATGCAAACAGCTTTTTTTTGTTTAATTTGCGATTTACGTAAGGAGTAATTCATAAAAGCTTTATCCTTCAATTTGTATTGTTTTAGTTTTTCAATTAACCCGATGCGAAGAATGGGTATGCCAGATAATATATATTTTAACCGAATGTATAGAGTAATTTATATTCATAGTAAAGTGCTCAATGTTACTTAAATGTTATGTAAAATTTCCAGAATTCATTTTAATAATCGTTGGATTAATTCGTCTATAAACCTATATTCCGTTTCCAATTACAATCATTTTTACTTGTAGGCAAACTATGAGATATCTCATAGTTTTCGAATGAATGTATGAATAGTTTAAAATGACTCAGAAAACTGGCTTTTACGCGTAAATTCTTCACATAACACACTATAATTTCTATTCTTTTTAAAAGAATCGTAATTAAAAGATTTTTTGTTTTCAGAGCTATAGCATCCATAATTTAAACCATCATCAAGGAATGCATCTTCTACAGAATAAAATGATTATGTTGTTATGCAATATACTCCGGCGGAATAATAGACAAGAGGTCGGAATTATTTTATGTCAGCATTGTTGATATTACTTCACGTGAAAAAAAGCTGCACTGAATATCAATACCGTTCGTAAAAAGCTTCTCGTATAAGTTTGGTTAACCTTTGCCTATGTGTGGCTGAAGGCTATAAATAGATATCTGATTTGTATGAGTGTGATTCCAAATAGTTTTACGTCAGTTAAATGTTTATATTTTGTCATCCTTTTTCTCTTTTTAAAAATGTCATGTTTATTTTCTGTTGCCCACATTAAATATTTAAATATTAAAGCGATAAAGGGATAGAAATAAAAGGTAACTCTTCATTTGTACAACTTCAAAGCAATTGTTATCCGGCAGGGACGTGAGTTATCATCAGGTCAACGTTGTTAATGCGATTTTATAATTAGAACTTGTCCTTGTGTTTCCAAGAGGAAGATTCTTAGGCAGGTATATCAATTCTCTTTCCACCACTTAACTTTGAGTAATTTTGAATTAGATGTGAAATACTTTGTTTATGTTTTCTACAGACGGTTTCCACTTAGCATCAAACTCAAACGTTTATTCGGACTTGAACGAAAGGTAAAGAAGAAAAAAGTACGTACGTATTATACCGTCAACGACAATTTTTTCCAAATGAAAAGATATCCCCAATTCGAAAAAAAGTCGCCAATCTTGCATCGTTATTATCACTATTGAATGATGTCCACTATTGGCTGTACATCGCGGCATTTGGCGAAGTGTTTGGATTGACGAAATTGATCGACGGTGTGATATGTAAGTACGCGCAAAACGATTTGCATTTGTTAAATTTAAACTGTAAACTTTATTGAAAAAAGAGCACATTGCTCATATATATTTGGTGTGTTGAGTGGCCAAGTAAAATTGTAGTGATTTTTACAAAATAAACTTTATTTGACAAGAACAAATAATTAAGTTCAAGTATATATTCCCTTCGTCAGAGTGGAATTCTGGGGAGAACAGAAGAAACGCAAGAAGACATTTCTTCTGACCAATGAAATTCAATAGTACTAACAGCCATTAAGACGTAAGGATCAAGAATCCGTTACTATGGTAAAATTGATCCGTTATTATGAGTAAGGATGATCCGATATTATGAATAAGGATCATCCATACGAAAAGTACACTACATATATATATTTATTGTGTTTATGTGTAATGAAATTAGACATTTATCAGGGGAATAACAATATATTTGCAAAACAATTTATGATTTCAATTCTTATCGAAATGAATGTATTTAGAAATATTTTATAAGCCTTTCTCACAAAAATTGCCCCATTGCCTATTATTTCAAGAAAAAAATATATGAGCACAAACCTAAGGACAAAGTTATATGAGTACCCAGTTATAAGTCTAAAAGGATTCAATACTCCTTTGAAAGGCCCCCTTTATCAAGGGTTCCTTTAATCCATTAATGAGAAAGTATAGTACGAACACAAGTATATTTACGTCTGTAACATACAGCTACAGATATTTACGTGTTGAAATGACTTTCAAAGTGAGAACGTGAACTACGTCTTTCTAATTACGCTTTCACAAGTAGCATAGCTACATTCCGGTACCCTTTCGTGTAATCGTTTCATATAATGAGCGTTTCTGTGTCAATGTCCAGCCAAAATATCTCGATGTCGAGATTTTCCGTGGGCTTAAATATTTAACTTTGTGATTAAAGAGAATGGACAAACTTAGTGATTGAAAATTTCTCTTTAGAGTTTTGCACTAAGTGAATTTTACCCATGATTAACTTTTTATGTTTACTGAACAATATACAACAGTGAAAACATATTCTGTTAACTTACATAAAAAAAGATGGTAATAAAATATTTGAATTTTAATAAATTTCCAGAAGTTTTATTGAATGGAAGGTAATGAAAGCTCTTGCTGTAAATTAAGAGAATTACTTCTCATAAGTAAATATACTCTAAATATCAAAAGATTAATAAAGTATTTTCTAATAGAATTATTTCAACTATTTTTTAAGCATGAAACATTTTGAGTAATTATTTTCTGTATTTTTTGCCAGAATTTATCACCTATTTTACATTATTAATATATATAAAACTGAGAGCCCATTTAAGAATTATTTTACAAAAGAAAAATCCTTAGAAAAGCTATAAATGTTTTAAAGAAAATTATATAAGTTTTCTCTGAGGGGTTCTTAATCACATATATTGTTTGTAAAAAGTGACGTCTATTTTTCCTATTACATACACATTTTTTCATTCACATACAAAAGAGTAATAAATATTCATTTAGTTCAATAGCATTGAACTACGAGCATAATAGTACCTACAGCTCAGAATAGAATAGTACCTATAGCTCTGAACAGAATACTGCCTATAGCTCCGAAGAGAATAGTTGTTATATATCTAAAAAGAATAATACTCATAGCTCTGAACAGACCAATATCTAAAGATTTGAACAAATAGTACCGACTGTTCTGTAAAGAATAGTACCTAGAGCTTTGGACAAAATAATACCCATACCTCTGAACAGAGCAATATCTAAGGCTCTAAACCAGTGCTTCTCAAACTTTCAATATTTGCGACCCAATATTCAATCATAAGTTTCATTGTACTACCTCTATATACAATAACAATGGATTGAATTCAATAATACTATAGTTTGACATTGAAGCTACAATGCGACTTTGGTACTTAAGTGCCACCAGCGTAAATAAACGTCTCGCTCAGCGAAAGCATTAATTTAGCATGGACGTATATACGTCTTTCGAAGTACAATCTTTTTGTGCACTATTGTCCATAAATTATTCCGAAGGCTTCGGGATGCAATAAAGTTATGACAGTGTTTGCGAAGTATTTACCTATTTCAACGCTTGAGAGAATTTGTATTTATCCCCTTTCTCCACCCCCACCCCAAAAAACATCACATATGAGCATCTGCGTGGAAAAAAGTGGCATTGGGGTGCGAATCAGCGTAACTTTTATTCAGCAATCAAGGGATTAATTATAAACCATTACAAATTATCAGCAGAGTTTAATACAAACTCATTAGGTCGCTGGTGAATTATCAAACTTGTTCTTAACTTGAGTGTTGTTAGAGGTATTATAAAATACATTTGTATAGACTGATACATTTATGAAGTGTATTGTGTATTTGTATGTTTATTTTTTATTATCATAATATTCACTTTATATAAAGTTTAAAAGCACTATATCTTCCAAAGCATTCGACCGGCAAACAGAAGTCATTCCTTTTCAGTAGCTTCCATGGTTTCGACCAGACTGCGGTTTGATCAGAAAAAGGAAGAGTTTGCTTATTAACTTGTATTTTTGAAAAATGAAAATACACTTAGAACTGATATCTTCGCTCGCGCGTCTCTACACTCCAACATAACGAAAATTGGCGTTGTTCACATCCTCCGATTACTCCTGTACTTGTCTATCTTATTTATGTCGTTTTGTGGAAGATTATTTAATAACCATCAAAAGATGGTAACACAACACTAAGCTACCATAAAATAATATATGTATGACACAAGTTATACTATACTTTGTTGGTGTTGAATCCCTTAGAAATGAACGTGGCTTAAAGATACATTTCAAACAGGCAACGGCTTATAATAAAACAAAAATTTTTGAGTATCTTATTTTTACAATTCATATTCTCTCTTGCTTACTAAAAATAATCTTTTTTGAAGTTGTATTTCGAAGAGTTTCATGCGCGAGGTAACATATTACACCAATTCATTCCTATCTACATGACATAATAAGCTGCAAGTGACACATACAACATATTTCCCGGTGTTCTCATCCAATTTCTGCGCTTCACATCGACTTCTTGCCCCATCATCATAATTACCTCCCCTCATAGTATGTGGAATTTCGCACACAAATATTTGACAGATTCCTGACATACCAACAGGTAACTCCACGTTTGTTATCATCAATTTCTATCCAACTTCATCGTGTGGAAGCAATTTTCATAATTAATATGAATTGGACGGAAAATAATTGTAACACTGCACACACACATGTTTATAGTTTTGACATTACTAAATTAACTGGAATATAATATGCTGGGATAAATATATATTGTGTATACAATTTCTCACTAACCAGTTCTTGCAGTATTGGAACACTATGACCACCGTTCATTTTGTCCGCATCAGTTGATGCCGTAGTCTTTTATACCACTAACTCACACTCTGGTACTATAACATACAAGTATATTCCAATAGTTCTCTCATTTTCTTAAGAACTCTCAGGACTCTTAAATTGCAAATTTTTCAATTTTTTGAGAAAAAATATATGTTAAAGCCTTAATATTTCTCAGCATTTTGATTCCAAAACTGTAAAGATACTGTAAAAACTTCCGAAGTTATTCTGGTAGGTGAAACTTGGCAAAACTATCTCTTTCTCATACTTTAACTTTATTTTTCTCAAAACAAAAATTTTTAGCAGCTTGCCCACACAGGATTTCAGAAAGAGAAATATTTATGATATAAAATTTGAATTTTATACACGTGTTCAAAATAAAGCTCTTCACCTTATATATACGTAATTTTCAAAAAAAAAAAAGTTTAATAGGGTATTTTTTGTATTTGAATTTTTAATTTATTTTTCTTAAAAATTTTAAAATTTTTCGTTATAATTGTATTAAAAAATAATTTTCTCTAAATTTCTTGAAATTTAATTATAATTTCAAACGTGAACATTTTTTGTACCGAGTAGGTAATTTTGTAAATGTTGATCAATTTTGTACTTTGGGGAATCCTGCGGTATAAAATACTGATTTTCATATTTTGGAAAAATTGTCCAATTCTTCTTTATAATTTTTTTGAATTTTTTCTCAAATTCTCTGAAAATTTGAGAAATAATGTAGGTATATATGATTATCATGTGGGAAAAATTTCAGATTATTGTTTTGGTTATTGCTAAGTTACATTGGTTTTAAAGAAGGATGTTACTTTCGAGTGCACGGATATTTGTTGGGCCCTTAGAGGCCCTTAAAAGAGAATATGTTCGTGTATGGAGTAGGGTTTGTTTTCCTGAAAGACAGTTTCCCAGAAAAATCATAAGATTTGTATACATTTTGTATTTAGGGAGATTATACTTGGTTCGGAAAGTATTAAAAAAGGTGGGAAAGCAAATTTTTGCCTCTCTCCTAATGATATGTGAGTTTATCTGTAAGCAATACTATTCGATTTAACTTTTAGATTACAAAGAGATTTTGAAATGTAATGTTTTGTGTGTTCTAAAAATTTACAGCTAAACGGCAAAAATGCAAATGCCTTAATGCAAGCCGGTATCCGATTGGACGTGACTGTTTGACATACACGCTTCAATGTGAGCTACAGAGATGTCATCAGACGTTTATTATCCGAAGGAGTCAAATATCCGGACGTTTTTTGACAACTACATTTCATATACATGTATTTGTATATGAATACGTTTTCGAATTGCAATGCTCAACAGTTGCTTAGAAAAAAAAATTTCCCCGGTTTTAAGCTACTACATTTGACTTGAAATTTTTCAAGCATGTTTATTTTGGTGAGTAGAGATATACTAAAAATGTGTTTTGCGGAATCCACTTTGGGGGGAGGAGTAACGGAATTTTAAAAAATAATTCTACTTAAATTTTTTAGAAATTTAGAAGTCCTGTCCTTTTTTAAATCAAAAGATGTGATTTATAAGAATGTTATTAATACAGTCAAATGCTTAAAATGATAGGACTTAGATATCAATAATTTACATAATATAAACAGCATGTATTATTCATACAACATTGTAAAATATCCAGTGAAGCGGGCTAGAAACGGCTAGTCTATATACATAAAACTGGATGTTTGTATATAAACTCCAACACTCCAACACCGTTCAAACGATCACTATGAAAATTGGCATGTATATGTATTTTTTACGGAGAAGGGTTTTGTAATATTTTTTTTGTTGCAGCTCCCCACTAAGTGGCGCTACAGCATATAAACTTCTGCACCGTTCAATCAATCGCCAAGGTGCCAACAGGGTCGCCAAAAATGATACCAACTTGGCTCTATCGCCAACATTTCACTATTTTTCCATTGAATTGCCATTAGAATGTAAAGAACGGCATTGCTTGTGAATAATGCAATTTTGACATAAAATCTATAGAACATAAAGTAATATTAACTTATTACACATCCCAGATAAAATATTTACACTATTTGAAGCATTCATTGCACAAAATTTGTGGCAATATGTTGCTTTTGCTGAGCAGAGATCAGTTTAGAAATGTGTTTTCAAAAATCGATTCACAAGGTAATTACAGCGCTGTTATAAATAAAAAAAATTCCTTTTTATGAGCTATTAGACCTACAGACTTAAAATTTAAAAAGTATGATTTTTTGTTCAGCTGAGATATGCAAACAGCTTTTTTTTTTGTTTAATTTGCGATTTACGTAAAATTAATTCATAAAAAGCTTTATCCTTCAATTTGTATTGTTTAGTTTTTCAATTAACCCGTGCGAAGAATGGGTATGCCAGATAATATATATTTTAACCGAATAATATAAGTAATTATATTCATAGTAAAAAGTGCTCTAATAAATGTTACTTAAATGTTATGTAAAATTTCCAAGAATTCATTTTAATAATCGTTAGTTAATTCGTCTATAAACCTATATTCCGTTTCCAATTACAATCATTTTTTACTTGTAGAGCAAACTACGAGATATCTCATAGTTTTCGAATGAATGTATGAATGGGTTAAAATGACTCAGAAAACTGGCTTTTACGCGTAAATTCTTCACATAACACTATAATTTCTATTCTTGCAAAGAATCATCATTAAAAAAGATTTTTGTTTTCTAGAGCTATAAGCATCCATATTTAAACCATCATCAAGGAATGCATCTTCTACAGAATAAAATGATTATGTTATGCAATATACTCCGTAGCAAGAATAATAGACAAGAGGTCGAGTGTCACATGTCAGCATTGTTGATATTACTTCGTGAAAAAAGCTTCCCTGAATATCAATACCGTTCGTAAAAAAGCTTCTCGTATAAGTTTTTGGTTAACTTTCTTTGCCTATGTGTGGCTGAAGACTATAAATAGATATCTGATTTGTATGAGTGTGATTCCAAATAGTTTTACGTCAGTTAAATGTTTATAATACCATCACATCCTTTTTCTCTTTTAAAAATGTCATGTTTATTTTCTGTTGCCCACATTAAATATTTAAAATATTAATTAAAAGCTGATAAAGGATTAAATAAAAGGTAACTCTTCATTGTACAACTTTAAAAACGAATTAATTATCCAACGGGACGTGAGTTATCATCACTTAGATCAACACGATGGGTAATGGAATTTATAAATTAGAACTTATCCTTGTGTTCAAGAGGAAGATTCTTAGGCAGGTATATCAATTCTCTTTCCACCATAACTTTGAAATTAATTTTGAATTAGATGTGAAATAACTGTTTTATGTTTTTCTACAAGACAGTTTCCATAGCATCAAACTCAAACGTTTACATTCGGACTTGAACGAAAAGGAGTAAAGAAAAAGAAAAAAAAAGTACGTACGTATTATACCGTCAACGACAATTTTTCCAAATGAAAAGATATCCCCAATTCGAAAAAGTCGCCAAATGCTTGCATCGTTATTATCACTATTAGGGAATGATGTCCACTATTGGCTGTACATCGCGGCATTTGGCGAAGTGTTTTAGTTGACGAAATTGATCGACGGTGTGATATGTAAGTACGCAAAACATTTGTTAAATAAATTTAAACTGTAAACTTTATTGAAAAAAGGCTTACATTGCTCATATATATTTGGTGTGTTGAGTGGCCAAGTAAAATTGTAGTGATTTTACAAAAATAAACTTTATTTCCAACAGAACAAATAATTAAGTTCGAGTATATATATTCCCTTCGTCAGAGTGGAATTCTGGGAAGACAGAAGAAACGCAAGAAGACATTTCTTCTGACCAATGAAATTCAATAGTAGGTTTTAACAGCCATTAAGACGTAAGGATCAAGAATCCGTTACTATGAGTAAGAATGATCCGTTATTATGAGTAAGGATGATCCGATATTATGAATAAGGATCATCCGGTATTACGAAAGTACACTACATATATATTTGTGTGTTTATGTGTGAAATTAGACATTTATCAGAATAACAATATATTTGCAAAACAATTTATGAATTTCAATTCTTATCAACAAAATGAATGTATTTAGAAATATTTTATAAGCCTTTCTCACAAAAATTGCCCCCATTGCCTATTATTTCAAGAAAAAATATATGAGCACAAACCTAAAGGACAAAGTTATATGAGTACCAGTTATAAGTCTAAAAGGATTCAAATACTCCTTTGAAAGGCCCTTTATCAAGGGTTCCTTTAATCCATTAATGAGAAAGTATAGTACGAACACAAATCTTATATTTACGTCTGTAACATACAGCTGAATCATTACGTGTTGAAATGACTTTCAAAGTGAGAACGTGAACTACGTCTTTCTAATTACGCTTTCACAAGTAGCATAGCTACATTCGGTACCCTTTCGTGTAATCATTTTCATATAATGAGCGTTTCTGTGTCCAATGTCCAGCCAAAAATATCTCGATGTCGAGATTTTCCATTGGACTTAAATGTTAACTTTGTGATTAAAAGAGAATGGACAAACTTAGTGATTGAAAATTTCTCTTTAGAGTTTCTTACTAAGTGAATTTCATGATTAACTTTTTATGTTTACTGAACAATATACAACAGTGAAAACGTATTCTGGTAACTTGCATAAAAAAGATGGTAATAAAATATTTGAATTTTAATAAATTTCCAGAAGTTTTATTGAATGAAAGGTAATGAAAGCTCTTGCTGTAAATTAAGAGAATTACTTCTCACACATAAAAGTAAATATACTCTAAAATATCAAAAGATTAATAAAGTATTTTCTAATAAATTATTTCAGCTATTTTTTAAGCATGAAACATTTTTGAGTAGTATTTTCTGTATTTTTTGCCAGAATTTATCACCTATTTTACACATTATTAATATATAAAACTGAGAGCCCATTTAAGAATTATTTTACAAAAGAGAAAATCATAGAAAAGCTATAAATGTTTTAAAGAAAATTATAAGTTTTCTCTGAGGGGTTCTTAATCACATATTGTTTGTAAAAAGTGACGTCTATTTTTCCTATTACATACACATTTTTTCATTCACATACAAAGAGTAATAAATATTCATTTAGTTCAATAGCTTGAACTAGGAAAAAGACCTACAGCTCAGAATAGAATAGTACCTATAGCTCTGAACAGAATACTGCTATAGCTCGAAAAGAATGGTTGTTATATATCTAAAAAATAATACTCATAGCTCTGAACGAAATATCAAAAGATTTGAAAAAATTCCGCTTTCTGAAAAGAATTACCTGAGCTTTGGACAAAATAATCCCCATACCTCAAACAGGCAATATCTAAGGCTCTAAACCGGTTTTCAAACTTTCAATATTTTCGACCCCAAAATTCAATATAAGTTTCATTTTTCCCCTTTTACAATAAAAAGGTTGAATTCAATAATACTATAGTTTGACTTTAAGCTACAATGCGACTTTGTACTTAAGTGCCCCCCTAAATAAACGTCTCGCTCAGCAAAACATTAATTTATGGACGTATATACGTCTTTCCGAAAAATACAATCTTTTTTTTTTGCACTTTGTCCATAAAAAATTTTTCCCAAGGCTTCGGGATGCAATAAAGGTTGACAGTGTTTGCGAAGTATTTACCTAAGGAGAATTTGTTTTTTATCCCCTTTCTCCCCCCCCCCCAAAAAACATCACGACATCTGCGTGGAAAAAAGTGGCATTGGGAAAGGGAACTTTTATTCAGCAATCAAGGGATTAATTATAAACCTTTCAAATTATCAAGTTTTTACAAACTCATTGGTCGCTGGTAATTTAAACTTGTTCTTAACTTGGGGGTTGTTAAATTAAATTTTAAAATACATTGTATAGACTGATACATTTATAAGTTATTGTTTTTGTATTTTATTTTTTTTTATCAGGATACATTTTGTTAGTTACTTACAGAAAATTAATATTTTTTTTAAATAATCTTTTGCTTTCGACTTTTTAATATGCTCGCCCCCCCCTCGTAGAGTTATCACGCTCCCTAAGGGGGCGTGCCCCACTGTTTGAGAAACGCTGCTCTAAGCAAATAATACCGACTGTTCTAAACAGAATAGTACCTAGAGCTTTGGACAGAATAATACCCATACCTCTGAAAAAAACAATTTTTAAGGCTCTGAACAAAATAGTACCGACCATTTGCTCAGAATAGTACCTAGCTCTGGACAGAATAATACCCATAGCTCCTAACAGAACAATATCTACAGCTCTGAGCTGAATAGTACCGACCGTTCTGTATGGAACAATACCTAGAGATGCGAACAGAACAATACCTTTACCTCAGAACAGATTAATACGTACAATTCTAAATAATACACATAGCTCTAGAAAATGTTCTGACAATTCTAAAAAAAATCGGTAAATTGTACAAAGACAAGTATTTCTTTAAATTTATACAGATTTCAATTATTTAGATCTATATAAATTCTGAATAGAATGTATATTTTTCGGATAATATTACTCTAAGATATTACTCATCAGTGATGAGAATTTTAACTTAATAGATGCTTTAACTTAATGATTGCTGTTAATATTTGTAGCAAAGAATCAAATAGTATAATTATATTTTCAGTAATTTTATTGACATATTTATCGGAGGGGGGATATAATTGTTTTCTAATAAACAATTTTAAGACTACTGTCATATTTTCGTATAATTATGTAAATATTTTATTACATTATCAAACTGATTTTTTTTATACATTTTTATAATCGCTAAAATGCTAAGAAAATGAGTTCCTGAAAATCTTCATTTGTTTTATTCACATTAAAAGAAAAGAAAAATACATTGCTTGTTTAATAGTTCTTTAGGGACTCAGTTTTTTTCTTTGAAACAATGTTACTATGTGTTGCTTTCCTGCAAACAGACATTATTTACAAACAACAAAATAGCTTTCGATAAAAACTGTTTTCCCCTCTTTTATACGCGAATAAAAATTTGAATGAAATAATAAATTTTAAATAAGATGTAATATTTGTTCCAGTGTGTGATTACAAAATGTGTTTTCTTTTATATATTTGCTTCATGAGATTTGATTATTTTGATGTAATGTCTACTATTTAGATTTTCTGTCATAATTTTCCAATTGTTTTTCAGTTTACAAAATCGAAATAGTCATTTAAATTCAAAAATTTTACTCATAGTTTGATTTTAAAAGGAAACGTATGCATATCTGTATCTTGTTACACTTCTTTAATAAAAGGCAATCAAAACATACAGGGTGTTCGGGCTTAAAGTATCCAAAAGTTATGGCTTATTGTTATTATGGAACTACCTATCACAATGTAATAAACTGTTCATCTATGGATTGGGGAACCCCTCCGAGATTTTTTGGGTTTAGTCCAATCTGCCACACGCGCAGGCATTATTCGGTAGTTGCAGAATGATAAACTTGTTACACTGACTTCATTAGTAAAGCTGTGGACGCCACAGCAAAAGGTGCAATGTAGTACTTCTTTGGTTAATGGAATTTAAATTAGTCACGCGTGTACAGCGACGTGCTCGAACGGATGGAGCTCCAGATAGCCAATCATATTGTCCGCTAAAGTTGAATCATTTACATAATCTATCGAAAGCTATGCGAGTACGCAATTGTGTCCCATTCAGATAAATCCTTCTTAGTGCATCACTTTTTGTGTTATAAATTGTATCTATTTACTATATCTATAAAAATTATGAAGATTCAAGACATTTTAACTAATGATAAGATACTTCATACTCAAGCGATATTTTCAATAATATGATAAAACCGTTGGTATTTTCATATTTTCTTTCATGGACGCTATGAAAAAACCAATTCCTCAAATATTAAATATTTGAAAATGAAACTTGGAAAAAATAGGAATGATACTTATTGAGGCTTTTCTGTACTAAAATTCATAAGTAAATATCTCATAAAATTAAATTTTTCGAAAGTCAACACAATTTAAAAACCCAACGTGGTGCTTTATGGAATAATTACCTATTTTTTAAGATGGATCGATAGATAAACCTCAAACTCCGAATAACTACGTACACGAGGAATACTGATGACGGACGTGTAACGTTTTCTTGCCATGAAGCTGCAAAATCGGTTTTGATGTATAACATCTCCCTCCTCTCGATTTCTGAATTTTGTCGGAGTGATTTCGGCAAAAGGGACGGAAGTTTGTAACAGGAAGTGACGTAAGAGCGAGCTATTTGATTTGACTAATGAGAGCGCGTGGTCGCTACCCTCGCATCGGGATCCAAGTCTAGTCGTTTTTATTATATTGTTAAAGTTAGTATTTCAAAAAATTCGAATTCTTATTAAGGATAAACCTACGATAAAGTCTCAGGACTCGTTGTGTAAGAAATCTGAGGTTAATTTATATGTGTAAACTATACCAATAATTATATTTACTGTTAAGCGCGTCTGACAAAGTTCAGCATTCTTTTAAATATATGAGTAAGTAATAAGGAATATTCGAATTAAACATTTACCAAGCAAATTACATTTTCATGATTTTGTGATTAGCAGACAGGAGTAAATCCAGAGCAGAATATATGTGAAATCCAACTCTAGTAGTTGTATTTCTTATATATTAAAGTTAGTATTTCAAAAGATTCGAATTCTAAATCTAGTATTTTTTTTTATATTGCTAAAGAGTTAGCATTTCAAAATATTCGAATTCTAAAACTGAATTTCGTTTTCTTACTCCACTTCGTAAATACCAGCAAGTCTTATTCAAGATAAATTTAGATCCTTACGCTCAATTGTCAAAGTCTCTGGGCTCATTGTGTATGAAATATGAAGTTACCTGTGTAAACTATATTAGTAATTATATTTACTGTTAAGCATCTGACTAAGTTCAACGTTCTTAAGAAAATACGAGAAAGTAATATGGAATTATTCGAATAAATATTTTAGTACGTATCTTTTTCATACTTTGAGGTTAATTCCTGTCGCTGTCAATATAATATTTTTAATTGTGATTAAAAAAAGTTTTCTCGCACGACTAACAAACTCCTAAATAAAATTTTCATCAAAGATATAATTATTCGATAGAAAATTATTTCCAATCATACTCGATTCAAGACTCAATTCAATCTCACTCAATTCAATCACACTCTATTCAATCACACTCAAAATCATGGGAAGTGAGTGATAGTTTGTTTTTAAAAGAGCAGAACCAACTTTGGTATATGGTAAAAATACAAAATGCAGGAAATCTTTAATTTTTTGAACCGTTTGATTCGGAGAAATGTATATGGCCACCGAAATCCCTGTTTGTCCATTTTCAAGTCTATCGTATCCACTGTTCCCCAAATTAAACAATAAAAAATATTTTTGATAAAAAAATTGCATTAGTCATTGTGTTAAATAAGTAAAATTTTCTCTCATTCAAGATATAACTATTGTGATATGGTCGCTCTATGTTGACCATATCTTTGATTGTCAGTGTAAATTAGAGGTGTGGGATTCTCAAACTGAATCGACATTTTAAAATTCTTAATATGACTTTATTAAGAATATAACCTAAACCTTTAACAATTTAGATAAATTTATATAAGTGAGAATCTAATAAACCAAACACACAGTGATAGTTAAACCAATCGCGAATTTAGACCATTTATCAAAATAATTATATTACCCGCTTACCCCAATTTTATAATATTACAAGTCCTAATATCAAATAATCAGTCCTACCAATTCAAGCTAGATTCAATCACTGTACAAAACACCGGGCGCGTGCAATGGTATGCACCAGCAATGGCTCGATATCTTGTAATTTACGATAGGCCTAATTCACATTTATCTCTTCCAAACATAATTTTCCCCCAAAATTGCCATACGCACAAACCCTTTTTTTTAAAAGCTATCATATTTGCTTTTCTCATGCTTTTCCTTTCGGTTTTGGGGTTTGGGAAAAGGGGTTCCATTTTTTTGGCCGTCAAAAAACCCCAGGGGTTCAGAAAAAGGACGCGTGAGCCCCTCACACTATTCGTAGAAAAATTTTTTCCAATCTACCGATTCAATTTTTTTAAATTTGGTTACTATTGCGTATTTACCACGATAACATGTCAGATGTTACACATCATATACGACTACTGTAAGGCTCGTTGTTTTGTTTTTTTTATGAAGAAAGCATTACACCATTCATATCCACACGTGCAACCCAAACCCATAGCGGGACCTTTTCATCTGACATCGCCACGACAACCGATGGTCATGAGAAAAACATGACTCCACCTACGACTGGGAAATCCGAGTGTAATTCGATGTGTAACGGGACCTTCCCCCCCCGGTGAAAAAACGTCTATTTTTTAAAAACTGGAAAGAACGGTTGTGTTTGCCTCCTCCTTTATAATAGCTTACTCTGTAGAGGGGTTTTTAAAAATTTTTAAAAACATAACCGACTGTAAAAAAGTAATTTAAACTTGGGGAAAAAAAAATAAATTTAATTTCTGAATTCTCACGCTACCCATCAATTTTCCCAAACGTCATAGACACCGTAATTTTTCATTTCAGTCAAGTGACGAGGATTACACCTGAGGGTCACCCCCTCCAAAATGAATGAATCTTATTTCCATCACACACAAAAAAAACGTTGTTTTTGTTTGCCTCCCCTGCCACATATCGTCGAGGCCCCGAAATTCATCGCGTCAATGGGCTAGAGTGGCCGTCGGACCCCAAGCCGGGAAACCCTACGGTGACGTACGATTTAGCTCGGGGAAATTCCCCAAGGGCGATAGGCGACACCACTCATCTCCACCTCCCCAATTTGGGATGGAACTGGGAGGAAACTCCCGTTCCCCTTTCACTCGTGATTCAGCCCACAAGCCCCGGGCCCCTGTTCGAGCACGTGCTCCCCGGGGTTTCCGGAGGGTATTTGGTGGTACGGGCATCGAACCCCGGCCTTCCCGGGCCGGGTTCCGGTGCTCTAACCCTAGACTCCCATGGCCACACAAAGCAACGTGAAGGCTATTAGCGACGAGTATCGCAATTTTGATAAGTCCAGTGGCTGAGTGGTAGTAATTGCGCTTCCACACCACAGGTCTGAGGTTTAAACCCCGGGCTAAACCCCAGCCCAACTCAGCTTTTCATCCCTTCAGTGGGTCAATAAATGAGTACCAAGCTTGCTTGGGAACTGAACACTGGGGTTTCGCGTCTGACTGACCACTTGACCGGAACATCTGCTCATGCACCTCAGGGTCCAAGGTCAGGTATAATGACATGGGCACAGTAAGCCTTGGCCCCCATGGGCTGTTGCACCACTGAGTTAAGATATCGAAATTTTGAACCATGATCAAGTGAAGAGGACGACACCTGAGCTGGCACTTCCCTCTTTTAACTTCATACCTCACTAATGGGAGGACTTTGAAACTTGAAAAATTTAGTGTGCATCAGCGCCTCTACACCGTGGGTCTTCAGATACCTAGACTCAAACTCGTGACATATCACAGCCACGAGTCCACGACCATGACCACTGGGCTACCTCATTCTCACTCCACTCTCAGAATACCTACATAATGCAAGGTTTAATATGTATTAACTTCTGTACTTGGTGGATATTTAATGTCACTGGACTGGAAAATAATTTGAAGCTATAATCTGTAAGAACATAATGATAAACGAGTAATTTAAAAAAATTAAGTCAATTCCTTTTTAGGTCAACAAAGAGAAAAATGTTATTTTAGTAACTTTTTATTAAATAATTACAATTAATATACATATGTATATACATATGACAATCACAATATTAAGTGACAAAATAGAAAGTTATTTTCCTTGCATTTTCCATTTGCCTTTCTATTATATGGCGCTGGACTATTTTTGGTTTGTTTGTTACTATTTATTCATTAATTAAATTTAATTATTCTAATAAAATAGTGTAGTAAAAAAGAAATCATAATCTCAGATATCAGGCCATTCCAGGTGGGATTTGAACACGACCTTTGGATTAGAAGTCCAACGTGCTAGCCATTGTGCTACAGGGACACAACTAATGATTTTCCTTTCTATATAGTAATACATAGTATGCATCATATTGTCATAACGTAAAAACATGTGAAATGTATTCTATTGTTATAATATGAAAAATAGAAATGTATTATATTGTTATATATTGAAAAATAGAAATGTATTATATTATTATATTGTGCAAAATACAAATGTATTCTGTTGTTATAATATGAAAAATACATGTGTATACTGTTATAATTGAAAAAATACATATGCACATTTTATTGTTGTAATGAGAAAAATACACGGTAAATATTCTACATTCTATGCATACTATATATTATTTGCATTGTATGTACTGAATCAGTTTGAGTTGACCCTTAAGATGTAGCTATATTTACCTCTTTTTTTTTACCGCTATTTAATAAATTTTTGTCGTCGTAAATGCGGAAGATCGTATATCCAAGAAGTATATGTGGTGAAATGATTATATATTCAAGAATGAAAATAATTATATATTTAACTTATAACAACATGAGTATGAAATTTTTCTGAAGAAATTATTAATTATCATTTTGAAAAATCCATAAATTAAAAGTAAAAAAAAAATTTTAAAAACAAGCTTTTATTTAAATACTCTAAAAAGAATAAAATAAATTTTTCTTTTAAAACTTTTTTTGCTATCAACTTATAACGTTGTTACACAATTTATGATATAAAAGCTTGTCGCGAGATTTAAGTACTCGTATTTACTTAGTTTGAAAATTTTAAAAATTAAAATCAATCAGATTAAGTTATTGAATTTACTTGTTTATCTACACAAGTAAATCTCTCTACAAGCTTTTATATCATGAATTGTGTAACGACGTTATAAGTTGATAACAAAAGTTTTAAAAATTTAATAGCCTGACTAACTTTTAAACATTAACTAAAAAGCTTGTTTTTAAAAGACACACCTTAGTATTTACTACAGATTATCACTGGACAGAGGTTTATCAGTCTGCTTATCTCATTTAACGCATCATTGTTGCAAGGTTAATTTTGCCGGTTAATTTTGAACAGTCCAGCTAAAGGGTACTCAAACTTTTTTGCCCCACACATATAATAGATATTTCACTCGGGCCGCTACAAGAAAATAATGATAAGGGGGGATGAACACTTTAAGAACAAAACAACTTTGGACAAAGCAAAATCAAAATCAAAATATTAAAACTCTTTTTTTTTTTTTTTTTTTTTTGCTATAACACTATATTAAAAAAAAAAAAACACAAAAAATATTTTAAAATCCGTAATTTTATACCAATTTTTTCAATATTTGTGCAAAATTTGGATAATACTATTCGACAAACGAGAAAATATTTTTGCGCGATTATCTTTAAAAATGACGAAGTTTTTAAATGTTTTTTTTTTTAAAATGTAATTTTTTGAAAAATCGGAAGAAAAAAAGGTTTTCGGCATTTTATTTTTCAAATGATTGATTCTATAAGAGAAAAGCCTGAACTTTCTTAGTGCAGAATATCAATTCATTAACACGAAAGAAAAAAAATTCATATGGAACGATTTAGAAATCATTTTCATGAAAAAGCATCGATTTTGACTCCTCTTAGAAAAAATCATAAAAAATAGAAAATATCATTATTTTTTAAAAAGAATTATACCGTATCGTGGCGAAATAAATGATCTTTCCGATTATGTAATTGTTTTGTCTCAGTTTGATAGAAAGAATAAGATGGTTTTTTAAAAAAGGTCGAAAAATCGGAACTCCTTTAAGCTCAATCCGATAAGCTGTTGGGCAGAATAAAAAGCTAACAGGAGTAAAAAGATTTTTAATTAATATCTTTTTAACTAATTGCGATATCGGAATATAAATGGCCAAAACATATATTGTCATCCAAACTAAACGTGCATATAAGATTTCAGCTCAATTGGTTGAAAATAACAGCTTCAAAATTGAGTTGCAAGAATCCACCCGAACAATTTACATTGCAAGTTAAATAAAAGCTTGTAAATTTGTTATCTTACATCCTGTCACATAAGTAACAAGCAAAATAATTTTAACTCAAACTGGAATAATTTACCTTGGGAATTAAATTTAAAGGCAACATTTTACTGAGAGTAATTGTGAAATATATATATGCATTTTTTTCTCGTTTCGGTGTGATGACAAAGTAATTAAATAAGCTTTAATTTAATATTCCTCTTATATTTCATACTTCTAAGTGAATTAATATGCAGTGCTCACCAAATGCCTTAAAATTGCAATTTAGAATTTTTAGGTAACATGTAAAAACCAGCATTTAATGCTCACCACCGTCTAACGCGTACCCATATTTTCAAGCTGCATTTTTTAATTTTTAGGTATGTTCGCCGTATAACATACACCACCTTTTTTACGAAGAAATCTGAAATGTACGTGTGCAGGGCTCTACGTTTTGAAGTCATTTACTAGAGGTATTATTTCAAGCTTTAGAAAAAATGATATACTTCTAGAACTACAACCCTTAAAGTTCATAATCAATGTCATTTCTTTTAAATGAACGGTATTTTGATGTCTGTAGAAGTTTAATTTTTCCCATGCTCATCTCTTTATTTTTAAAGCTCTCACATTCATACCCAGCGTATAACACGCATCTGTAAATCTCGATCCTTTTTTTGTGTTAAAAGTGCGTGTTATATACGCCGGATGTTACGGTATATTCTCCGAATGTTGAAATATATGTTAAAATGTCATTTTTTATGCTCATCTTTTTTTACTTTATTTTTAAAGCTATCCTTTTTCAATCCAACGTATAATGCGCACTTATATAAATTTCAATCCTATTTTTTGTGTAAAAGTCCGCGGTATGTGCTGGAATATTCGTAAATTACAGTTGCTTCTATTGATGATAATATTCAACCAACTTAAAAAAAAATTTGGCTCATCTGTAGTATTATGTAAGAAGAAACAAACCATGTCCTACTTGATGCATTATGAAGGTACCATTCAGAGATATATGAATTTATAATACCATGAGTCCAAAAACGGAACATTTATTACAACTACAATTAAAAACGCCTTACTTTTAAAGATTACGTGTATCCATCAATAAATTTATCTTAAGCATATCCAACAGTTTATGAATTTTTTTTTGTTTTAAATAATGAATCTTCACAATCACAAAAATCACTCAAAGCCTTGAAGACAAAAAAGAAATGACAAATTATGAGCAGAAATAAATCTGGCACAAACGATGAAAACATCCTTCCTTATGAAAGATGATACCAAATTAAACAAAAAAAAACCTTATAAAAGATCCTTGAATTAAAATTCTGCACGTGCAAGAATTCCTTCCATATTAACGACACAAGGGGTACCGGATTAATAAACGACTAAATATAAAAATGTCCTTCGAAACTGTTGCCAGCAGTGATTTTACTTTCCACAACATGCGAAGACAGAAAATCTTCTAAAGATCTTTTAATAAGAAGCCACTGGTTTCTTAATAATTTGAGGGCGAACAATATTTTTAGAACACCACAGCAGTGACGATGATAATAATAATAATAATAAAAGAACTCTCCAGAAAGGAAAAGGAAATAAAAAAAAAGAATCTGTGGAAAGAACTTGAGGTGACAATTTTGTTACAATGCCAAAATAACTTCTGTGTGCAGTAATAAGTTTGGCGATTGTAGTGAATAGAAAAATGGATGGCTGAAAAAATGAAGATGGCGGACTATTTTCTTCTTTTTCTTTTTTCTTTCACGACCAAGTGCATTGGTTTCAGCGTTTGCCAACAAGGGGGCAACAGAAATAGCTCCTGCTTTCTGACAGAAGAAAATATAATTGTTGTAAACGAAGCCAGACTAAGAAAATGACAGCGTGGTGCTAATCTATCAAGTTTTTTTTCTGGTTTACTGGGTGCATATGTCAGGATAATTCAAGCTACAAGAATGGATGGAAATACAAGATCACAGACGGAGACGTAATCGCTTTATATGCATTAAACGCTCGTTACCGACAGTTACTATAGGAATTATTATGCAGTAATATAAATTATATTTCATTACTAGATTATTACAAGAATATTTTCAGAAATAGAAAGTAATGTATGCAAATAATGTTATATAGACAGCTTAACCTCGCAAAGAACAGTTTTAGAAAACACCACTAGAGGGCTACGATGTGTATGCGTGTGAGTGCAAGCGTGATCGTGCGTGCGTGTGTGAGTGTGAGCGTACGCGCGTGTGTGCCTTGCAGAAGTGTGTAATAATATTGCACGTGTGTGTGTGCAAGCGTACGCGCGTGTGCGCGCGCAAGTGTGTATGTGTGCACGTGTGTGTGTGCAAGCGTGCGCGTATGTGTGTGTGGGCGAACGTGCGCGCGCTTTGTGTATCCTGCAGTATTAGCTGCAGCATGTGTTGGGCGGCGTGCTTGTGTATGTGTATACGAGCGTGCTTGTGCATGTGTGTACGAGCGTGCTTGTGTATGTGTGCACGAGCGTGCTTGTGTATGCGTGCGAGTGTGTGTGTGTGCGTGAGCAGGCGTGCGTGTGTGTGTGTTTACGAGCAAGCCTGCGTATGTGCGTGTGCGCATGCGTGTGTAATGCGTAAAGCAAAGCGGCAGTACATTTTTACAGTGCCAGAAGCCAGCACATTTTAAAACGAGAGGTTATTCTTTCCTGGATTTACGTTGGTCGATGAAAGATAAAAGGATGAAAGGTTTTCTTATAATTTTAGTAGCACATTTATTTAGTAACGCGCTTTCAAAGAGACTTAGCTGTGACAACGATGCTCCCCGGCAAACAATTCTTTGTTCACTCTTGAGATCTCAGTTTTTTATAGTTTTGGTCAACCAGAAGCTTTTAGGATCATATGATTTCCAGTACAGACTAAAGTGAGTGATCAGAATACGTGGGTGATGCAGGATTGCACCTCATGTTTAAAAAACGCAAATGTGTCAGTTTTGAGGAGATAAAGTTACAAGTAAAGTAACAATAACTATGGAAAAACAAAACAAAGAAATTAAATTCTTCCATAATTAGTTTGCTAAAACGAGTTTTTCTGCAGAACGGTCTACAGCAGGCTGAAGTACTAGTTGATTTCAGCCCTACACATCCTCGTCCTATGGCGATCCCCAGTGCCATCCAAACAGCCTAATTATTATTAGTTGTAGCTATATTTTATATGATAATATACAGTGTTATAAAATTTTAAAAAAATTTAAGTTCATTTCATTTATTTCTGAATCGTGTGGCGTCTTCCCCCAAGTATAGGGGACAGATGCTACACACGCTTATTTCCTTATTGCTGCAGTGTTGAGGCGGTTTTTCTACATGCATCATATGAGCAACATTATGCGTAACTCACTTACATTGTTAATATCTTATTTAGAGTAACAAGCACGTTTATGAACTTTAAACATAAGAAACGGAATATTATAAAAGTTGTACTCACCACTTTAAATGCTCCCAAGATCGAAAAATAAGGCCAATAAAGACGATTAATTCATTTAAATTTACAAGCCACTCTTAATGTCGGATTAGACTCGCATAAGCATTTCAAAGTTGCCATCTATCGAGGCATAAAAGTACTATTAACAAACTGGCATCTACCCTAAACTGGCGTCTCCCCTCCCCCCAAATTACCTTACAGCAATCTAGTATAGCAGTTAACCTTGATTTATGCCATACAGAGAGAGGATTAGACAGATAGATAAAATTTATTTATATAATGAAGGAATAACAAAATGAAAAGTGGCACCAACATGCAGAAATAAATCTTTATACGAGCACATAAACGCGCTCGCGGGTGTTGTATTACTTTAAGGTATCCGACAAGGTTCGGAACAAACGATTTTGCAAAAAAGCGTGTAAATGAATAATATTTACAAGTTTTAATGTCACTTAGATTAGAAAACGTATATAAAATTACTTTAAGAATAGTATTACAATGAAAATTATTTAAGTGCCATATTTTGACAAAAAGGAACATAAAATGACCCATTTCAAATAATCTCCTTTTGTGAAAAATGCTTCTATTATAATAATATTTTGCCTGTATATAAGCCCAGAACCATGCAGGGGCTCAACTAGAATTTTGAAACATATAACTTAGAAATTAAGGTTTATCCATGTTTTAAGACAATGAGGGGAGAAATTTTAAAGAAAAAACGCCGATAATTATTTCAATGGGTTGTAACTCTGAAAATAATGTGAACTTTTCCAAAATCATGAGAACTGACCTCTGTACAGAGATCTGAGCTACATAGGCAAAATATTGTCTAATAAACATTTTCAGAAAAGGAAGAACATTGAAAAAAGTTATTCCCTAAGTTAATTTTTTGCCGAAATATTAACAATAATAAATAATTTTGTCAAATGTCCTTAAAACAATTTTATACATGTATTCTAATCAAAGTGACACTAAATATCATGAAAACTATCCATTTATGGGTTTTATTAAATCACGGTTCCGAACGTAGTCGGATACCTTAAACTGAAGCAACTTTAGGTACGACTATTTATTGGCATCTAAAGCCATGCTTCTCAAACTTTCAATATTGGTGACCCAATTTTCAATTAAGAGTACTGTGTTTCCCCCCTATACAATGACAATGTATTGAATTCTATAACAATAATCTTGGACGCTAAAGTAACAATACGATTTTAATTATAAACTGTTCAAATTATTAATATAAATATTAAAATTTAGTTATTTAGTTATTAGTTACTTTTAAGCATGGGATAAGTATCATGTTTTGTTTCATAATTCAGAATGTATTTTTTTTTTTTTTTGTTCTTTTCAGCAAATTAATGTGTTTTTAACACCCTTTTATAAACTTCTCTTGTATGTAAAGGAATCTTTGAACTCAATTTTTACCCACTTTAAAAGGTCAAATTAATTCGAAATTTTGCTCACTTGTCCAGGACTAATGACAATACAATAATTTAATAATTTTGTCCCATTGTCCTGATCAGGATCATCATGACTAACGATTTCCCATTTTTAGATCCCTACCCGCATTTGGCGACTAATTCCAGATCCCATTTCCAGATTTGACGACTAAAAGATTAAGTTACAACTTAGTTCGATTAACTATAAAAGGGTGTTTTTAGTTTTTTTTAAACTGTAATTTCTTTTAAATTAAGTCTTTACTTTCGACTTTTTTTATATGCTTGCCCCTCGTAGGTTATAACGCCCCCTTAGGGGGAGATGCGCCCCACAGTTTGAGGAACGTTGATCGAAAGTAACAGATACTTTTTGGCTAAAGTGTATTATAATTAATGCCGTATGCATAGCAAAATTTTAAATAAATTTTCATATTAAATGCATTATTTTTTGTAAGTACAAACATCAAAAACTTAATGCTAAAGTTCAATCCAATTAAAATATATTGTATGTTAATCAGGCAATTTATATTCAATTCAATGTCTTTGAAGTTGTTTAGGTATAATTTTCTATTTAAAACAAAAATTTCGATTTAAATCTTTATGAAATTTGATGCACAAAAATTATTCTAATTATTATTTTTTTTTAAATTTTTTTTGTGGATGATGTTTCTTAAGAACATTTTTAAAGGGAACTTTTATTAAAAAAATATTTTAATACCCTTTTTTTTCTGTTTAAACTTTAAGATCTTCCGTGAAATATTCAAAAGAAGTTAAAATTCAGTTATCAATATCTTATCAAAAATTTTTGAATAAAGGGTGTTTCAAAATTAGGATCAAGGGTATGGTATGATATATTTACTCAAAATATTCTATTATAAACTTTATAATTCAATCAGTGCATTACTCTTCAAATTCTAAAACTACACCTAATAAAAACATTTAAGCGTAATTATTTCGCAGTAAAAAATTTCTGGTAAAAACATACAGAACTCGAGTTGGAATTTTATCTTAATGTCATTGGCAAATTCTCTCTTTGTCTCTACAGTGACTGATTTCAAAATAAACACAATATAACCATAAAAGCAAAAATAAATCATTTGTAAATCGATAATTTTTCCAGAAGGATAAAATAAAAATAATTAATTATTATACTACATTGCAATACTGCCTACATTCTAATTTCAACTAGGGTAATACTCTTATAAAAAATTTTATGTGAGGTAGGATTCAAAAGTTTCCGGACTGATCCTATAACGTGAAAAATTTTGCACTATAGTGACTACCTTTACGTGTGTCTGTTTCTGCGTTTACCCCCTTTTCTAAAAGGGGTTTTTCCCAAATCACAGGCTGCTATCACTATAATGCTTATTTAGCAGGTGGAGGCATTTAGTGACCGGCTATTGAACGAAATGGGGTTTGTTGAGTAATAGAATTAATATCGAATTTTGCTCTCACTTTGGAAAGCGTTGCTACGGAGTCTTACGAAACGTTGAAAAATGTATATGGCAGGGATATATCATCGCGAATGCAAGTGTTTGGGTGCCTTCAACGTTTGAAAGAAGGAAGAGAAAGTGTCGAAGACGACGAAAGCTCTTAACGTCCGCAGACTGTCCTAACCACTGAACATCGAAAATTTTTCTGCTGTGGTATTTAAGAGCAGGCTTCAAACAATGGCGCAAATGGTAGAATCAATACGGATATGAGTTTACCATCGATTGGTATACATCCTGCGTTTGTTTGCGTAAGTCCATACGAAAGAAGAGACCAAAATTGTGGGCTGAGCAGTCATGAGTGCTTCTTCAAGTTTACGCTCCAGCACACCAATACCTCTTTGTCATTGAAAGCAATTGTCCTGCCACATCCTCTTTACTCCCCTGATCTTGCCCCCTGCGACTTTATCTTATTTCCTAAACTGGTACGTTGCTTGTTGGGTCATCTATTTCAATCTGTAGATGAAGTTAAAAGTGCATCATAGGCTGAATTAAAGGATATGGAATCTAGAAATGTTTCGAAGACCTTTACAAACGATTTCAAAAGTGTGTTGTTGTTCAAGGATCTTATTTCGAAGGAGGATGTGCTTCAATTTCATTTCATCTTTTTAAGTTATTACTCATTCCGGGAACTTTTGAGATCCTACCTAGTATAATCATATCTTCTTCTATATCTAAATTTTACTCAGTTTTCCCAGTGATGTATTAGGTTGGTCCATATGAAATGTCAGCTTTTCTTTACGTGTGAACGCTTGTCTCTGTTTCCATAATGTTTTTGGCATATCCTCGTTTGTAGTTATATCGTCCATTGCCAGAGACATAATTCAACAAAGAAGATTTACTCAAAAGCCCTCCATTTTTTTTATTTGTTTTGAATTTAGTAAAAAAACGAGTTCAATTGATATACGTGGAATTTTTTTATATGAACATAAACTCGTTAATAATGCTGCAAAAGCTGCATGCAATATAAAATAGTCATTTGTATAGAATACCGTTAACGACGGAAAAGTGCAGCGTTAGTTTCAAACATTTTTGTCTTGTGTTGTATTCCTACAAAATAAGCCATGAGGAAGACCGAAAACATGCATGAAAAATAATTCTCTGAAAGTATTGGTAGAAAAAAATGCATAAAAAATTGAAAATTTTACCCTCATCGTTAATCGGGATGGTGCAATTTGTCAAGACAGCACTTGGCCGTTAGGTATCCGATTTTTCGGAACCTTTTTTTGCGCCTTGTTTTTATGAATTTGTGTCCTTAGATAAAAAAATGATAAAAAATTGTTTTAAGAATAGTATTAAAATAAAATTATTTAATTACAATATTTTGAAAAAAAAATAAATAAATGCCCCTTTTTCAAAAAATATTCCCCTTTTTTGTGAAAAATGCTTCTATTGTGTCATAATATTTTGCCTGTATATAATATTTTTTCCTCGGACCCCTGACAGAGGCTCCCTGAATTTTTTAAATATATAACTTAGAAGTGGGTTTATCCATGTTTTTACGAATGGGGGCAATTTAAAAAAAAACACCGATAATTATTTCAAGGGGGGTAACTTTTAAATAAGGGAAAATGTAAATAATGTTATATAAACGAAATATTATTATTTTAGAAAATTTTTTTTAAAAAGGGGAACATTTTGAAAAAAAATTATTCTTTTTTCCAAAATATTGATTTAAATATTTTTCCCCCTTAAAATATCCAAAACAATTCCAAAATTTTTTCAATCTGTACACTAAATATCATGAAAATTTCCATTTAGCGCTTTTAAAAACTTTCCCCGGAAGTATAAATCTACATATAATTAAAAAATTAAATGTTAAGTATGGTTTTTCAACACCAACTTATTCTGGCTTTTTTTTCTCCTTTTAAATATCTAGAACAGTTTTTACGAGCTAAACAGCACGAAAATGAAAAATTCCATATCTGAGTTAACTAATTATAAACATCAGAAATTCTTTAAGACTATGAATCAAAAACTCACTGGGAAAAGTGTATTGAAGTAGAGCATATTTTGATGAAATAAACAGCTTTTTGAATACAAATATGCATTTTTATGTATTCACTTAAAAACCCGACATATCATATTTGCCAACGTAATATTCTAAATGTTAAGTAGATTGGGCTTCGTGGATTTTCTGCTATTTATCTCAAACAGCAAAACAGTTCTCTAAGAGCAATGAAAATTTATTGTGGGAAAACAATTTTTGGGAAAAACAAATACAAAAAATACGAAAATAATCTGAAGGCCTTTCACCTTCTAAGCCCGACACAAATAGGGGCAAAAAATAAAATACGACATTGATTATTCCCCCCTTCATCGAGCAACTAATCATAGTCAACTTTCAACGGGGAAAACAATACTAATTCAGTTTCCCAATCCCTTTTTTAAGGATTTTTTTCGAAAAAATGCTTACGATAGATTGTGATGTTAATGGATATTCTAGTAGTTCCCAAAAGTTTTTATATGATAGCCAAGTCGCCAACCCGCCAATTGATTGATTATTAACGTCCCCGTTTAGCTACAGAGGGGTTTTTGGGGATGGACCCTAATTGTGAACCGGTCAAGTGACGTGGACGACACCTGGCTGGGACCCCCCCCCCTAAAACCCCACCAACGGGGGGGGGTTTTCCCCTTCCCCAGATTTTTCGTGATCGCTGCCCAGGGGGGCTTTTGTGGACGGGCCGCCTGCGGGGCCACGGTCCCCAACCATACCACTCGCTACCGCGGGACCAAACCCGCCAAAGGGTCACCAAAAAAAGATGCCAACCGGCTATATCACCATATATTTTACCCAAATTTGCATTGAAACCTCTATTATAAAGGCGGGGTTCTTGGGATATTACAATTTTTCAAAAAAAAATACAACAGAAAGTAATATAAACGTATTACACAACCAGATAAAAATTATTTACACCATTTAAAAAAATTTTTTAAAAAAATTCAAAAATATAAACAATAGGTCAAATTCCATTTTAGGGAAATTTGTAAAAATTTAAAAGACAGATTTGAAAGTACCGTAGAATCCGGCGTATAACGCGCACTTTTAACACAAAAAATAAGATTGAAATTTACGGGTGCGCGTTATACACCGGGTATAAAAATGATAGCTTCAAGAATTAAAAAAGAGATGTGCACCAAAAAAAAAATTAGACATCTACTAATACTGCTTATTTAATTGAAATGTCAGACATTATGAGTTTAAAGGTTTATTTTTCTAGAAATATACTATTTTTTCAAAATCCTTGGATAATAACTCGAGCAAATGGCTCTAAAACATTATAGCATTGCTAACATACAATGCAGGTTCCTTCGTAAAAAAGAGGGTGCGCGTTATACGGCGAATATTCTTCAAAATTAAAAAATGCAACTTGAAAGTATAGGTGCGATTTATGCGCCGGATTTTACGGTAAATAATACCTATCATTGTTCAAACCCAAGGGACTAAAGTAAAAGAACTAAAACATTTTATTTTGCTTCCCTCCTCTACTTTAAAAAGTGCTAAATTCATCCCCTAAATAAGTCACGTCTACGAAAATGTTATCCCAACAATAAAAAAAATCTAATAAACACATCAAGCACATGTCACATTCCGTAGTACAAAGGATGGGTAGAATAATTACGTAAATAATTATTCCAGAGCAAGGGAGGCCGAATTTTTGTGGTGGGGAAATTAATTTCCAAAAGACGCATATTTTGCAATTTCACGGACTGCAGAACACGAGGGAATTTTGCTTGGATCCTAGACACAGCAAGAAGAAAGAGTCCGTATTAATCTTAGATGGGGGAGAAAAATGGGAAATGTTTTAGCCACTAGGGTGATATCCATCTCGTTTTCTGACTTATAAAACCATTAAATAAGGTTCGTGGATCGTTTTTCGCTTTCCTTGTTATGCTATTGGCGTTCTTTATAAGCGATATTGCGAAGAAAAATTGTAGTGTTGTAATTACTCATTGTCTCTTCTTTTTTGGATATAAAACAAATATTCATTTTTTTAATCTAAGATAAAAGAAATAAATACTGTTACGAATTTTGTGTAAGGAATGCTTAAAATAGTGCAAATAATTTATATCTGGATATGTAATACGGTAGTGTTTCTCAAACGGTGGGGCGTGCCCTTAAAGGGGCTTGATAACTCTGGGGGAACACGAGCATATTGAAAAGTCGAAAACAAAAGATTATTTAAAAAAAAATTATTAACTTATTGAAAGTAAACAAACAAAATAGTTTCTCACATAATAAAAACAGCATTTACACTTATACAATACACATAAATGTATCAGTAGTACACAAAGTATCTCATAAATAATTTAGCAATACTAAGTTAAAAACAAGTTTAATAATTACTAGTGACTCGACGGGCTTACCATATATAAAATTATATTCAAAAATTAACATTTATCTTGATAATTTTTGTACGGTTTATAATTAATCCCTTAACTGCCGATTAAAAGTTACGCAATTCGCTCCCCAATACCACCGTTTTGCACGTATGCAAGCGTTTGGTGTATTGGGGGAGGGAGAGAATTAATAAGCAAATCCTTTCCTTTGCAAACACTATCAAAGTCCTTTTATTGCATTCCAAAACCTTTGGAATAATTTTGTGATAGCATTGAACAAAAAGATCGTATTTTGGAAAGACGTATATACACGTCGGTTCAATTAACGCATTGGCTGAATGAGACGTTTATAACGCCGGGGGCACATAAGAGATTAAAGTCGTTTTGTAACTCTAGAGTCGAAGTATCGTATCATCGTATTATTGTACGGGAGGGGCGATGTAAATTATGATTGAATATTGGCTCGCAAGTATCGAAAGTTTGAAAAGCACTGTAATACAGTGTTTCTCAAGCTTGGCCGCCCCTTGGGCGTGATATTCTACAGGGGCGCGAGAATTGAAAGTTGAAAACAAAAGGCTATTTAGAAAATTATTATGTACTTAAAGTAAACAAACAAAATTTATGATATAATAAAATATAAAATACACATTTCACTGATATAATACACTTATAAATGTATCAGTACTGTACAATGTATATTTTATTATTAATTAACATACTAAGTTAAGAACAAGTTGATAATTATCAATGACCCCATGGGCTGTATTAACACTTATCTTGATAATTTGTACGGTTTATAATTCCTATAACTGTCTGTTAAAAGTTGCAATTCGAAACTAATGCCATCGTTTTACACTGCAGACGAGCGTATTTTTGATGCTTTTTGCGAAGGAGGGAGGAGAAGAAATAAATAAGCAAATCTTGAAATAAGTAATCCCTGCAAACATGTCAGGTCCGTTTATTGTATTCTAAAGCCTAGGAATTTTTATGGGTCGCACTCTGCACAGAAAGATTGTACTTCGAAGCATTTATACGTCCAGAAATTAATACTTTTGGCTGAAGAGACGTTATATACGTCGGTGGCACATAAGAGGTTAAAGTCGTATTGTAGCTTTAGTGTCAAAGTATATATGCGAATTCAATACATTGTTATTGTATGGAAGGGGCGCGATAGAAAATGATGATTGAATAGTGGGTCGCGTATATTGAAGTTTAACACTCTGTATACGTTAATATTGCTCTGTTGTATTTATTTTATGTTAAATTGAATTTCTGCAAAATCCGTTCTACATTATAGTAGCGATTCAATAGTAATGGCGAAATGTTGGTGATAGAACCAATTTGGCATCAGTTTTGGCGACTCTGTTGACCATTTTTGGTGAGTTGGTGACCATATGGATGTTTCTGGAAATTACTGGCGAAATCTATTAATTTCACGATCTGTGACGGAAGCGAATCTTTCTTGAAAGATCCGTGATACCTATAAATAGAGAGTCTCTTGCCGAAACTGAGTAGTATTATTTTGATCACTGAAGAACTTTTTTTTTCGCTGGAAAGAAGGCAGTGCGGGGAAAATTTTTTCCATGCTTGTATTTTTAGACACTGATGTTTTTTGGTGCTTGGAAATTTGGGAAAACCCTGGTTTTTAAAATGAAATTTTATGCTGAATCTGTATTTCAAATATTGTTTTGACTGAAAGTGATACAAAAAACCCCCAACCCGTTCGTAGTAATCTTTTGTTTCCAATTTTTAAAAATCAAAAAACCCCATTATGCATTTTTTAATTTTTAATTCTATTTATACACACCTTATATTTTTTTATTTATTTATTTATCTTGGAGGGAATTTTTTAATCGTTAATAAAAAACATTTTAAAACCTAAATTGAGCTGATATTTTATATACAGCTATTTTGGATGACAACACGTAATTTAATTTTAATTAATAAAAAATTTTGATTAAAACTAAATTTTTCAAATAATTACAAATACAACCACGTTGGCATCATTTTTGGCGACTTGTGTCAAAACTTGGAAAGGTTTTTTTTCTCACGTTTTAAAGCGCTCGTTTGAGCTGCAATTTTCTATACAATATTGTTTTGGGTAAAACTAAAATAACTTAATTATAAATAATTAAAAATTAATTGACTGAAACTAATTATATTTAAGGAATTACAGATACAGCCGCGTTGGTTTCATTTTTAGCGACTTGGGTCAAAACTTTAAAAGATTTTTTTTTTCTCAAGTTTTAAATCATTCAGTTGAACTGAAATTTTATATACCCGATTCTTTTGGATGACAATACGATACTTAAATGATAATTAATAAAAATAATTACCACTTAATGCTGTGATTCTGTCATATGTACATACATATTTATATTAATTGTAATAAAAAGTAGCTAAAATAAAAAATTTTTTTGTTGATCTAAGTAGAAATTGACTTAAAATTTTTTTATATTAATTGTTTTAATGCAATACATTAATTGTATACGATTTGAAACTGCTATAACAGAGATCAATGTGGCTATTTATTTCACACAGCTGTTTCTTTTATTATTTTTCCTATTATTACCATATTTATTCGATTCTAAGCCTATCCCGAATTTGACTACGTTTTGTAAAAATAAAAGCATTGTGAAAAATGATTTATCGATATCCGATATTTACGGACAATAGACTTACGGATAGAACTTATGAAATATGAACTTACGGATATTAGAGAGAGAGAGAGAGAGAGTTCGGATTTTAAAACTTAAAATGACAACAAATAAGAAGTGAATAAAATTAATTTATTTTATCAGTATTAAAAACTTTTAATATACATACATGAACCTATAATTGCTCTAACTGTCAGTTTCACGGTAAATTTCCCTTTGCAACGAATTTTTCCGCCTAGCATTCTAAGCCGCATTTGATTATCAGTAGCATTAACGTTGGTAAAAAAGTGTGGCTTAGATTCCAATAAATACGTAATTTGTAAAGCTTGTATACACACACATACATATAATCATGCAGAAAACATTCTTAATAGAATATCCAATTTAAAATCCAAAGCTGAAACAATACGATGAAAAATTCGGATTTCTTAACATGCGAGTTTTATGTTTAATTACGCCAGAATTTTTAATTGATTCTTAAATAATTGACATTATAAAAGAATGTATTAAATGTTCATAGCAACATTTTTAAATAATCATCATCTTGTAAAAATTGAAGCTATTCTTTGTACAATTCAACTGTCAAACCTTTGAGGTAAAAAATCGTTTTCATAAACGGCTTAGCAGTTATAACTCATTTTAATTTTACGACGTTATTTAAAATATCTGACTCATTTGAAATTAACAATTACTCACAACCTATAACTACACATAGGAAGATACTTACGTGTTATGTTTTTGACAAATTTCACCAAAGGAAAAAAAAAACATCGCCAAATGCTATCACCTTTATGCAAGATTATTGTGTTTATGCATGAGAAAGCGCATTTATTCACAATTGGCTGCATACCGCCACATTTGGTGATGTATTTTTACTTGATGAATCAGTCAAAGATATAATACATACCTAAGTATTATACTCATAGGAATTATCCAGTGATAATTCCTATGAGTAATTAACGTAATTAAAAGAAATCAAGCGTTTAGGGCAGATTTCGCTACTTACGTATTATCGCAACCTATTGTCGACATTATATGAAACAAAGCACATGTTTGCCAATTCATCACGTACGACACATGCAAAATCGGGATTGCTAATTTAGCGAGTTGTCTTGAACATTGGCAGTTGTTGCGATAATACTTAAGTACCCAGATTTCTTGTAGAGAAATGCAGCTGAAAATATTCGAAATATAAGCTTAGAATGGGTTCATTTTCGAACTGTGTAATCAACACGTAATTTTGTTTATTAATTGTTCTGTAATTGATAAAGTGATCTGTATTTATTAATAAGTTTATTAATGTATCCGTTCTTGATTTACTCAACTCTTAGAAGCATTTATTGTATTTTTAATATCTTAGATTTTACTGCAAATATTTCTACATGTTTTCGTATTTGACATATTTTTATTAAACATCTCTGAATAACCTATACAACATGGAAACTAATGAGTTGAAATAAATCTGGATAAATTTAATATATTATCCAACGACAATATTTATGTAGCGAGAAAGTATAATTTCAATGCAGAAAATTGTTTCCATTCTTTTTTGTGTGAATCTTAAAAATAAAACACATGCTTTACCATCAAATTCAAATTCAATATCTTCAACAAATTTTGTCAAATCAAATGACCTCGCCAAATGTAGAGATATACAGTAAATAATAAAAGGTCGTTCCAATGCATGTTCGAACACAATAATAAAGATAACAGCATTTGGCGACGTTTTTTGAATTGGCGGCGACTTTCATTTTGGCGAAATCGGTCGATGGTATAGTATGTAAATACCCAAATTCTTTATTAATCTTAAAAATTAGCTTTGAATTACTTCCTAATTTATTTTGGTATCTACATACTATCGCACCAATGTCAAAATTCAAAATAACTCGTCAAGTTGGCAAACCCTATTTTGGATGCGCCTTACGTGCTGAATGGCAATCATGGGCTTCATTTCATATAACGTCGCCAAAAAGGTTGCAAAATAATGGTAGTACTTTCATTCTTTCCCCTCTCTATTCCCTTCAACCATTCAAATCTTATTAAACTGTAGCTCAAGTCAATTTAATTCTAAAATATGACTACTGCCAACACCATTTGTACTGACGTCACAAATTAGATGAGCAAATGGCGCTCGATTCAATGTGTGCTGCCAGTGATATAGATATAATCCTTATTCACAAATTTCAAGTTGAAAAAAGGACATGAAGTGAAGAAACGTAAATTATAAAATAAGTAAAAGAAAAGGTATATCGATTCCATAAATATGCGTTTGAAAATCGAGATCATGAAATTCAAATGCAAAGAACTCCATTTTATGCAATCTGGTTTTGAATGTTATAAAAATGAAAATACTTGGGTTTTCCCCCCCTTTTTTCCACAAACATATTATATAAAACATCTATTATTTTCATTTGATGATTTTGAAAGCTTTGTATAGCTTACAAATTTTTAAAAAATCATGGAAAAGAATTTTTTTTTTTGACGTTTTACAGTTTTTATAGTAATGCTTTGTGGATTGTATTTATTTGTTTTTGGAAAAATACCAGAATGATATGTAGAGCTGCCAAAAATAGAAATCCAATCAATTCTTAAAATGTACGAAATTTGAAATATTTTGCTATCACAAACGTTCATAAATAAATATTTTATGCAACTTCTCTCACGTAAATATTCCTCTCTTTTGGAATATGTAATGTAATAACAGGAATTTTGCTAAATAAAAATAATAAAGACTTGATTACGTTATGTTTCGATATGCTCGGAACTTAATCTTTATCGATGTTGAATTGATTATGCACAAAAAATGATGATGTCTATTGCGCATATGCTTGCGATTGCTTAAATTGATAATTAATAATTGTTTAATACACATGTATTTCGAGTTATAAATTTATTTTGTTCCTTTTATTGTGATTTCATTATTTAAAAAATTCAACAATAAAAAATAACAACGAGGATGGGATTGTATGGTTTTATTTTAAGAACATAAGCACAGAATAAGAATGATTTTTTGGTAATGATTTTAGTTAAATATTACTAGATTAATGGTTACTTGCATTTTATACCGTCAACCAATTTCGCCAAACGAAAAAATATCTCCAATTCAAGAAATGTCACCAAATGCTGCTATCGTTATTAATACTGTGTTTAAGCAAGCGGGGGAATGTTTTGCAGAGTTGGCTGCATATCACGACATTTGGCGATGTCTTTTGATTTGACAAAATTGTTTGACGATATCATACGTAAGTACCAAGTAATATTTTGTAGAAATCAAACATTTTACCATGAATAATGATTAAAACTTAAAATTATAGTCTTCATATGACTTAAACTGAAGAATCATTTTTACAAAATTCATCGCAATTTACGGTAGTTACGTATTATCGCAACATATTGGCGACAAATGAAACGAAGCAAATGGTTGCCGATTCAGCGCATACTTAACATAGAAAATTGCGGTTGCGAAATTGGCGAGTAATTCATAGAGTTGCGATAATACGTAAGTACCCAATTTACAGTATAAAAAACTCTTGTTAGTTCTTAATTTATATATTTTTTTCATAAAATCCTACATGATATTGATTATTCAAGTTTATATTTTAGCCCAATATTTCTCATTTAACTTTATTCCATATAAATCGTAATTTGTATATAGCTTTCACTCTCTATAACTAATGTTGAAATCAATTTTTAAACAAAAAAATAAGATATTTATTACAGAATCATATTTAAGAAATTTAAATGGTACTTTTCCATTTCACCGGCGCAGAGGATAAAGTCGCCAAAAATGATGCAACCGTCGCCAAGTGGAATATCCACGGTAACTATTCAGGTATGAATCTGAAGTAAAAAATTTTTGAACTAACTTTTATTATCATCATTTTATGTTTTTTTGTGTATTGTCACCTATAACGTCAGCTTGGAAGATTTGCGTCTGCGAAACGGAAGAGTCAATTTAAAGTATAGTTTGACGAAAACGGAAGCAATCTTTCGGCAAAGGTTTTATTAATTTCAACCAGCTTCTTTAAAAGGAATTATACAGCAGTTCCTACATCGAAGACTGAAAATATATAACAAAATGGGTTGAAATTATTAACGATTCTTTGTTATTGTAACATCAACCGATAGTATAACGTTTATACTGAAAATCGTTACCGTGCATGTTCGAATATAATAACAACAATGACAGCATTTGACGCCATTTTTTGAAATGACGACGTCTTTTGATTTGGCGAAATCTGTCGATGGTATAATACATATAAACTATTAATACAAATTATATATGCACTACAATTTCCCCATCGTTTTCAAGTTCGCTGTATTGTGTACTTAAAAGAAATTATTTTATGCACTATTTCACTTTTATAGAATTTTTTAAGTCTAAAATATGTTCGTGTACACAAAAGGGAATTTAAGCATGTTTAACAATAACAGAAACAATTAAAAGGTATTTTTGAAATCAAAGTAGATCAGAGAGAACTTATTAGAAATGAAATTTAACAATAATCATTTATATTGTTTTTGATATAAGTATATTGTTACGTGGATCCGGGTTCGAAGATTTTATGCAAAACAATCACAAATAAAATTAAACAGTTCTTTAAGAACGTTGCAAATTTTTTTATCAAAAATCCAATTCTTTAAATACAAGATTCATCAGCATTATTTTCAGAGTAAATCTCCGAAGGTCTTCACACCTTCAAAAGCACTCAAACACAATTGTCAGTGTTTAAAAATACACGCTTGTGAAAGATTATTCACAAGCACGGCCAAGCTTATCGCTAGTCAAAACAATCCTCACTATTCGCTGGTTAAAATCAGACTGGTTGCGGCTGGCACTCCTATTTATAGGCCCGGCAGGAACTTCCAGAAATATAACCGCTCGTGTCAGCGAGTTTGACGTTAATGGAGAGATCCACTACTTTCTAGAGAAATCCAGAGGGTTAGAACTCGCCAAAATGGTCACCAAAGTCGCCCACTTGGTCGCCAAAAATGATGCCAACTTGATTCTACCGCGAAGATTTCACCAAGTTCTCATTGAATCGCCATTATAACATAAGGGGCGACATTGCTTGTGAATAGTACAATTTTAACATGAAATAAATATAACACATAGAGTAATATAAATGCATTAAATACCCAAATTCTAATTATTTTTTCACTATTTACACCAAATTCGTAACAATATTACAGCTATTTTATTAAATGTTATTAGACTGAAATACTGTATAATTATTATTATTTATTTATTCACAGCTACATTCTACAGCTATTTAATCCATAAATAGAAGTGGCTTCATACTTTGGACCAAATAAGCCTAAATTACCCGTATTGTTAATTATTTCAATTTGAAAACTACATGAATTATCTTTGCAAACAGTTTTACAATTCAAGAAATGATTTACACACTGCATTTCATGGCATTTTCGTCTGTAGTCAACATTTTTTGTTGTTAAACGCTATATTCAGTTAGCAACAATGTACAGCTACATTCAGTACAACAATGCAGTCCGTGTTATTAATTTAAGCACTCAGCGTAAATAACTGCAACTAAATCATTTGCTTTAATTACCGTAGGGCATGTCAAATTCACTTGCTACTTTAGAAAATTTCCTGGTAAAGGGCACGCAAGTTCACTGCATAAGGTTACAAAAGTCAAAATGTTCTTCAAATTTAAATTTTGAAAAAATATTTTTTTAGGAATATTTACTTGGAAATATGTATATAATATTTTAAAAATTAAGAAGATGAAATGAATTTTTGTTCCATCGCTGTTGAATCAATGAGAATAGAAAACTAATCAAAAAAGGAAATTTTACGAAGTGAAAATGTTATTCTAATGTTGTTTATGTATTGTAGTAAATTAATATTTCAAAAGTATCTCTCTCTATATATAAAAAGAAAATTTCGTGGTGCTGTAATAAATCTATGGTACTTTCATGTTATCGCAACCTATCGGTGACGTTTTTGAAACAAAGCACCTGGTTTCCAATTCAGCGTGTACGACACATAGGACATCAGGTTTAAATCAGGGTTAAGTGCTTGGCGCATTATGGAGCTTCCAATGCACGTAAAAATACGCTGTTGAACTATTACCTGTCATTTACTCGGTCAGAATTCTGTAGTATTTGAGATTGAAAAAGAAAGCAAAGCTTTTTAAAAAAAGAACAAGACGAAGCTATTGACTTAGCTTGGTTGAATACTACGCATCGGATGTAGAGGCAAGAAATTAGAACTACTCGTACATAATACATGTAAATTACAATTTTACAATTTAAGCAATGAATATTGTAATGTCTGACTACCGTTGGCGTACTGTTGTTGGTAAATTCTTTAAGAGTTGGCGACATTACCGCATGTGAGGGAGTGGGGTTGCTATTTTGGAGAAGGGCGTTGGCTTTGCAACGGAACGGAGAAAAAGAAACCTGAAATTGGTACCAAGAAAAGATAGTTATTGGTTTTGGTGTTTAACGCGGGGTAGATAGAGCACTTAGTTCTTTGCTATATTTAGAAAGATAGAATTCTGTTCTTTTGTCACGACGTGTTAGGTCCTGAAGTAAAAGAGAAAGTAATTAAAGACTTAACAACTCTACAAGTATGAAGAATTGTATAATTTGTATATAGGGGTTGATCCACTGTTAGGTGGACAGGACATACCCCCTCCCCAAGAATTTTTAAAATAATATGTTTACTGTTTTCTATCAGTATTGGCAAATTATATTTTCTGCTGGAAACCTATCAATAATTTTTTCTAGCTAATTTCTTAAGCAAATAACAACGAGAAAAAGGCATTTTAAAGTTTCTCAGGGAAAAGAACTGGAGCAATAATCCTATTAAATTGACCTTATAAAAATTAGAAAGTAACTATACCAGGAGTGAAGTCTGTTGTTATCAAGCTGATAAAACTATAACGGAAAATAGCATAGTGGGCGAAAAAATTACTTGTCTATGTCTGCCAACATTTTTGGATATTTAAAAGAATATTAATTAAAAGACAGGTTTTAATTATTACAAAAAATGCTCTAAGATCTCGTATTTAAAGAATGATGATTGATTTTTGATTAATTTTCACATAAAACACGTCAAGGTTAACAATTAACTTTACTTTCCCGGCTAATTAATGATTGAAAACTGTAAAATGATGATCACCATGAATGCTATGATTACTAAAGGGTTTAAAGTTTAATATTATTTCCATGCGTTTTATCATCACTGTGAACCATATTGAATAAAGCTAATAGACCCCACTCTTCTCTTGAAGCTTTTATTCTAATTTAATAAGATAAAAAGTTTGGAAAATATGAGGGATTATATAATAATTATATACCAATAAGTTATTATATACGTGTCAGGTTTGAAAAGTTTTGCTTCAAAATTAAGTAAGTAATAAATGAAAATAGAGCGAACTCTTTACCATCACGTAATGATTTGTGGGTAAATAAGCCTATTTAAAGGTCTAGCGAGCGCTGACGAAGAAGAACGCATACTCGAAAAGGCTTAGCTGGTGACTCCTCGCAGAATTGGTTGTCTATTGTTCTACTCGTTGCGCGCCAAAGGGCCGCCATGTTGGATTTTATATGATTGAAGCAAAATAAAGAAGTTATTATAGAGATGATGCCCTCCTCATTTTACCAGCAGGCCTGGGGCCTGACATACGTATATATCTAATGTATTTATTTTGTAAACAGAGATTTTGCAGTAGTGACAAGAGAAATAGCACACAATAGATAATTTATTTTTATCATTAAGAAAAATAATTTTATGCGACCTTTAGCTACAGCAGTTGTTTGGTTACTACTTTAATGGACTGTATCAGAAATTATTTTAAAAAAAAACCAATGATTTAGTTTCAAATCAATTCTTTTATTGATGCGACTTCCGACATAAAGTCTTTCGAACAAACTGAAATATTTTTGCAACAAACATTCGAGTAGACATTGTTGTGGCAACCCTATGCGTTGCCATTACTCGTTTACAATTTATCTGAGTTATTTTAAAATTAACAGATCGCCAAGCTGTGGCACCAACATGCCAAAGAAGATGTTTACATGGACATTAACAACAGTCGAACAGCAAAAATAAAATTATCTCTTCCAAAACAATGGAAAAAATTCCCCGTTTTTTTAAGTGAAGGGGGAAATATTTTATTTTTCGAAATTACGTAAGAATGGTTTTAGGGAAAAGTGTGTTTCAATCTCTCAGTAAGGAATGTAAAAACTATTAAAATATTCTTTTTCTAGGAATCGTAAATTCATCTGTCAAAAGAAAAAATACAATTTCTAATTTTTTAAGAGGAGTCACAAATAAATCTTACAAAATGTGGGGCTTAACCCCTTTAACGCAGAAATGAAACTTGTAATTCGTAATTATGATTTAGATTAAAATTATAAGAGATTAAAATTTTAAATCAATATTAAGTTAAGTTGTTACATGTATATATATATACACACAATAAGCATAAAAATAAAAAAAAAATCCCTTCAGTTTTGTTTCAAAAAGTTATTCTCACTCAAATCCAATAACATTTTCTTCTCGTTTTAAAGACACTGAAATAGGTCGCACATATTTAAGATAAATAATTATTCCGTATTTATTTATATCTTTACCAATTTAATAATATTTTAACTATTTTTTTAAAAGTCAACGCGCCATATATTATTTTAAATTACATTATTTCCTATGTATTACATAAACTACTCTAAATGTCAAGAAATTAAAACGAAAAAACATTTTTATTTTCTTCCTTTTTTAAAAAAAACACCCGGAGACACACACAAAAAAACACACCTCAATTAAGAATTAAAAATTAAACCATAAGTAATAACAGCCATCAAAACTAATCTATGCAAGAAAAGATCTAAGAAACTTAAATGTCAAAATCTTTAATATGTACGGGAAGGCTTAAATATTTATTCACACACACACACATATATGTAATCGCTGCAGTCAAATTTTTGCGGTAGGAAAATTAATTTTCGGAACGGTACATATTTCACTATTTCAGAGAATTAAAAACACCAAGTAATTTTTGCTCGTCTTCCTGACAAAACAAGGAAGAAGTTTTCGCATTAGCCAGGTGAAAAAAAAAGAGAGAAAAAAAATCCTTTAATCAAAAACATGATATCTATCTCATTTTCCCCGAACTATTTAACAGATTCCTAATTTTCATGTTACGTTTTCTCTTTTTTCGGATACCAGCACATTTTTATAAATGATATTGCCAAAATAATCAACATGTTATTTCAGAAATGTTGTTACTTATAGAAGTATCTAAATTGAATACGGAAAAAAAATATTTCCGTTGTAAGTTCAAGAAATATTTTTCAAATTAATTTTACATTTTAAGGGTTATATATATAAAAAATTGTAGAAATAAATTTATAGTCCAACTTAAAACTAAAAATGAGTCATATCTTAAACTTTCTTATAAAATTTCAAGAACTTTCAATTAAATCGAAGCAATAACGTTTTTGTTTTTGTTTTTATTTAATTTGGTAACAAAATGATAAAATTAGTACATATCTGGATGTGAATTTTAAAAAGTTATTTCCTTTGCATTTCCCTATATTTTCTTTTGGTTCGGAATCTAAATATTAGAAATGGCTTGAGCTTTTGAAACATTATATTCCTCAATTTAATGAGGTTTCATAAATTATTAATTCAAAACTTTTAATAAAAACTTCAAGAGAACTCACATATATTATCGTTTCAGTTGCTACATTTATTTTCAAGTCATATTTTATACTTCTGAAATAAATCCCGTGCTTTAATCTAGAAAATATATATGGTATACAAAACAAAAGATTAAATAATGTAGATCAGTTCTTCTCAAACTGTGGGCGCTCCCCTTGAGGGGCGTGAAAACTCTACGAGGGGGGCGCAAGCATATTAAAGAGTCGAAAACAAAAGATTATTTTAAAAAATTATTAATTTACTGAAAGTAAATATGCAAAATACATTCTGACATAGTAAAAAAATAAATACGAATTTACACTGATATATTACAATTATAAATGCATCAGTGCTACATAATGTGTTTTATAATTAATTTAACAATACTAAGTTAAGAACAAGTTAAATAATTACCATTGACCCCATGGGACTCAGTCAAATATAAAATTACATACAAAAATCAACACTTATCTTGATAATTTTTGTACGGTTTATTATAAAAAAATTCTTAACTGCCGATTAAAAGTTACGCGATTCGCTTCCCAATGTCAACCGTTTTCAGCGTAGGCGCGTGTATGTGATGTATTGAGTGTAGGGGGAGGGAGGAATAAAGAAGCAAATAATCTGAAATAAGTAAATCCTTCGCAAACATTGACAATATCCTTTTATTGCATTCCAAAGCCTTCGGAATAATTTTATGGAAAGCAGTGCGCAGACAAGTTCTTACTTTGGAAAGACGTATATATACGTCCCGGGAAATTGACGCTTTGGCTGACAGAGACGTTCATATCTTCCGGTGGCACTTAAGAGGTTAAAGTCGTATCGTAGTTTTATCATCAAAGTATATTATGGAATTCAATACATTGTTATTGTTTGAGGGGGTGCGACTAAAAGTATGATTGAACATTGGATCGCGAACATTGAAACTTTGAGAAGCACTGATGTAGATAACATCTCATGCATATAAGAATGTAGAAAACACCTCATGCACATAATAATTATGACAACATCTAACGCATAGTATAATGTAGATAACATCCAATGTACACGATTAAGTAGATGGCATCCAATACACACGATTATGTAGATGACATCCAATGCACATGATTATGTAGATGGCATCCAATGTATACGATTATGTAGATGACAGCTAATGTATACACGACAAAGAAGTTAACATTGAATGTACAAAGTAATGTAGATAACATCCATTGCAAACGGTAATGTAGATAACATGCATTGCAAACAGTAATGTAGATAACTACCAACGCATTAGACAATGTACATAACACACATGCATACGATAATGTAGGCAACATCTAGTATACACAGTAATGTAGATAATTTCCGATGTAATTTATCATTTTTTTCATCCACCAACCAGAAAATTTAGTATACTGTATTCGGCTTTAATGTAATGAAAATCTTCTTAATTTAGAGACGAAATAAGCTAAGTGCTAACTACTTGACCTGAAGCTACAGATTCCAAGAAAGCTAAGACTCTATAATTTTTTCAAAAAATGCCCCCAAAACGGAGTTTTTTAACCACTGTTCCAAGCAAAATCATGGGAACGCCAGAAAAAAGTATAAGCTAAGTTACTTTTTAAACAGGGTACAAGTTTAGAGTAAGTTCTTATGAAAAATAAATACTTCCTTAATTGAAAACACTTGTATGTTATCGATATAACAAATTCATTTTTAAAGAAGGTGAGAAGTAACACTAAGCACACATAATATTGTATATTATTTATGCTTACTGTTAACATTGTAAAAGAACAACTAGTAATTTTCCCCATCGTGTGTTCTGTCCCTTTCTCTCTCCTATTCTTATAATTAATATTAATCACAGTAAAAAAAAAACAATCTTTGCAGTATTTCTCTTCTTTTTTTTTTTACTTTTATCAAATAAAATATTTGCTTAGAAGAACATCCTGATAATTTACGCATGAGTAAGAAAAAAAATATAAACATGCATAGGAATTCATTTTTTAAATCTTTGCTTGGCAAAATTGAATCACCTCATTGAATGAGGCGATTCAAACTTGCAAAGCAAAAATAGAAAAATATTGATTTCATTGAATGAATCAATATCTTTAGGAGATATTTATCATTTTATTAGATAAGAATAATTTTATCTTCCTATATTAAATTTCTAATTCAGCTTTTTTGCCCCCCTATATAAATTTACCAAAATCTCACCCAAAGCGAAAAATTTTTTAAAGCTAAAATGGCTATTTTTTTTGGTTTTGAGGGTTTGGGAAAATAGTTAGCAAACAGTTTAAGAAAACAGAAAAAAAGATTACTGCATAAGCGCGTACATAACAAAAACAGAAAGTAAAAACGTAAAGTACAGATTTAACTATCAGACTGCCCTAAAACTGTAAATTTTGCCAAAAATTGACAAATTTTTTTTATGATTTTATTTTACAGGCCATCTTACCTTAGTAAGAACATCAAATTTATTATTTTTTATTCAGCAGAACAAAAATTACAAGCGTTTTATTAAAAGCAGTTGCCACTACTTCAAGCAATATGTCATGCTTTAAAATGAGTTTTACTCGAAATGTGCCCTTTTTTTTTAAAAGGGTAAAACGGAAAAGAAAATTTTTAAAAAAAAAAAAATTTTTTTTTGTTGTTTTTTAAAAATAAAATATTTTTTTAAAAATTTATATTTATCAATCCCCGGTTTTTTTTACTTTACAGTCCATTATATGAATATGATCACTGTTTTTGTAAGCGATTTCCTATAATAACTAAAAGATAAAGTGCTCTAGTGTTTGTAAAAATTAAAATATCTCTTATCTTGAAAGTCATTTAAAAAATAAATAGCAAAGCAAGACATCAAAATTAAAACAGAAGGGCCTGTTTATGCAATATTTTGTAAATTTTTGCCACTTTGTTTCCCATTTTAGAAATAATAATTCCTTTTTCTCTTCTTAATTTTTGCATATTTTCTTAAAATGTATTAAAAAAAATCTAAAAACCACAAAAAAATCCCGATAATTCCATTTTTTAAAAAAAAGAAGTTGTTGCAAGTATTCGGATACCTTGAATAGGAAATCATATAGAAAGAGAAGAAAAATTAAATATAAATTATAAAAATTTATCATTTATTTAAAATAATGTGTGATTTTGGAATCAAAGCAACTTTAAATTCGCATTGATTGATTGCTTGATTGTTTATTAGCGTCGCACTAAAAAGCAATACAAGAGCTAGGAGCCATGGGTAGCCTAGTGGTTAGAGCATCGTACTCCAGACCGTGAGGCTTGGGCTCGATGCTCGATGCAACCAAATACCCTCCGTGTACACACGTGCTCGTTAAATCAGTGGGTCCGAAAGTCTTGTGGGTGGTCGCAACAGAAACCATGGGTGCCGGGGGCTGTAGAATATTCGCTCCCCTCCAGTTCTATGCCTAAATTGTGGAGGAGGAGATAGGTGGAGTCGCCATCTATCGTGGAGAAGTCCAACGTGTCTCGGGCTCTGGCAACTTTCATTCCTTCCCTTTGGGAACGACACGGCATCAACAGCAACAAGAGCTATAGGCGAGGGGCCTCTTATTTTTGAACATTGATCAAGTGAAAAGGACGGCACCCAAGCTTCCACACCAAAACAACTAGAGGACTTTGTCTCGACAGGTTTAAGGCACGTCATTAGCTCGAGCTCATGACACACCGGCCACGATGACAATATTACCTTGATCGCTAGGCTAACGTGGCCACAGCGTTGAGAGAGAGTGAGAGTTTTATTATAACGTCGCACTAAGAACAACACGAGGGCTATTGGCACACACAACGGACCTCGTAAGCTTCAACCTCTTACATGTGACGATGACGACACCTGAGTTGGCACCGCCCTTTCCTAACTACCCCACTATACTAATGGAAAGACAATTAGCCTCGATAGAAAAAACGACCATTGGCGCCCTCTACATGACGTATCTTTAATAGCTCCTGGATTCGAACCTGTGACTCACCAACTTTGAATAAAAAATTTTAAGTATGAGAATTTAAAACATTGAAACATTTAATTCTATGTGGTAATAACATGTGTTTTAAAAAAAAAATTATGATTCGGAAAAGAATATTTTGATGTAATTCCACCATGTGGTCTTGAGCTTAATAAAAATGAAGATATACATGCTCATAAACACACAAATGGCAATATCAAATTAACCACCCCTGAAGGTATTACGCATTCCCATAATTAGGCCGACGATATGTACATTCAATGGCCGACAATGTACCTTCTTACATTGTAAATACCATACTTACTAGAGTCGAAGCCACATTTTTTTCGAATGTTAATTCAGTGAAAATCAGGAGTGGCTTAGAATCGAAGGGAAAAAAATTCGTTGGATGGGACAATTAAAGTAATTATAGGTTCATGTATGCTTTTAAAATACTGGTAAAATAACTAATTGTTCAATTTTATTAGTTCTCATTTTAAATTGACTCCAATTTCGTAAAATTGAATATCGACAAATCATTTTACACCATTTTTCAATTTTTATAAAAATTTGTTGAGAGTTTCGCGGCTTAGAATCGATGGCGGCTCAAAATCGAATATAAATATGGTTTTATTTTATTTTTATATCTTGAATAGAGATGTTTTACACTAAATGGTCTTTTTATCTTACTACGTATCACTACGTATTTTACTTAACTCTGTATGTATCAATCATACAGTTTTAACTAAAATCTACTTTAAAATTGCTTTCGAAAATTTTTTCAACATAAAAAACTGAAATAAGCTTTATTTTTTTCATTTATTTAACAAAACAATCTTTGTTAATAATGTTTTTCACTTCCAATAAATAATCATAAGCCAAATATATGCCCATTAGTGCACCATATAAAACTATAAATGTACTTTCAAGTGCATTTATAAGTTAAAGATTTTCCTAAGACATGTACATTATACTCAAAACTATAATCAATGTTGCAATTCTTAAATTCTACATTTTGAACATAAAAGGTCTTTTTTTTTGGCGTGATTTCTATTTTTTAAATGAATATAATCCAAATCATAATTACTGCAAACTCATTTAAATACAGATAAAATAATTAATACATACTTTTTAAATTAATTATTTTAGTTTATAATTTTGTTAACACTTTTAGAATAAACTATTTTTTAAAGAAATCACATTATATATAATTCAAATACTTTCAACTGTAATTGAAAATACTTCCGATTTTCAATTTAATAAAGCTTAAATTATATAGGTTCTGCCATTAAATTGAATGAAGACTACCATTAATTTTAATTAGTTTTACCATTAATTAATTACACTGAGTACTCATTTAATAGATCTTTCCTCCGATGAAAAGAGTTAAAAACTACTAAACATAATGTTTCTTATCAGCACTAGTTCTATTCTACAGAAAAATGTAGACTTATAATTTAATGCATGCTGTTAATATTATGTGTGTGCGTTCAGTTAAATAGTGATTTCCTAATCAACAACTGTTAATGCACGAAAAGTTGTGATTTGCAAAGTGATCTGATTACAAAATTAATACGTAATGAAATAATTTATCAACTATAATATTTCTATAATTAATTCTTTCTTTTTTCAATGTTATACCAATTTTTGGCAAAGACATTAGTGACACGAATTCACACAAATGAGCTTTATTATTTACTAGCTGGTATACCAGTTCCTCACATGGGTGAATTGAAAAATTAAACAATACAGATTAAAAGATAAAGAAGTTTTTAATGAGTTAATTTCAAGTGAATCGCAAATTAAACAAAAAAAAAGGTTTTTCAATATCTCAGCTGAACAAAAAAACAATATTTGTTAAATTTTAAGTCTGTAGATCTAATAGCTGATAAAAACGATTTTTTTTTATTTATAACGATTTTATTTTATTTATAACGCTATATGTATGTGGGTCGATTTTTGAAAACACCTTCCTAAGCTGATCTCAGCTCAGCAAAAGTAACACATTATTACAAATTTTGTGTAATGGACGCTTAAAATAGTGTAAATAATTTATACCTGGATGTGTAATACATTAATATTAGTTTCTGTTGTATTTATTTTATGTTAAAATTGTAATCTTCGCAAGCAACGCCGTTCCTTATATTATAATGGCGATTCAATGGAAACATAGCGAAATGTTGGCGATAGGCCAAGTTGGCATCATTTTTGGTGATCCTGTTAGCAACTTGGCGATTAATTGAATGGTGCAGAAGTTGATATATTGCAGCGTCATCTGTTGGAGAGCTGCAACAAAGAGGATAGCACAAAAATCCTTCTCCACAAAAAATACATATACATGCCAATTTTCATAGTGATCGGTTGAATGGTGTTGGAATGAAGCGCGAGGTCATATATACAAACATCCATTTATGTATATATATATATATATATATATATATATATATATATATATATATATATATATATATATATATATATATATATATATATATATATATATATATATATATATATATATAGACAATACATGTCAAAAAAGAGAATTGAACTTTCCATTAATACAATAACAACAATGCACATTTATCGTCAAAAAGTCTTTACAACCACACATAATTTGTACCGTTATCCAAAACTTCGTCAAATGGAGCTATCTAACATAATATAATTCATTAATCATTTTAAATGATTATTACAAATCAAATAATCAATCGTTCAACTTGATAAATACAAAATGTAGTTCATAAATAATTCACGCGTTCCAATTACTCGGCAAAACTACAGTCAAATCTTTTACGATAGCTTCACTAAACGAGCACAGGAAAAGGTTTTATAATTGCAAAAAAAGTACGGTTAGTAATTATTGATGCCTATTAATAAAAGTTATTCAAATTAGACGACATTTTAGTCATATTACGATTTTTTCTTGTTTTTAAATCATTTCTTTTCACTCGCTCTTCCTTTTGATTATACTCATTTGTCTCGAAAGGATTTTTTAAATCCAAATTTCTCTTTATTATTCAATTATTTATTAAAAATTGGATCAAATCAAATTTTCATTTTTACTACATAATTAAAGAGTCATAGAAAGATTTTTGATTACTTTTATTTGTTAGAAATTTTATAATTGGAAAAGTTAAAGAAAACTTTTTTTCTTTCAATATTCCATATATTGTGCTCTTCAGGGTGAAAAAAGATCTATATGACACGTATCCAAATGAACAAGTTTTGTGATAAGTCTTGGAGGAAGACGCTAAATGAGATCCCAGATTACCCGAGATGAAATGCGGTAGCTGCCTTCACGACTGCCTTGCGCTGGGGTGAACATTAAGTCGATCGCGATCGACCGGTGGAGCGCCAAGACATTTTGGGGTGACCGCCTTTCACTAAGACCTCTACTAATCATTCCATCATACGAGATCTAGAAATACCATATTTATCCGAATTTAAGCCACCATCGATTCTAAGCCTCGCCCCGAATTCTCAAAAATATTTTGCGAAAATTGAAAAATATTCTAAGATGGTTTATTGATATCCAATTTAAAAAAATTAAAATAAATTTAAAAGGAAAACTAATAATAATTAGTTAGTTTATCAGTATTATAAATAAATGCACATGAAGCTGTAATTGCTCTAAATACCTCATCAAAAAAATTTTTTTCCTTCGAATCTACACCTTTGCTGATTTTCAGTAGCATTAAAATTTGGAAAAGAGTGCGGCTTGGATTCGAGTAAATACGGTATTTTAAAAAAAACGGAGAAAAAAAATCGTATCTTGAGGTACCCGACTACGTTCGGAACCATGATTTTTCAAAAGCGTATAAATGGATAATATTTATGATATTTAGTATCACTTAGATTAGAAAATATGTATAAAATTGTTTTAAGAATAGTATTACAATAAAATTATTTAATTACACTATTTTGACAAAAATAGACATAGAATGACACCTTTTCAAAATATTCTCTTTTTGTGAAAAATGCCTCTATTATAATAATATTTTGACTGTATATAGCTCAGACCTCTTTACAGAGGATCAACTAGAATTTTTGAAATATATAACTTAGAAGTGGGTTTATCCATGTTTTACGACAACAGAGGGAAAGAAATTTACAAGGGAAAAAAAAAACGCCGATAATTTATTTCAATGGGTTTATACAACTCTGAAATAATGTAAGTTACTAAAAAATTGTTTGGACTCTCTGGAGAAGTCTTTACTTTACATAAGCACACACACACAAGATATTATTATTTTATAAAAGGAGAACATTTTGAAAAAAAGGTTATTCTAAGTTAATTTTTTGCCGAAGTTTTGTATTTAAATAATTTTTTTGTCAAAATGTCCTTAAAACAATTGTATACATGTATTCTAATCTAAGTGACACTAAATATCATGAAAATTACCTATTTGTAAACTTTAAAATCACGGTTCCGAACGTATTTAGGCTTCTACAACAAAATGACAACAATTGCATATTAAATGTTAGAAAATGACAGTTAGAAAATATAATTTGTTTACTTTCAGTAAATTAATAATTTTTAAAAAATAATCTTTTGTTCTCGACTTTTCAATAGGCTCGCTCCCTCCTTGCACGGTTATCACGCCCCCTTAGGGGGTGCCCCTCAATTTGGCTTAGCTGCCTTACTGTCCTTCGAGTGATCACCTCCATAACTATGCACCGTTGACATCTGCTATACATGTCCTGGAAACTTTGCGTCACGCTTCGTTGGATGTCATGAATATCGTCAAATTTCTTTCCTTTTAAATGTGGGAATTGGAAGAAATCTTGAGAGTTGAGATTGATCTGACGAGTATGATGGACGAGTTCAATTTGCACCCCCCACTCCCCCACCTTTTTTTTTATGCCAGGAACTGATTGAAGATGTTGTCTGTGTGAGGGTGAGCATTGTCGTGAGCAAAAAACCATGAGTCTTCTTATGCGTACTTGGGTCGTACCCTGCGTAGACGTTTCTTGAAACGGTTCAAAATTTCAATGTACATTGCGGCATTCATCTCGTTCAGCTATCATCCACACAGTTAATCAACGATCTATAGGGATATCAGTCTACAGGGTTTTGTAAAGAATCAAGGGTAAGCTTCGTCATTTCATACATCCATTCCTGAACTAAAATCAAAAATCTATGCTGCAATTAATTTTATCGACAGAAACGTATTGACAAATCTATGGCAAGAACTGATTAGCCCAGTGCTTCTCACACTTTCAGTATTTACGACCTAATATTCAATCATAATTTTCCTCGCGCCCCCTTCAGTACAATAACAATGTATTGAATTCAATAATACTATACTTTTACTCTAAGGCTACAATACTACTTTAACCTCTCAAGTGCTACCAGCGTACATAAACGTCTCGCTCAGCCAAAGCATTAATTGTACCGAACGTATATGTACGTCTTTACAAAATATGATCCTTTCTGTGCACTGCCATCCATAAAATTATTCCGAAGGCTTTGGAATGTATTAAAGAGACCTTGTCAGTGTTTGCGAAGGATTTACTTGTTTCAGAGAATTCGTTTATTTATTCCTTTTCTTCCCCCCCCACACCAAATGGGGCCCCATGTGGAAAAAGAGGCACTGGGGAGCAACCAACTTTAATGGCAGTTAAGGAATTAATTATAAATCTACAGATTACAAGATGACTGTTAATTTTAGTACATAATTTAATATGACCCCCATGGGCACTGGTAATTATTAAACTTGTGTGTGTTTTAACTTACTATTGATAAATTAATTTAAAATACATTGTGGTATTGATACATTTATAATGTATATACGTGTAAATGTGTATTTTATATTTTTAATGTAAATTTTTTTTGTTTAATTAATGAAATTAAAATTTTTTAAAAAAAAAAAATCGTTTATTTTCTATTTTTCAACATGCCCCCCCCTCTAGGGTTTTCAGCCCCCCTAGGGTGCGGGGCCCCAGTTTTAGGGGAAAAGCTGGGTTTAGCTGATGGGAAATTTAAAAGTAACAAAAAAGCCCCTGAAAACATTTCGATATTGGGAACTTGAACATTTCTCTATCTTACAACAAAATATGTACTCCATATTTTCCCCTGTAAAATCATTCCTTTTCCCCGACTAATTCACAGACACCCTTTTTATTTTATTTCTTTTATAAAGGATAAACCTTTTATTAACGTTTTTATCTATAAATTGCAGCTTCAGTTTCAATTTCAAGGAATTAAAACACAGAGTTCATGCAACCCTTTTCTTAATATCTATAACAACTAGCATAGTCTATGAGATAAAAACCTATTTAAATAAATTTAAAGAATAGTTGAAAATGAGTAAAAACTCCAATTAAGCACTCTAAAGGGGCTCTAATCCCTAACATATTGCATGGTTTAATTAACTATGTGAATAATAATTTTTTTTTATTCAAAGGGCTGCCGAATTTTTATGGAAGGAAAATTAATTTTCGGAAAGCCGTATACCTCGCGATGTCGTGGGCAACAGAACATGAGAAAAGTTCTGTCTCCTATGCTGAGAAAGAAGAAACACAACACATTAATCTTTCGAGAAGATAAAAATAAGATATATTTTAGCCACAGAGGTGATATTTATCTCATTTTCGGTCTTATTTAACAGTTTTATAAGTTTTTTGGGTGGTTTTTGTGCTTTTCTTAACTAGTTTAATTTCATTATAATTGAAAAAGGAAAATTTTTTGATTTTCCCTTTTAAAACCAAATTTATTGTAGAGAATATGTATATTTTTGTAATGTTAATAAAAAAATCGTATATCGTAAATACCAAGAGGGAAAGAAATAGGGTAGATTATGCATAAATTTAATGGTTTTCTATGTCATAATATTCATAAAGCTTCAATAAAACCTCATATGGGCCATTATTTGTATGAAGTAAAAATAACAAAACTAATATTCCCAAAATATTTTAAAAAAACCAATTTAATTACTTTAAAAATTAAAAAAATAGATAAAACCGAAAAAAATCAAATACAGTCAGTCGAACCTCTTTAACGAACTCCTTTTTTAACCAATTTACGTTTGAATTTTTACTTCCCCCGATTAAAACGACGGCGAAATCCCCTATTTAACGAATAATAAACATCGAATTAACGAATTATTTCAAAAGCGAAAAAAAAAATTTGTGTTTGGAAAAAATTATTTTTTTTTCAAAAAAACCTTTTTACGAACAAAAAAGAAAAAAATTTTCCTTCAAGTTTTTACCGATGGAAAAAGGGGGCAGAGCGTTTTAACTTAAAAGGTGTACAGATGAATCAGGGAACCCAGGGGGAATTTGAAAGGAGAAACTCCTTTTTTCTCATCCCCAAAGCAGGGATATTTAAAGATTTTTAATGAAAAAGAAAATTTGAAGATGGATCATATCTGGCAACGAAATTCGAAAATTTTTATTTGTTGGAGAAAGAATGCGATTCTCTACAAAAAAATGATAATGAAATCTTTTTTTTTTCTAATTTTTACATTGCTCGGCGGGGTTAATCCGCAGCAGGATTTAAAGTCTTTAAATTTTCTCCTGTGCTTGATAAAAAAGAACTTTCCAGCGGAATCAAAAAATTTTAAAAACATCTATTAAAAATTTTTTAAAAATTTCCAATTAACGGTGCGTTATAATTCCTTTTAATAATTTTAGCTGCTGAATAAAAGGTATATTTTTAACTATAGATATTTTTTTTTAGGTTTTATAAACCCCAAAAATAAAAAAGGAGGGGGTAAAGATGGCCTTTTTTTCCCACGCATATTCATATTTTGATTTTTTTTTCACTGATACTCCCGTCGAAATGAAAATGTTTGGTTTTTAAAAATATCTTTTAAAATAGAAAAAGGAAAAAAAAAAACTATGTTAAACTACTTATAAAAATGCTTTCCCTTATATTTCCTTTCTGCTTTCACTTGAATCGTCACTGGGCCCGTAGCAGCGTCTTAAGTGTACGTATATCCAAAATTGGGGTTTTTTTCTCTGAGAGTTAGGTCCCAAACCCAATACCAAAGTAAGATGGGAAAGGCCAAAAAAGCCAAAACTCAAAGACCAATTTGAAATTTAAACCAAATGTTTATTATAACCCAAAATTGTTCTTATCCATATGTTATATACCTTTGAACTTGTTGTGACTAACTGGGGTCGAGCAAAAAAAAATTTTTTGATTTACTTAAAGAGATTCTGATTGATTATGGTGTTCGTGAGTGCATTTTTTTTTTTTAAAAATACACAAAAAACTATTACGTAAAATAAGGGCCCAAATAAAAAGAAATATTTGTATAACAATATAATGCGCGAAGGGAAAAAGTTTGAACACGCACGTAAGTATGAGTCTGACGTTTCGCGGACAAAAATTTTCTTCGATCCCATCAACGCTTTCGATACACCAAAACAAATGAATGCAGTTTTAGCCTTTTTATTGTAGTTTTTTAGAGCCCAAAAAATATAGTGGTGCTTAAAGGTTGGTATCGACTACGTTCGAACCCGAGATTTAAGGAAAATGGAAAATTTTATGATTTTTTGGCCCACGGATTAGACAATGTATATAAAATTGTTAAGAATATTTTAAATAAAAAATTATTTTAAAAAATTTTGAAAAAAATTAATTAGAATCTTTTTAAATGTTCTCCTTTGAAAAATGGTTTATTGTATTAATATTTTTTCCGTATATAGCCCCGACCTCTGCAGAGGCCCCAACTAGAATTTTGAAACGCATAACTTGGTCGGTTTACCAGTTTTAAAAAAAAAAGGGAGAAATTTTGAAAATACGCCGATAATTTTTTTAAATTTTGAATGCAAATAATGAGAATTTTTTAAAAATCATAGTTGAGCCCTACAGAGTTCTGAGCTTTTACAGGCAAAATATTAATACAATAGGCATTTTTAAAAAGGAAATTTGGAAAAAAATTTTTTTAAGTGTTTTTGCCAAAAAAATTGTATTTAAATAATTTTTTTAGTCATAATGTCCTTAAAAAAAATTTTTATAAAGTATTCTAACTAAGGGAACTAAATACATGAAGATTTTTCATTTATGCGCTTTTAAATCATGGTTCCGAAGTAGTGATACCTTTAAAATTTTTTTAAAAAAAGTTAGAAAAAAAAATTAAAAAAAACAAAAACTCAAGAATTTCTGTTTGATGATTTTTTATGTGTGACTTGCTATTTTTTCCCCTTTCTTTTAAACAAAAAATAAAAATCAATACCTAAAGTTCAATAAATATAATGATAAGTTCCCCCAATAAATACTTTGAATTCAGAAAAAGGCTGAACCCCCCCCTTCCTTTTGTATATGTTTGGCCCCCGATATAATGAATCCCTATTTAAGAACAAAAATTCGGTCCCCCTAAATTTCCGTTAAACCCCACTGTGAAAAAGAAAAGCCGATTAGGGATAGACTACTATAGTAATGGAATTTGAAAAAATACCCCATTCCTTAACATGTGATTTTCAGTTACATTCTATATTTTTTTTTTAAAATTTACTTCGAATTTTTATAATGGAACTTAATAACTAATGTTTTATTTATCATCAATTGAAGTTGACTTAACTTTAATGTTTAGTTTTGTCAGAATGAAACTACCTTTTTTTTACAGTAATGAGCAATACATTTAAAAAAAAAGCAAATGCATAAAATTCAAAAGATGCCCAAGAAATTTTAAAAATTTTAGTTTTTTAAATTTTTAGTTTAACAGAATGACTGGAAATATATTCAAAAATTTAGGATAATAATATACATACTATGTATTATTAAAAATGCTGTTAAAACTAATTTAGAGCATTCAATTTGTAAAATTTGAAGTATTTTAAAATTAAGTTTTATTAGAACTTCTAGTTCAACACGATGACTGGAAAATGTATTAAAAAATAATTAATGACAATGTTGAAACAAATTAACAAAAACGTTATTAAAACAATTTAAATAACTTAATTAGTAGAATTTTAAATACTTTCTCATTAATTAGTATTCGAAAAATGTAAGCAACATTATTTCTTTGAAGGAACATCTAAAATCTATCATTTGCATATTCCGAAATATTTTGCGACTTAAAGAACAAAACAAACAGCTCTAAATATAAATGAAAGCTCTATAATTAGCTAATTTAAATTATTTCAAATTCCCTTCGTATAGTAAAATAAAATGAAATTAGTATTAATTTTCATTTATACGTATTGCTTTATGTCTAAATATAGTCTTCCAAAGTATCATTATATTTTATTAAAAATTATGTTATCAAATTATTCATAATTCCGTAACATCAATTTTTAAGTACATCTTCAGCAGTTTTAAAATTTTTTAAATCATACTTTTCAATAAAGTAGTTCATAACTGAGTTTTATATTTCAAATTTCTTCATAATAATGTCACAATACTTCCGTGTAATCATTTAATATATTAATCCTAATTTATGGGATCTCAAGAGTGTTAATTTTGTCTCAAGAGCAGAAAGGGTAAATAGTTTTCTATTAGATGCGATTCCTTGAGGTTAAAATCAAGTGATTCGATTCTTTTATACTTATATGGGAATAAGGTTTCTAAAAATTGCAAAATGTTTAAATTATATTATGGGAAAATGACTACAACCTTAGGAGGAATAATGATTATTAAGCAAAATGAAGGATGGAATATTTAAAATGTATTAAACACCAAAGGAGAACGTCTTTCTCCTACGTCTATATCTTAGCCACTCTAACGTCCATCTGCGACATTTCCCGTGTGTCGTCCTTTTGTCGGACATTCCTGTTGGGATCTGACGTCAGTGTGGACTGCTCCACTCGAAGTAACAGGGGGAGGGGGATGCACAGTGCACATATCCAACCCTACATAATTTTAAAAATTATAAATATATGAAATAAGTAACATTTTTGTAAGAAATATTAATTAAACTTTACGTTGCGCATAATATTTTCTAAAATAGTAGCTCTAATTACTAGTAATAAATTGATTTATAAGGTTAAATATATCCTTATTACACTGTAGCTATTTTTGTATAAATAGAATAATAAATTATATTTTTTAAAAATAAAAATTTACATTAATTTTTTCTAATTTCAATATTTTTTAAATATTTTGAAATGAAAAAAAATATAATACTAGAATTAGGTAAGGACTAAAGAGTAATGGTACATTTTATAATTCTGTAAAGTTCTGAACACATTAAGGGCTACTATTTTAGAAAATAGCATGCGCAAAGTAAAATTTAGTTAATATTTATTACAGAAATGTTTCTTGTTTTCATATGATTATAGTTTTTAAAATTATGAATATATTTTAAACGTTTTGAACTCTTTTAAGGCCCCATTTCTTTATAAATAATGTGCAAAAGAATCGAATTATTTAATTTTAACTTCAAAGAATGATATCTATTTGAAAACTGTTCATATTTTTTCAGATCTCGAGACAAAATTAACACCCCTGAGACCTTTTACATCATTAATGAGTCGAACAGGCTTTAAAATAACTATCCACAGTCTATTGTAAGTAAAGATAACATATTTTTAAATTGCTCAGGTGAAAAACAAGGTGAATTCTGATAAAAAAATTATGGTTTCCTTTCACAAAAAAATCTTACTCCTCCAACACAAAAATCAAATACGTCAGATTTCAAAGTTACCCCCTTTTCCTCCTTTTATTTTGTTTTAGTTTCACACATCACTCACTCTTGGAAACCCATTACATTGTATGGTATGTCAACTTAACACCGAAGTATGACAACTGCCCACGCCATCTGCCAGGATGCCATAGATTACAAGAGGAATGACACTCGATTCAGATAGATGTCGCTACTGATGTTGATAAAAAACCTCAGTTACAAGCTTCGGGTAAAAAAAGAATGAATGAACGAGAATTGGAAAATGTCAAATGCAAAATATGAAAGAAGTATTTCAATACCACAAATGTGCGGTTCGGAGGTTCAGGACATGAATAGTAAATGAAAGGCATCCTTTTTTATGCCATCTGGTTTTGAACATTATAAAAATCAAGCTATTTGATTTACTTTTTCTTTCTGTTCCTTCCGTAAATGTATTATAATCTTATTTCGAGCATTATTTGATTTGATGATTTTGAAAACCTGGAACATTTACAATAAGAACGGTGGAAAAAAGAACTTTCTGGGCAATTTTTTATACTTGTTATTGAAGCGTTTAAGGATTGAATTGATTTCTTTTGAGAAAGATATTTTACTTAATTTAAAGCTGTCATAAAAAGATAATTGTTATCGATTCCTTGAAAATAATATTCTTGAATTATTTTCTTAGCACACACATTTTAAAATGAGCGCTAAATCCGTGAATTTTGCTTTCTTATTTTTATCAATGGGATAAGCAAAACAAGGGCATTTTTTTACTTGAAGGGAAAACTTGAGCGTAACGAGTCTTTAGTGAGACTTGCAGACTATAATTTTCTTCAAACAATTTCTGCCTAAGAAATATTCAATTATATCTTGAATACTGTGATAAAAACGTAACATACACATCATTTTATTTCTCTTAATATATTAACTAATTTATTTAGAATTGTATTATAAAAAGCCCAATTAGTATAGTACTGAGTTTCATTATTCCAGATTAGGGAATATATGTGTAGGGCGGTTATAAAAAAACACTTTGTCGAATGTTCCGTCGAAGGGAACGGAATAAAATTTGGAATGCGGGCATTATAAGGTATGTTCTCAAATTTTGTTTGAAAACAATAGTTTAGCTTTCACAGTTACGATTACTGTTGCCACTCCTAATAAGTTCGACATTTCCTGTTTGATATAATTTAATATCTGTTTTGAATTTGTGTATTCACTTGAATCTGAATCTGAATTTGGTCATCTTTTCAATGACTAAAAGTACTTTATGGAATATTCTAAATGTAGTTGCGTTTTACGTTAGGAAAAAAAATGTATAGTATTTTATCTAAACAGAGTGTGTTTCCATATAATAGTTTTTTCATGTAAATAGCTTCATTAATTCCTTTTCTAAATAGCCTCACGTATCCTGTATGTCGAAGAAAAATAAAAGGAATATTGAAACCGAAGAATAATAGTTTCTCAAGTCACAATTACAATGCAGAAATATTCAAGTTGTAACACTTACTTTTGGTCATTGAAAGTTGATGCTCACAATAAAAATGTAAGATGAAGCTATATATAGTGGTATTCATGCCACGAAAATGGCAACGCAAGGTGGAAACGAAAGAAAATTAGAAACAACAACCGTGGCATTCATCAAGACCCGAATTACGTTTCCATACATCATCTCCAATCACAATTCGTCCTGAATCTAACTTTTTCAATCTCTTTCAAAAAGGCAAGAAATGAAGGCAAGCAAACTTTCAGGTTTTAAGTAGGACATGGTAATGTCTGACGCTATCACCCTGCACGAATACACTGTAATATGACTACTGTGACTTGCTGTCTTGTGCTTGAACTGGAACAACTTGCCTGACAGTGAAAAACGCAGTGAAATCGTATAGCTTTATTACCTGATTGAAAAAATACCACAAATACTTTTTCATATCTACCGTAGAGACGATCATCTATAACAAATCCGTGTTATGAGCCCGCAATACTGGTCAAGGTTGAGTAAAATGATTCCAAATACGATCTTGTTCTCGACAAACGTCCATTTATGTTGAATACTGCTTGAAAAGTAAACCAGGCGAGAGAAAGAGATAGGCGATATTTATAGTACAGAAGAAACATGGAGTTTCAACCATACTTAACACTCATTGTTCTATGGTTTGCTAAATTTGGTGTTCAGCTCTCTGTTCTTTCAGATTTCAAAGTGTTCAGATGCTTCAAGCTGATAATCACCATCACAAGTAAATTTTGCAAAGGAATTCTTCATTCGATTTGACACTGAGCCTTTTGTTCTCGTTGACTGATAACGTTAGTTTGAATAACAACGAATAGTGAGCAGATTCAGATCAGCATGATGTGGTATATGACGTATAAAATACTGCATGATGCGGGGTAATAAGCTTCTTCATTCTTGGCTTAGGCTTCATCTGCCCCTGATACAAGCCGTTATCCATCTCGTAGTTGAATCGTAGAGTGGGCGGATGTCCTTAACTTGATTTTTGTGCCATGCACATTCCAATCAGACAGTTAGATCAATATAATCCAGGGATGCTCGTAGATGCCTTCTGGTCAAAACTTGCTTTATGAGGGAAATGTCTGGTGATAATGCAGGAAGCGGAAGTGTAGCGGGAAAACAAAGACAAGCAGTAGAAAGATACACTGTCTGAGTGTGGTCAGGCATTATCCTGTAGAAAAATAAGCCCAGGGATCCGTGAAAGAAAGGGCAAAACTACGGGTTGTAGAGCTCCCCAAACGTACCCCTGTACTGCATATGCGCCATGATAACCAAAAGAATCTAATTATCAAAATGAAATGGTACCCAAATTACAAGTTCTGTATTGTTAAGAAGCAGCAAACAACAGTCAAGTAAATATCTCACCATTGTCTTGGACGTACTAGGACAGATCTTGTCTGGATATCGAGGCTTTATTCGAAATGAGACTAACCACGCTAAAAACAATTCTAATCCAATCTGTAACATTCTAACGCGAATGCACTTGGCATCACTTTGTGACGAAGCATATTTCTTCCCCCCTATTTTCCAACACATCCCTTGCTCCTTGCCGACAGAAGTTGCGAAAATTCCATGCATTTCCCTAATTGCAGGGAAGGAAATTCGTAGCTGGATGGTCGAATTTCGGCACCTTTTTGCCCAGCTGACCGGACTGCCCAAAAGCAGGCGCCTTGTCATTGCGTATTCTCTGCCACTCCGGTGACGCCGTCGCGTCTAGAACATATTAAATGTGCACCCAGCCCTCCGCGTCTCTCGGACTAGCGGAAACGAGACCGGATTTGGCGCGGCAGAAGGGTAAGACATGAAGGGAGCTGAGACTGAAGGCGGCAGCAGAACCATGGGAACTGAGGCTGACAAAGAGATGAGCGTAGATGGCCAGGAGAAAAGAGATGATGGAAGTAAAAAGGGCGCAGAGAGGCTGACGAGAAAAAAGACTGATTTTGAAGGAGCCATTCGGACGTCCCTTGAGCGATAGGAAGAGCCGATAACGAGCCCAAGGAAATACAGCGGTCCTTCTGGCTTGGAAAAATCAAGGAACGGAAGAGAGTGCGAAAGAGACTCGAAATTGTTACGGACCCTTTTGATATCGAACTGTAATAGAATATACCATTTTATTTTTTTGATAATTTTCATATTGGAATAAATAGTTAACCAAGAGCTGAGTGACATCATTACAACTTCAAAAGCACTTGATAGTGTGCAAAAATGTGGCACAGTTGTCGCAATAGGGTTCAATTGCTGAGTTCCTTTTCGATGGCCTTTACAGTCTTTTGTGTTCTTTTTGCATGTCCAATTGTTGATAAAGACGTATTGGGGCAGTGAATGCCGATCGGACTATCATTTTGTCCTCTTGTTTTTTCGTCTCTCTTAGTTAACCTCTTCATGGATCATCCAAAAAGTTTAAATGATCATTATTTTTATTATGTTTTACATTAAACAACAACAAAAATTATTTTTATTAATCGTTATAATAGTAAAAATTATTATTACGATGATTTTAATCGTTATCTTAATCGGCCGTTCTCCTGAGGAAATAAATTATCGGGCAACTTTTTTACGATGTGTTTGTTTTTAACCTACAGGGTTTATTGTTAATTTGTGCAATACATATTTCACTTCAATATCCAAATCTTCAAAAAATTCTTTTTACTTGTACTATGGCTATTACGAGAAATATATGCATTAATGAAAAGGAATAAATAAGAAAAACTTTCTCTGAAATAAGTAAATCCTTCGCAAACACTATCAAAGTTCTTTTATTGTATTCCAAAGCCTTCGGAATAATTTTATAGATAGCAGTGCACTGAAAAGATCGTACTTCTGAAAGACGTATATATACGTCCGAGACAATTAACGCTATGGCTGAACAAAAGCGTTTATATACGTCGGAGGCACTTAAGTAGTTAATCGTATTGCAGCTTTAGAGCGTCAACGTATAGTATTATAGAATTCAAAACATTGTTATTGTATGGAGGGGGAGGGTAATAAAAATTATATGATTATATAGTGGGATCGCAAAAATTGAAAGTTTCAGAAGCACTGGTGTAAGTTATTTATGTTCTTGAACAAAATTATGACTAACCTCCTATGCTGCTGACATCAGAGGATTTAATAACAAATTCAGTAATTAGCCGTGTTTGTGTTTTAGATAGGCCATAATATAATTTGCTGTAAGAGAGCATTAATGATTTCAGATCATGTTAAAACTTCCCAGAACGTATCTCATTAGGATCATGTTTAACAAAATGATTAGCATTATGACTGATAGCCGATATAGCGTTCTTAAAGGTCTTCGTTCCTTTGAAAGTGGGCTCTCTCCCTTCGGGGGAGAAATGGTAATAATATAACTTGAGATGCCTGGGGGGTCTGTCCAAACCGCTTGTTCGCTAATCAACTGGAGGTTCGAGCCCCACAATTTAATATCGTCGTCTATCGTTCTTATTCTTTTACATACCTTAATCATCCCATTTGGTATTGTGAGCTCTATAACTTGATATTCACACAAAGCAGACAAAATTCCTCATTGAATTTATAAGATTCGGGGAATTCTCCCAAATGGAAATCGCTTTACATTCCTCATCTAAAACGACGCATTTTCAAAAATAAAAATAAAACAGAGTTTATTTCTTAAGGATTTGGTGCGTGGTTAAAACAAATAAGTCGAGTGAATTTACTTTTAATTCGTATTTATCGAATTGGCATAAAAGAAGTTTGTGTCAAGAGATAATTTGACTTACATTGCTATTGTTCTATGTTTTGTTAAGGTAAGGTGTACATTTCAGGTGTTTTCATAAAAAAGAAGAGTGTACATTACACGACGAATATATCTAAAATTTAAAAAATACAATATGAAAATATAGATATACGCTGATATATACAATAATTTTATTTAACTGTTCCTCAATCATGTGGTAAAAAATAAAAATAAAAAAAAATCCTAATTTGTATTATTATATGAAATTTGGAGTATGCAGTACTTGTGCACTTATAATCTACCAATTGTTTTCCTGTAAGCTGTATTACAACAATAAACAGCATTCATTCAATAAATACATATTGTTGTGTAGTAAATTCCGCTACTAAAGCAGAAGAGCTACTCTCCAATCGGCTATTTACTTAATATCCATTTATATTGCTGCAAAATTTGCATGGGGAAAGGCAACCGATGACTTCCAATTATTTGAACAACAGATTTAAAGTAAATTTGACTCTGTAATAAAGATTACCACAATGATCACAAATCGACGTATATACACAAAAGTGAATATTATAACATTTATTTACACTAGTACAAATTGCACTCGTTAAAATCAAGTTTCCGCAGCTTTCCAAAACACTCTAGACCAGTGCTTTCTCAAGACTTTTCAACATTTGCAACCCAATTTTTAATCATAGTTTTCAATAGCGCCCCTTCCAATCAATAACATCAGTATTAAATGCAATAATAATGTATTTTGTATTAAAGTTACACATGATCTTCTTTTTTAACCGTACGAATCCTCCAGGATAAGTACAAATTTTTAGGTATAGTTTTGCATATGACGCTTCCATGGGTCACTAGTAATTATAAACTGTTCTTAAATATAGTATTGACAAATTAATTATCAACAGCATTGAACAGTACTGATACATTTATAAGTATATTATATCAGTATTCTATTTTTTATTATGTCAGAATGTAGTCTTTGTTTGCTTCCTTTCATTAAATTAATAATTTTTAAATAATCTTTTTATTTTCTCGAATTTCCCTGACATCCTCGTGCCCCCGCGTAGTTTATCCTGCACCTCTAGGTGCGCACACCACAGTTTGAGGAAATGCTGCCGAGACAGTTCCACCAGCAGGAACTCAAAACAGTCTTCTGTATTAAGCTGTCAACTGAACATACAAACTGAACTCTATTTTGAACTGATTCTTAACATTTGTTTCGCTAGTTCTTCTATAGGCCCCACAGAAATTTGTGGTGAAAAGTCAATCCCAGTGCCTTCTTTGGTGATTCCTTGGTTCCGTAATTTTCGCCACCCTGTTTTCATTGGTTATAAGCTCGTAAATCAGGTAAATCTGGCCTTATCTTCTTTATGGTGGTTGCCGTTGTTTTAGCTTTTATTAAGTACATGGTGGAAAGTGAAATTTGCCTGTAAAACTCAATTTTCCACAAGAAGAATTTAGCTGCATGGAAACAAACACACGTGACATGTTTCAATATTAAAAATCCCACTTAGGAAAAACCTCATAATGGAACATTTTACTCCATTTGGGTTCCAAGATTATAGAAGTACCGCGGCTACTATCGCTTAATATTCATTCATAATTCAAAAGATATCGAATTGACGTAATTATCAAAATAAGAAATATAACGGTTATTTTTAAACGAGAAACTTTGAGTAAAATAATCATCTAACAATTCACCCATCGAAATTATTTGACAACATTTCAAACACAAATCATATGGCATTGCTGCAGAAGCGCACACAGGAATTTTTCAAGGGGGTTCCGGTATCGAAAGTTCACCATTCTTGTAATGATTCTTAGATTTTGTCGATTTTGGAACAAACGTAAAAACTAATTATATAATAATTAAATAGCATTAATTAATAAAGTTAATCATTAAAACAAATATTAATTATATTTTTACGTAAATTTGTGATACTTAGAATTGTAATCAATCGGGAAAAATCGAGGGTTTTGGGGTTCGGACTCTCAGGACCCTCCCCTTGTGTGTGCGCCACTGGATTTGCTGTAAATAAAATAAATAAAGCCATGGTTCAACAACTTAGTCAATACGAGTGACAAATCCAAGATGAAAGGCATTATCGCACATTGCTCGGGAATTATTTATGGAACAAGCAACAGGTAACACTTATCCAGATGGCTACCATTAACCATTCCTTTCGACGCATGGCTTCGTCCACTCTTTGAATCCCAGTGGTTCTAGAGTCATCATTCTAGAGTACCTCAAGTAGATACTCCTAAATGAAATGAGCAAATTGTTGTAGATGTGCCCATGAGAATGATGGTATCTGGATACTGGCTGCACAAAAATGATCTCTAGGTGCATCAGTTTATGTAATTGATAGTTGTTTCTTTTTTGGGATAAAGATAAATTTTTGATTACTGAAAGTGTGGTTAGGTGTAACAATAAATAAATGAAAAGGTTTGTAGATCGGTTAATGATGAATATAGTATATAAAACAAGTAATACGGAAAACAATTTTTAAAGTCCATTCCTACTTAGGTCTATAAAGAAAATTTTATTTTAGTTACTTTTTATCAAATAATTACAGTTAACATGAATATGTATATACATATGACAGAATCACATTAAGTGGAAATTAATTTTTATTAATTATCATAAATTATTGTATTGTACCCAAAACAATTTGGTATTTAAAATTTCAGTTCAACTGAATGTTTTAGAACGTGAGAAAAAAAAAATCTTCACCCATGTGGATAAAAATGAAGTCAACGTGGCTGTGTCTGTAATCCTTTAAATAATTAGTTTCAGTCAATTAATTTTAATTAATTATAGTTAAATTATCGTATTGTCACCCGAAACAATTGTGTATAGAAAATTTCATCTCAAAATGAGGACGCCCTTAAAATGGGAGAAAACCTTTTAAAGTTTTACAAAGTCGCCAAAAATGATGCCAAATTTTGGCTGTGTCTGAATTTTTGAATAATAGTTTTAATCAATTAACTTTTTTTAATTATAATTAAATTTCCATATTGTCATCCAAAAAAAATCGTGTACATAAAATTTCAGCTCAATTGAGCATTTTAAAATGTATTTTATTAAAGTTTGAAAATTTGAACTGGATACAGGAAATTGTGAACTAATAGTAGGGAAATTTAATAATTTCATAAATTCTTTTATTATTTAATGGTTTTCACAAATATTTGCTTACCTCTTATATATATATACTTCTTTCGGAAATTCATGATATTGTATAAATACACATACTGTTTGAGTATAAATAAGTTTTTGAATTCTTAAGTCCTATTATTAATCGTCTGATTGTATTAAAATACATTCATATAACTCTCATGTCTTAATTTAAAAAGGACAAGGCTTGAATTTCTAAAGAAGTAGAACTATCTTTTACGCTGCCGTAACAACCTCCCCTAAAGTGGATTTCCACAAAACCCATTTTTAGTGCCAACTCAACCAAATAAATATGCCTGCCAAAGTTCAAATCTAACCCTAATAGGTCAAAAAACAAAAAAAATTTATCAATATACCCATTAACCACCCTTAAGAGTCGATTTCTGTAAGACCAGTTCTTAGCGCATTTCAAATCAGCGAAAGAAACATGCATACCAAATTTCATTACTGTAAGTTTAGTAGCACGAAAGCGGGATTTTTTTAAAAATTTATATGCCTCGGTTACTTTCTATACACCCATGGGAGTATGGTTTACGGAAAAATCCTTCTTAAAAGATTTCTACTCAATAAAAGAGACATGCTTATGAAATTTCAACTCTTTTTGTCCAATAGTTCACACACACACACACAAAAACGTGAATATTTATCTATAATGCCAATTAATTATAATGCTATTTTAATTTTTGGGGGGCCAATTTTCATAAACCCCCTTCCTTTGTCTCCCTAAAAAGTAAAATACCTGAAAATATTTTTCGGGGGTTTAATGGCAAATATTTTACAAGTAATTTTTTTCAATTATTAAAAAAACTTTTTGTCTCAAAAATACCAATAGAGGAACCCTTTTTTAAATTTTTTTAAAAATTAAATATTCAAAAGGTTTTTAAAACACCCCTTCTATGATAATTTCACCGATAAAATCTGAAAAAGGGGTTGAACGATGTAAAATAAAATTTGGGTTTTGGGTTTTGTGATAATATGATTGATATTTGCAAAATATTTTTTTTATGAGTGCATTGAAAATTCTTTGAAAAATGAAAATTTTTTTTTAAACTTTTTTTTTGAAAAATAAGTATTACTTTTTTTAAAAAAATATATCCAATTTTTTTATTAATGAAAATAGCAAATTCAGAAAAATATAAATTTTTCAAAGAGTCTTTAGTTTTTAAAAATAAAAAAAAAAAACTGGTGTTTTTTTTTTTTTTTGAGTAAAATTTTTAATGTTTTTTTTTCACGGGGGATTAAATATAAAAAAATTTTTTTATCTATGGAGTTTTTTAACAAGGTGATTTCATATTCTTTAATTGAAAAAAATTGTAAAAAAAAATAATTTAAAAAAAACTTTACTTGTTTTTTTGACTCATTTATGTTTGTTGAATCTTGTGTACCTCTTTTTAAATTACAATTAATCATAGAGAATTTCGTTTTTAAATATAATCATAATAAGCATTTTAAAATTTTTTTTAAAATTACTGTTTAAAATGATTTTAAAAATTTTTTGGGTTCATAATCTTAGTTTGCAGTCTGACCCATCGAACAAATAAAATTTTCAATTAAATGAAAAGTTCAAATATCATTTGAAAAAAAAGAAACCTTTTTTTCCCCTTCAATACTGGCGCGAAAAAGAGTCTTTAATATGCTTTCAAACTTTCAAACTGGCGCCCCCCCTTTTTAATCACAATTTTAAAAAACGCCCCCTTATACATTAATAAATTCTAAAATAATAAAGACTTTGACGCAAAGCTACAATACACGATCTTAATTATAAAAACCCTACAAATTATAAATAAGTATTAAATTTTGTATATGTTACTTTTTTCAAAAAAAAAAAAATTTAAATAATAGGATAATTATTATGTTTTTTTCCTTTCTCTAATTTTTAAATTGGGAAAATATTAAAAATGGGTGGTGTTAGAAGACAAAAAAATAGATATCAAAATATAGAAAAAAACTAGAGGGGCAATTTCTAAAAAAATTTGAAAAAACTTTGCTGTGCAAGACAAGCCCATGGGAAATCGCTTTCTTATTAAACTTGTTCTAATTCAGTATTAATAAGATAAGATTAAATTTTTTATATGTTAAACTTATAATATATATTTTAAAAATTACTTTTTTAAATGGTTAATTATGTTATTTTTTTTTTCTAATTTTTAAATTGAAACAGATTGAGAAATAATATTTAATTAAAGATTTATTTCCTTCAAGATCCATTTCTAAACGTTTATTTTAAAAAAAAAGCCCCAAATTTGTTGCTTTTTATCTATCCAACATCGGCATTCCCGGGAAAGTTCATGTGAGTCTAGAAAACCAACAGACGTCTGCACAAAACATGTAAAAAAGCTGTACCTCGACAATTTAGCGTCTTGGCCGAATCGATTGTTCCTCG
>BMAV01001550.1:0-10110 GCA_019973955.1 Trichonephila inaurata madagascariensis
TCTTTTATATCAATCACCTTTTTCCCTATTTTTCTTTATCCTCCTGCTTATTTGTAGCAAAGACTCTTTTGACCCTACTTGTTTTGTTTGTTTTTTTTTTCGCTTATCAGTAACAGTCTCGCGCCTGTCACCCTGATCCTCCTTAAGACCTGTCATTTTTCCCTTTACCTCTCGTTGTTCACCTGACCCACTATTCTCACTATTTTGTGACCAATCTGATCTAGGTCGTACTCCCTCAAAACTATTGCGATATCTTGAACCCTGCTACCCGCTCCTTTATCACGTTCTCGTCACTTTCACTTTGATGATATAATCGGACTTGATCTATGTTAACCGCGTTAATCTCTTTCTCGCTTTCCACACTATTAAGGTATCCGACTACGTTCGGAACCGTGATTTTAAAAAAGCGCATAAATGGATAATTTTCATGATATTTAGTGTCACTTAGATTAGAATACATGTAAAAAATTTTTTTTTAAGGACATTTTGAAAAAAAAATTTATTTAAAAAAATTTTCGGCAAATCCCAAATTGAAATAATTATCACCTTTTTTTCTTAAAATTTCTCCCTCTGTTGTCTAAAACATGGATAACCCACTTCTAAGTTATATATTTCAAAATTTAGTTGAGCCTCTATACAGGGGTCTGAGCCATATACGTTAAAATATTATTACAATAGAAGCTTTTTTCCAAAAAAAATATTTTGAAAATGGGACATTCTATTTATTTTTTTTTTGTAAAAATATTGTACTTAAAAAATTTTTTTATTACAATACTATTCTTAAAACAATTTTAAAAATACTTTTTTCTAATCTAAGTGACACTAAATATTAAATATTATCCTTCTATACCTTTTAAAATCACGGCTCGCTAGTGGGATACTAAAAATATTCTGCATTTTTTAATACTCTATGGACCTTCAAATTTTGGGTTTTTAAACTTCGCGCCCCCTTTTTTCGCTGCTGAACAAGGGATGGGGCAAAAAAAAAATTCAGTCGTTGACCCATAATCCGAACATCTCGCCTCCTTCTATTATAGTATTTTCCATTTTTTATGCTTGCGGTATTCTTCCTCCCTCATCAAATAATTTCTCTATCTCCCACTGCAAACTCTGTTCAATCCGATACCATCACCAACTTTTTGAAACGGGGGAATCACTTTTTTTCCCAAAAAAAAATTTTGTGGGGTCTTTTCCCGTAGTCTCATTCACTGCCGTTTTTAATGCATAGGCGAACTCTCTTAAGAACTGGTCCCAAGTTTCATGGTTATCATTAACATAACTCTGGCAATCATTTGCAAAAGATCGCGATTCCCGCCCTCAGTTCTGTTTGACTGAGGTCTATACACGTCTTAACATGCTGTATGCCCAATCGATTACTCAAATGCTCAAAAATGCTACATGTAGCCCAGTAGACTTTTCTGAGTAGCCCAGCTATGATCCATTGTACTGAAAAATTCAATATTTAAGATCAGTGTACTAAAAATTTAGCGGGAAATTCTATCAATGAAGCAATCAAATCTACCAATTTGCTTTTTTTATAGTAAAGTGTAAACAAGAGGCTTGGTTATGGATGAAAGGAAATCGCGAAACTACCCCATAACTCATTAAGAAAGGCAAAAAAAGTAAATATTTTTTTGGGTGCTTTTGATAGAACGGTTAATAAAGTATTAAAATAAAAGCCGAAAATGAGAGCAATATTTTGATCAATTTTGTTTTGTCCCATGCTGCATTGGTCTTATAGTGTTCTTTCACCCATTATAATCATGTTTCGGTCGGTTTGAAATACCTGTTCACATACGTATGTGGCCTAGCGCAGTGTTTCTCAAACTGTGGGGCGCGCCCCTGGGGGCGCGATACTTGGGGGGGCGCGAACATATCGAAAAAAAAAGATTTAAAAATAATTAATTTACTGGAATGAATTAAAACAAAATACTTTCGACATAGTAAGAAATGCACTTTTACTCTGATATAATTTATAGGCGATATAAGTCATCTCAAAATAAAAACTTCTTCAATACCTAATTAGCTATCTTTTTATCCAAAAACCAAATAAAAAAACTTTTATTTTATTTGGTGTAATCTCATGAAAGTGATTTTTACTACTCTTCCACAGAGAAATAACAAAAAATCCAGACCAGAATAAAAAATTTAAGAACATAAAAAATTCATCACTGTTTATTTTGAAATATTACATTATAGCTGTAATCGTTTTTGCGGATAATCTATTTGACCTTCAAGTTATTGGTACAGTTAGTTATGACCCCCCTCTTATGTGTTTGTTTCTCATTTAGGGAAGTTGTGTAAGTAATGTATTTTTTATTTCTGTGTTGCGCTTTTTTTCCCTGCAAAAAAAGTTTTATGATATTTGGAAAATCACGGAAGCACTTTGAAGGATTACTTGGCCAAGACTTTTAACCCGGAAGTGGTCGCGCGGGACACCAAATCACAAAATCGTTAATTCTGGCAAAACGATTTGATTGTTACCAAAGAAAAAATTGAAAAGTTCTGGAAAGTAGGTAAGTTTGCTTCTTCTTAATTAAATTATTCTCTGGAATCACGATTTGTATCGTGTACAATAAAATAATTATAAATATATAAAAAAGGATTGGGGTGACTCAATAACCCCCCTCAGAGCCTATCGAGTACGCGCCTGCTTCGGGTTAAAACATGTTGAAGTCTTTTCGCTTTAAATATTAAAAAAATAATACAATTATTCTTCATATGAATTTTAAATTATTGTTCATTATTTAACATCAATTATAAATGCTAATTCTGTGAGGGGTTAAAATTACAATTGCTTAAAACTAATTATAATTGAAGCAATCATTTTTAAAAATCATTTTACATTTTGTAAACATTGTCGCGCACTTGGCTTTCTCTCCTTCAATTTTGGCTATTATATCTAATTTTTTTATTTTCTTATAAATGAACTCGTGCAAAGGCGGACACTTCAGCCGGTATATTTTTTAATTATCAGTGCTGACAAATTTTATAACTAATTAATAATACTAAATTAAGAACACACAATTTAATAAGTATTAACAATTCCAGGGGGTTTGTTTTGGGAAAGCAAAGTTTTAAAAGGGAATCTTTGATTAGAAATTGACCCTCTGAGTTCTTTTTTATATTTAGCTGATATCTATATTTTGTTTTCTGCAGCCACCGCTTTTTTGAATAGTTAAATTTTAAAAAAATTAGAAAAGGAAAATAACATAAAAATTATCCTATTACTTAATTTTTTTTTTTTTTTGCTTAAAAGTAACATATACAAAAAAATACTTACGTTATTTATTTGTATGGTTTTTATAATTAAGATCGCGTATTATAGCTTAAGCGTAAAAGTGCATTATTATTGCATTCCTCATTTTTAATTAATAAGGGGGCGCGATAAAATTGTGATTGGGGGCGCCAGCATTGAAAGTTTGAAAGCACTGGCCTGGGGAAAAAAAGGTTGATACCCCTGCGTTAATCTGTATATAAAAGGGGGGGAAAAAAGCGACTACTCACTGACTAATCATGATATCAGGAACTATTAAACCTACAGTCTTGAAATTCAGTGGGCAGGTTCCTTTCATGGAGTAGACATCCGCTAAGAACGGATTTCGCGAAGATCGAACCCCAGGGGGCGTTATAGATAATTATTTCCATTATTAAACTATTAGACTTACAGTCTTGAAATTTGTTACGCAGATACATTTCATGGAGTAGAGATCCGCTACAAAATGGGTTTTGCGAAAATCGATTCCCAAGTGGCGCTGCAGGGGCCTAAGGAGGCGTTTTACATAATTATTTCCATTTTTTAACTATTAGACGTACCGCGTATTGAAATTTGGTAAGTTGATTTCTTTCATATAGCAGAGATTCGCTAGGAAATGAGTTTCATGAAAATCAAATCCCAAGTGGCGTTGCAGGGACTTAAGTGGCGTTATAGATCATTATTGCCATTTTTAAACTATTGGGTTTGTCTCAAATTTTGGGACGAAGTTTCATTTTTTTGGGTAGAGGCTACTACAAAATTTTGATTTTCAAAATAAACCTCAATGGTGTTGCGGCGCTTAAGGGGGGTTTTAGATAATCATTTCCGTGTTTAAATTATTTGACTACAGCCAAATTTTTTTTATAGGAGCGAAACGCCAAAAAAGGTTTCCCGAAAAACGCCCCCCAAAGGGGGGATTTTGGGGATTAAGGGGTGTAATAGATAAATATTTCCATTTTTTAAATATTAGTCCTACCTGCTTGAAAATTGGTGAGCATGTTCCTTTCATGGGATAGAGCTCTTTTAACAAAGAATTTTGCAAAAATCGAGTCCCAAGGAGGATTGCGAGGAGGCAAGGGGAGTTCTAGAGAAGAATTCCGGTTTTTTAATTGTTAGCCCACATATTTGAAATTTGTTAGGCATGTTTTTTTTTTTTTTTGTTGTTGTTGTTCAATAGATATCCAATAAAAATGGATTTTACGCAAATTGTCTCCTGGACGAAGCAGGAGTTACTGGGGCTAATTGGCAAAATAAAAAATCCTCCGTTTCGAACTACTCTGGGACTATAATAATAAAATATGGTTTGCACGATTCTTTTGTTGAATTGAAATCCACTAAGACGGCTCTTTTGGAAATCGACTCTCAACTTGGTTACGGGAAGTATTGATAGTAAAAATTCCGTTTTTTACTAGATTTAGACTTGAAATTTGTCACGCATGTTTAGTTTATTTTACGGAGTTGAATAAACACAAATTGGTTTACGGAAAATCCACTTGGTTATAGAGTTACAAGAATGCAAAAAGTTATTCTACTTCAATTTCAGAGATTATTAGAAAATATTAGAAGTTCTCTACTTCTTATACAGTACAGGTATAAGTATATTTTTCAGTACAATCGAATTCTCAATGCTAGGACTTAGATATCAAGCAGATTCATTAGCAGATTAGCATTTGGTGTTGCGGGGGATTAAGAGGCGTTATAGATTAAGTTAAGACAGATTTGAACTATTAGACCTACAAACTGGAAATTTGGTAGTCAGGTTCTTTTCAAGTAGTAAAGATACGCTACAAAATAGGTTTTGTAGCTTATAACCATAAGAGGCATGCAAGGGGTTAGAAGGCGTTGGAGATAAATATATTCACGGACTAATAATATATTTCATGAACTAGAGTTCCTCTAAGAACGCGTTTTGCGAAAATGAGTTGGGTTGTGAGGGGTAAAGGGGTGTTATAGATAAAAAAATAAATTCCTATGTGTTTTTGAACTGTTAGACTCATATACTTAAAATTTAATAAGCAATAAATTTTTGGTGGAGATCCACTAAGAACAGATTTTGCTAAGATCAACTCCTATGGGGGGATTAGAGAATTACTGGGGTGCTTTGATAAAAAAAATATTCCCGTTTTTAAACTGCTAAACCTGCCATAACGAAATTTGGTATGCATGCTTCGTTTGTTGAATTTAAATTTACTAAGAACGGGTCTCTCCGAATTTATTCTCAAAAAGGATTACAGGGCTTTATGACTATTATTAAAAATTTCCGTTTTTGAACTGTTATATTTAGACTTTAAATGTGGCAAGTACGTTTATTTTGTTATAAACAGTGTATATTCGTACAACATTATGAAATACTCAGCGAAGCGTGTGACATCTCTCGCGTTCTTCCTCTAACATAACCTCTATGTTCTTTGACGGCCACGATTAATGGAACTTTTCCAACCCAAATCCAAGAAGTGAAACGAAGCATAGATGCAAATAAGATAACCTTTAAAAGGATAGGAATTTTTGTGAGACGGATGGCAATTTAGAGAAAGTTCTGTTTGGAAAAGGTAGAAGTGTAATTTGACGGCCTACCAAAGAATCACGGATATCTAGCCATTACTACAAGGTGCATACTATTGCACGCGAGCCCAACAGCCTATCTGAAAGTGATTGAACCGTTGAGTATTCAACCAAGGTAGGAAGATTATATTCTGAACTCTAGTATATTATTGAGACGAGATTAGGCGGATATAATATATTTATATTGATAGGTGATCTAATTGCGCGATCTGAGTTAGTTAAGACTGCGTGTTGTGGTTTATTCTCACTTAATATAAGTTTGTTCGATATCTAAGTAATTTAAGTTAAATTCTTAATAAAAGTCATATTAAGAATTATAGAATGTCTCATATCATTCCGAGAATCCCTCACCTCTAACTTACGCGGAAACCCCACGACATAGCTATCGAACGATGGCAATGTCGCAAGCGGGTAGATAACAGCTAGTCTTACATTTAAAGGAGAAAAAAGTGACTCACACACACTCATCACGATATCTCAGGAACTATTAGACTTACAGACTTGAAAATTGACAGACTCCTTCCTTTCATGGAATAGAAATTCGCTAAGAAAGGGTTTTGTGAAAATCGACTCACAAAGGGACTTGTGAGGAGTTAAGGGGCGTTATAGACTCCCGTTTTTGAACTATTAGACCTAAAGACTTGAAATTTGGCAAACAGGTTCTTTTCATGAAGTAAAGAAACACTACAAAAAGGGCTTAGCGAAAATCGAAGCTTAAGGGGGGGTTGCGAGGGATTAAGGGGTGTTATAGATAAACATTCCCGTTTTTGAACTGTATAAGACCTACAGATGTGAAATTTGCCAGACATGTTCCTTTCATGGAGTAGAGATTCACTATAAAAAAAGTTTTGGGGAAATCGATATTCAAGGGGAATTGCGAGGGTTGAGGGACATGATAGATAAATATTCCCGGTTTTGAACTATAAGGACTACAAACTTGAAACCTAGAAGACAGGTTCTTTTCATGAAGTAAAGATCAACTACATAATTTGGGTTTTGCTAAAATCGAACCGTAATAGTAGTGCGAGGATCAAGGGACGTTTCCATTCCCTTCCCCTCCCTACCTCACACACACTTTTTTTTTTATTATTAGAACTACAGACTTGAAATTTGGTAGGCATGTTCTGCCAAGAATGATCTTTAAGATCTGCCCAGATATCTGCTAAGAACGAATTTTACGAAAATTGACCCGCAAGAGAGAATTGCGAGGGCTTAAGGGGCATTATACACAAGTATACCCGTTTTTGAACTATTACATCTACTACCTTGAAATTTTATCACTGTACTGAACTGAACTGAAGTATAATCGACAGCACCGTACAAAAATGCCAAAGCAGTAGAAAATGAGTGAGTGATTGTAGCCTTTTTTTCGGCCAAACTGCACCCGAAGCAGTAGAGAAGCAAGAAGATTAAGCAACCGATTTCAAAAATAAAATTTGTAAAGTCTTGAGAAAAAGAAACTATTTTAAAGCTGACAACACGTATGCAAAGAACCAATGACCTTGTGATACCTCCCGGTCCGGGGGTATAATCTCTTCATCTACGCGACCTAGATTTGTAGGAATAAATGATTGATCTCTCAAATTCGCCATAATAAATCTAATTTATTATTGTCTAAATACATTTTGATCAACGCAACACAGATCTTACCAAAGGGATATAATCAGGAGTGATACTACGTAATTATAAATTCTAAGTAAATAGCGCCTGGAATCCTAATCACTATCTTTATGAAAAGCTATCCTAAGAATCCTTATCCGCCTTAAATTCCTTAGTACGCTAAAGTCTGTTCTATAAATAGATTTCTATAATTAATATCTTACCAATATCTCACGGCGATCAGCATCTCAGCTTTCTGTCTTTCTTCTATTCTATTCTTCTACTATTCATCTACTATTATTCTTCCATTCTATTACTATCTGACTTCTATTCTACTCACACGTGAATGCTAAAGCTACAATATATATCTATTAACTATATATATATATATATAATCTGCATATCGCAGTTTCTTCTTGAGAGGATTGGATTGAAATAATGCCATTCTGGCCCCAAGGATTCCCCAAGAGGATTAGTGAGAAGATCTGATAAAGCCCGTCACAACCTTTTGACAATCGCGTATACAGACTACTCACATGGATTAATTTTTTAAAAAAAGTGCCAAGAAATAATCTTTATGTTGCAAGTTAAAAATCTGATGATGTATGTCAGGAGTTTGGACCCCTAGAGCTTACCATTGTATACGCCACTATCTCTTGGAGGTAATAATGTTGGTGTGGTAGTTAGGAGAGGTGGTGCCAGCTCGGGTGTCGTCCATGTCACTTGACCATGGTTCAAAATTACGTGGTCCATCGCCAAAAGCCCTCGTGTAGCTGAACAGTGCGACGTTAATATTCACTCACTCACTTGGAGGTAATAAAAGTTCACGCAGAAACCAAAATTAACCATCTTTTGGATAAAAGGAGGGAAAAGAGACACTATAGCTACTGGCTGACCTCTAACCAATCGATTGGCAAGAAGAGGAGAAAGGGAGACAAACTAGGATCATTTTCAGTATTTGCGACACTATTACAAATAAGAAACAAACAAACAAACAAAACACACACACACATGAAAAATAAGAAAAGATGAAGTAATGGAGGGAGAGACAACTGAATTCAAACTCAAGTACATAAACTGAGGAACACAGCTAATTGCAGGAAGCCTCAAAATTTAAGGAGGAAAAAATAGCTGACCTCTGAGAAGAGGGCTAAATTCTTTCTAGTGCTTAAAAAAGAAATAAGACTGTGTTTGGAAATGAGTATTTGAAATGTGGTGGGATTTTAAGTAAATTTAATTCACATATAAGCATGCATATTATGCATAAGATATTATATTTTTCACATAATTTTTATGTGTTTTGAAAACAGCAAAACAGTATGATTATCGTATGGGATTCTATAAAATTTACAAAGAATTTTAATAAATTATGGTTTTAAAACGTACGATCTGACAATACTCCTCTGCTGCCGAACCAAAATTAACTAAAAAGAAAACTCTGTGTACAGCGTTAACCAATCAATCAATCATATGGATTCAAAAGTTTCGGTTCGTTTTTCGATGTTATTTTTGTTGTTCCTGTTTGTTTTAGTTTGCTTTTTTTAACAACAGCTCGCGACTAAGTGATTCGATACGTTTGATAGGCGATGTTTTGCAATCTGTAATTTTATTTTGAGGTAAGGCGAACAAACAATGAAAATTGCTGGCGAAATTTAATATGCGAATGTTTTTTGCTGATAGGTCTGTATATACCGGGAAAATTCCCGTTCGTTGAATTATCAATTTTTGAGAATAATCTTCGAAACAGGTTAATTTTGTGTGTCACAAGATTCGATGTTGTATTAATCTTCAGTGTGCGTGTGTATTTTGACAGACACTGAAGAATTTTCAAATGTCTTCGAAGAGAGATTTTTCCGTAATAACACATTTTTGGCAAATTTTTCTCATTTCATGTTATTTGAATATGTTTATAACTTTATTTTTTCTATGTAAAAGAATTAGCTTTTTATTATTTGCTATTTAATTTAATTTTTTTATGTACTTTCGGATTATAAAAAAATTTAGAAATTAATCTGAGTTCTTTTTGTTATGATTTATGTGTACAATTTTTCTTAATATATTTATAATTAAAACTTCTTATCTTAAATATTGAAATTTTTTATTTAATCAGTATATTTTCATGATTAAATTTGAATATGTATGTATATTCAAAGGGATATGATGTAAAATAATATTTATATTACAGATTGTTCTTTGAAAAAAATGAATTTTTTGTCTCAGCATTATATTAAATTTAATTTGCATGTTATTTTTAAAACATATAATAATTTATCATAAGAACATATTTTTTAAAATTCATTATCTTCTAAAATGTGCTCAACTCTGTTGTTTAAAAATATATGCCTCATAATTTCATTCTTGTAAATGTAGTAATAATTCTGTCCAAAAATATAGTGATATATACTCAAAGTGAACGTATAAGAAAAAATGTCCCAGCATTGTGGAGAGTAAATTGTTGTGAAGAAAAATAGTGATTCTGTTTTTCCCTTTTAATACTGATTACAATAAATCTTTTAATAAAAAACCTGTGAAATTCTGATATTTTATATTTAAAGTACTCTTTATTCAAATATTTTTCATGGTCATTTTGTATATTTTAAAAGCATTCACTCCCTTATAAAAATCTAGGAAATTAAATGCCTTTCCTGTGAATCTTTTCGGTACTTACATATTATAAAAATATTTGGGGCATT
>BMAV01001551.1:0-13353 GCA_019973955.1 Trichonephila inaurata madagascariensis
TGATTATCGGATTCCAAGAAACATAACAATTGAAGATACAGAAAAAGTATTTGGACTAAAATGGAGACCTATTATGATTTCTAAAGCTGTCACTGAATAAGACCAGTGAATTAGGTTTAAGCTACTTTATGGTACAACCTTCCCCGTACGGCAGAAATATTCGACATAGTAGAAAAAAACAGTGCCATGTTGAAAATTTAAGCATATTTTTAACACACGTTGATGACAAACCAGCCAGTAAAATAAAATGAAATTATAAATAGAGAACAAAGTTTCTCTCATAGAGAAAAATATTAAGAAAAAAATTATAAAAAAAAGTAGGATAAAAACTTACATGAAAAAATTAACCCTAAGTACGTAATAAACCCGATGCAACCCAGTCAGAAAACGCGGGCAAAATCACACGATAAAATTGAAATGTTAGGAGCAAAAATCTGTGGAACCACATATCTCTCTATATATACTTATACAAATATATATATATATATATAAGAGATGAATAAAACAAAAATGGTGCAGAATATTATCCTACTAAGATTGAACGAAAAAGTAAGTTCCAAGAATCTGAGGTGTTGAGCGGCTGACATTGAAAATACCGAAAGAGTCATTGTATCAAAATGGAAAATTATTATGATTTCTAAAGCTGCAACTGATTTAGGTCAGTGGAATAAGGTTAAGCAATGCTTTATGGATCCACCTTTCCCTTTCAGCAGATATTTTTGACATAGTAGAAAAACAGAACCTTATTGAAAATTAGGCCTATATCTATCTACACGTGGGAGGAACACAAAACACTACAAATAAAACGAGTGTATGAATAATGAAAATGAAAAAAATTTTCATATAAAGATGATTTTTAAATGAAAATTTAAAAAATAATTAACAAGAAAAACAAATATAAATGTATATATACACACACAATAAATGTATATACAGATACACACACACACACACACATATATATATAGTATACGGGAAATGTATCAATATCATACTCATTGAGCTAAGTTAACAGAATATAAATTTAATGTTACAAAGTTAAATAATATTTCTGCAACAGTATTTCAACAGTTCAATTAACTAACCTGAAAGCGGTGCAATGGATATGTGTGTTTCCTTGAGCGGACTATTGCCGATTCATTCTCCTAAATCCTTCTCAAGTTGCGCTTTAGCGCGCTAATCGATTTATCCTGTAGTTTATCACCCGATCTCAAAGAGAAACATTCACTAGTATAAATTCGGAACCTAGTAACTAATCAACGCTTCCATGGTAATCGGAACAAATAGCTTTAATCAGCGCGCTCACCAAACAGCTATCAAACTCCCCACCAATCGGATCAGTGTTAAATACCCACAGGGGACCAATGGCAGAGTCTCAACTTGAATCCAGATCGAAGAGAGAACTGTGCTAGACAATTAGTGGATCTTTACAGTTGAAGAAACTACCGAATGTGTTGACGAAGCTAGTTAATTTTAACGCACTGCAGTTGGTTTAAATTGTATTAGATGATTTTCAAGTTGAAGAATGCTGCGAGGAGTGTTTAATTGAAGATTTTGCATGGACATGCATTTGCTCAAAATTCAGATTATTTAATGGTTTCTTTGCTGAAATAAATGATTTAAGTTTTATGCGAAATGTTCATTAATTTGTATATATTTAAAACAAGCGAAAAAGTGTTTCATATTATAGTGAAACGAGTTAAACTACTTAGGAATTTAAAGAGATATCCACATAACAATTGACTTTAGCTCTTAAAGTTCCTTGTTTTCCTGTAGTCTCAATGTAGTATTCATTTTGTCACTCATGGTTATTAAAATGCCAAATAATGCACAGCGCATAACGTAAATACTGCGCATAACACGTTAATACAGTGCTTCTCAAACTTTCAATACTTACGAGACAATTTTCAGTCATAATTTTCTTCGTGTCCCATTCCCCTATCCAAACAAAATAACAATGTATTGAATTCAATAATAACTTACTTTGACGTAAATCTACAATATGAATTTAATTGCAAACCGAAAAAATTATCAGGATAAGTATTAAATTTTTTATATAATTTTATATACATTGGGCCACAAAAGTGTTCGTACACTTGCAATTTCTTATAAAATTTAATGTTTTCGACTAATAAAAACTAATATATTGTAATTGTAATTTTTTTGTGATATCTGCAACTTGTTCTTAATGGAATGACATAATTAATTTTATATAAAATAGTATAACTATTTTTGTTAAAATTAATTATCAAAAAGCTACTAAAAATTACGCCACAAAAGTCTTCGTACACTTAACAAAAATTTCAACTAAGCTTTAAATGTATTTCTTTCTTAATTTAGTACTTAGGATATCTTTTAGTATCCACAACAGCTTTTAAGCGTCTTGGTATAGATTTAATCAGTATCCTGTTAAAAAATGAAATCGTTTCCAATATCCAAATTTTGGGCAGGATAATTTAAAAGTTCTGTTTAAAATATTTCAATAGAACTCATGATTCACAATATCAACCAAAAATATCAAATTACCTAATTCTGTGGCCGATTTACACCCCCACGCAAGAACACTATTATCTCCATGTTTTATTGATCCAAATAGATTCTTGAATTAAGTTTCAGAAAATTCAAACTTGACAGCAAATTGATTAGGATGAGAGACAATTCAACATTTTGGGTTCGGAAGGGCCTATAATAGCTTGTAAATGAAAAAATAAGGAGTTTAATCCCATGAATTTATGTGGAACAAGAAATCCTTCATGTCTATGCTTCATCATGGAAGTGAAGGTGTTCTGGCGTGGGGGTGTAAATTGGGCTCAGAATTAGGCAATTTTTTTATTTTTTCATGGTATTATGAATCATGAACTCTATTTAATTATTTTAAAGAGAAATTTTAAATTATCCGCCCAAAATTTGGATATTGGATATGATTTAATATATCTGTAAAGTTATAATCAATGGCTACTTCTAATAGAAATTTATGATCATTTTTTATCTTTACAGTATGGTATAAATTTGTAGATAATGGATAATGCAACACTTTTAATGTAAAATATTTTTTCTGCAGTAAAAAATCTGAGCATAAGTAATACTTATTGCTAAAAAAATATACAACAGAAAGGACATTTTACAAATATGTATAATTGCCTATTACTAAATGTTGTTTTCGCCGTAACTAAAGGATGGCATATTTTATCCATTACTACAATTATTTTTAAAAATTGTTATCCTACTACGCCAAAGAAAATTATATCCACAGAATAAATGAATAAATATATATCTAATCCGATGTTATTACAATTGTCCCCATACATTAATTTTTATTAGCCTACTCTATTTTTCTTTTAAAATAATTTACAAATTGACCTTTAAGCAGCTTAAATAGATATTATTAAATTCTCTGAAATCTTCTCAGTTACATTTGACCAAGCATTTGAGTTTTGTTTTGAAAATTTCAAACTAATGTTAATAACACTTGTTTTAGATAAATAATTCATTGACTGCACTCTTGGAGCCTAATGAATAAGTAATACAGCACAATGTATTATTATAAATAATTCAATGTTTTAAAGTCGATATACACTAATCGATTTGCATATAAATGCGTTACCTTAAAATATATATTTACAGTTTAAAGGTATTATATCCCTAAGAATAACTATAACAACTTGTGCATCTGAGAGGAGAAGCATAAATAAGCTTGTTTATTTTAAAAATTTATTTGCTTTGGAATAATTGCAAGCGTGTCACAAAGTATATTTACATGATAATGCAGTTCTATTGCTAACGGTATTTGTTAATGCATGTATGCCTTTTAAGCATTATTTTTTTATTTTAATTATACACATAGAAAATTGTATTTGCTTCTAAGATAAACAAATGCTTTCAGTAAAAAGTGATATTTATATAAAAATTGGTAATGCTTTACAAACTTTAAAAATCGATCATGGAAATTATATACACTTACAAAAATAATTTTCGGTAGATAAATTTTATTCTTGAATTTTTTTGTGAGATTAATTAATTCCCTTTTCACTGCATCTGCATATCACCATGCTGTTTTTCAATAATTAATTTTAATTAAGTTTTTTTTTTTTTTACTTTAATAAATTTTCTTGATTTTATTTCACTTTTACGTAGTTAAAAGTCAAATTATCATTTTGTTTTAATTAACTTTTGTGATATTTTTATTCTCAAATTATGTAAATGCTATAGCTAAAAAAATGTTACTTTTCTTCTAATTCCTTATACATCAAATAATTTTTTCGATATATTAGAGATAAATTCATTATTTTTACTTTAATTTATATTCAAATTTTTGAGATTCGGCCTAGATATAGAAAATGTAAAATATGGTTATCGTAATGATTTTAGCACGATATAACATAATAAATATCTTTTTTTTTCTCTTCCAAAAATTACGAAACGAATTAAAAATAAATTCTGCTTAAGAGAAGTAAAACTTAGGACTTCAAATAAGTTGGAAAATTTTTGTTTTTAAATTTACTTGGTAAGTAATATTAAAAAGAAATAATGCCTATAAAAAATTATCGCCTAGTAATAATCACTTCACATACATTAAAACGAATGTACATCAGTTACGTTTTTTACATTATCTATTGATGCTTAATTTAAAAGACAATTTATCATTGCCAATAATGAATCGCAAAATCAAACAACTGCTAAATGACGCAATCGACATCTAAGTGGGTACCTCAAACTCCATATTCATATTGTAGCAACATAAGGACTTCTAGCCAATCAGATTTAATAAATGCTATTTAATAAACATAATGGGCTAAATTCTTGTGACGTCGTAGTCACATGATAACTGAGCCACGTGTTTTCAGTTAATCAGTTTATAAATTAATGTCATAATTACGTCATAAATATAATCACGCTTTTCCAGCCAATTAGTTCACATGCTTCACTGTTGCCAACTTTTGCTTTTTGCAGAAACTTTCATTTACTAAGTACTTATTTGTCAATGATATAATAATGCACATAGTTATGCAAAATGCACTTAATTTAAAAGTATTCGTACAATGAAAGTTTTTTTATATATTTGAAAACTGTTTGAAGAATTTTAACACGTAAACTCTTTAACCAATCATTAAATTTTAAATGTTATCTAAACTTTACAAGTTGAACAACTAGTATGTCAATTTTTAATCAATGGGAAACACGTGATTGCCTTTATCATGTGACCATCATGAATTTAGTCCATAGTATTTAGAAATACAAACCAGTACCTGTGTGTTATCACCATTTAAGGAATTCATTATTTTATTAACGAAGGTATCACTAACTTTCGCGCGAGAAAATGGGAGGATAAACCATAGGCATTTTTAAACACAATAAACACCCTTATTATAATAACTATTTAAACTCGACCTTAGCTATAGGAATTCATCAGAATATTTACTAAAACAAGTCACAAATATCTAAAACCATAAATTCAATACTTATTGAGAATCCTAGATCCTCTAAATTGACCCGTCGGGCTCCTCTTGAATCTTGGTAGTTTCAATTTCTTCTCAAACGCCGTAGATACCTCGTATGACAATAATCACTAACCTTTTTCCCACTTCCTTTAATACTTTACTTTAAATAGCAACCCTCAGTAACATAAGTCGCGGTTTCCTTACAGAAAGCTGCTTCATAATCATATAACTTTAAAAACATATTTTCTCTAGATTGATTGATTGAATATTAGCATCGCACTGTCCAGCTACACGAGGGCATTTGGCGACGGAACCACGTAATTTTGAACCATGGTCAAGTGACGTGGACGACACCTGAGCTGGCACCCCCTCTCAGTACTACCACACCACACCAACAAGTGGACATTTGAGCTCTTGACAGATGTAACATGCATCGTTTGTAAGAATTTCGAACAGAACCCGTTACAACTTATTCCATTCCCAAATATAAAACGTGTCCTTCATGCAATTATTAAACAATACAAGTATTTGCATTGATAAAACAAATAAATAAAATTCTCAGAAAGTAATGCTCAGAAGGTTTGGCTATTAAACATTTTATACGCTTATGCTAGTAATTTTAAAACTACCATGTGTGTAATTTTCACCAGAAAATATATGAGGATTTACTTGCTTTAAAAACGCTTAGAAAAGATAATCGATATCGTATTTCTTTAAAATTTTAAGTGACCACTTATTCTCAAAAGAAATCATATACAGGCTTATTTTTTTCATTTAATAAAAAAAAAGTTTTAAAAAAATCACAACGAACGATCTCTTGTGAAGATTTTGAAAAGAAAGGTGTAACAATTTCAACTGTAGAGACAATATGCGAAACGGTAAGAATATCAATAACGAAGGTTGATTTTAAATATTTAATCTTTTATTAATGTGTCGTTCTTACAACCGGGACTAGGGCTTTGGCTTTGGATTTCATAGTTTGTTTATACCAAGGAAGAAATAATACTCTTTTAAAAAGTAATTATTATTATTGTTATTATTATTTAACGGGACTATTGGTGCAAAAACCCAATGGTTGTGTTTGTTTGCTTTTTTTTCGATAATGATCTGATAAAGTGTTTAACAATCTGATTCTGAGATTTAATTATCCAATAAAAGCCTTGGAGACACCGAGTTAATTTGTTTAACATACATAAAACCGGCGGGAAAAAAGATTTATTATCTAATGGTTGTTTGGGGGGAAAAATCATCAATGCAAACAAATTTTCTTATTTTCGCAAGATTCAAATTATCAAATAAAATGCATTACAGATATATCAAACATTTTTATTTAAGTTTTTTTATCTCGACTTCTGTTTGAAGTTATTTTCTCAATATTTTCAATCTTCCCTTCTCAGATATAGGGATATTTCTAAAATTATACTTCTACAAATGAGATATTTACAATACGTACGAGTGTAGCTTAAGAATATGGATGATTTTTTTTTTGGTATTTAAAAAAAAATGTTCCGTGAAATCCGGCGTATAAAGACTTTAAAAAAGTTTTTAGTACTTTTTTTAAAAGTACTTTAAAAAGTACTTTTAAACTGCATTTTTTAATTTTTAGGTGTATTCGCCGTATAACGCGCATCCCCATTTTTTACGAAGCACCCTGAAATGTACTAGAACAATGCTCTTATGTTTTGAAGTCATTTATTCAATGAATTATCCCAGGCTCTTGAAAATTGGTATATTTCTGAACACTGTCGTAGCTAGTTCTAAGGGGGTCCCGTATCAAAATTCCTCCAGGGGCCCTTTTAAGATATGAGAACCCTGTTAGTTGGACTGTAGTTACACATGTTGGGGCCCCTGTAGCTTGGGGGTCCCGTATCATTGATACGGCTGATACTATAGTAGCTACGTCCCTGTTTCTGAATCTACAACCCTTAAGTTCATTACATATGTCACATTTCTTCTAACTAAACAGTGTTCCGATCGATTTAAAATTTTAATTTTTTTTTTGTGCTTAATCTTTCTTTAGAATTTTAAAGCTATCATTTTTACTTCCGGCATATAACGCGCAATCATAAATCTCGATCTCTTTTTTGTGTGTACAAAGTGCGTGTTATACGCTGGATTTAACAGTATATCTAACGAACAATACGAGCTGATGACCAAATATGGTTCATCTAGAGCAGTGGTCTGAATACTTTTTCAACTCACGGAACCCCTAGAACTAGCATATGTTTTCGTGGAAACCCTAGAAGCAGAAAATATTTTCGTGGAACCCTTAGAACTAAAGAGTGTTTTTGTAGAACCCTATTCCAACCAAACACACACACTTAGATGAAAGCATCTTAAAATAACTTTTATAGCAGATCAACATCTTATAAATACTTTTTGTAAAGGTAATTAAAAAGTATTGCATCTATTATTAAGAAATTTAAGCTACTTTTAATATAATTTACTCATTAATAATATTAATCTATGATCTAAGTATCTCCCACACTTGCATTATGTTTAGTAACTGGGATACGTGTTTGACTTCTTTCAAATGAACTATCGATGTCTAGACCTCTGGTAATTAACTGCAATTACCTAAAACACACAGCTTGCTTATAACATGTATGCCATTTACTGCACATTTGCATTTATTTCTATCTCATGCAATAAATTCCTCATAAAAGTTTTATTCACAAATAAATTTACTTATAGAAACCAACAAGCTAGAATAAATTCCTATCTGATTTTTTTCGGAAATTAATATTCTTATTCAAAGTAACGTTCCCATTAAGGATATCTATTAAATTCATCAAAGAATGCCTAATTACTGTGATGTAATACATGAAAAGATGTTAGAATCATTTAAAAATTTATTTCCGAAGTAATTAAATTTCTCCCACTTATTCACGATTTTATTATTTGAATCTTATTAATGCACTTAATCGTATGGTCATCAAAAAGAACTAGTGTCTAAAAGCATTCATCAATGAGTAATTAAGAAAATAAAGTGTCTATTCAATCTGAACATATCGACAAAATATTTCTCAACCTTATGCAAATCCAAGAAATGGTTATTCAGATTTAGTTACGAGGAGAAATTATGAAAAGGATCTAAAATATATAAATCAAACTCTATTTTATTAGCTATTAGAAACATAATGTAAATGATTAGTAAACTGGAACTTTTGAAAACAATTAACAATTCCGAATTTAATGTGAAATTATTTTTGTTTACTGTTAATAAACTTTAAAATATTGCAGTCAATTGCACCTATTTGATAAAAATGCAATTATAATTCCATTAATCACTTAATAAAATGAATCTACTCACCCTAGTAAGGATATAATTTAAATAGAAATATTCTTATGGTATTTGTTACTTTAATGCACACTTTTAATATTTATGTATGTATTTTAAATCATTACTTGTTTCAATTGATAATTGTTATAAAATTTAAAGAAATCAAATTAATATAGCTTATATCTACTCCTAGAATTTAGTACTATTCCTGTATTCGAATAAAAATATAAAAGTGAAGCAAAATTTTACTAAATTTTATCAACAAAAATATAATTTTAGAATATTGTTGGGAAAACTATGAAATAAATCATGTGCGTATATTTTGCTAGATATTTTAGATAATCAACTTGCTACTCAGTTTATAACAAATATAGTTTTCCAGTAAACAATTTAGGGTATTGCAGCAAAAATGTTCTCTATTAAAATAAATTACATTTTGAAATATTACGATTTTTCTTAATGCCATTGCATTGTTTCTTTGAATACATTTTGCTGACAGTTGATGAACCTATAGCAATTCATGAGAAAAAGCAAGACACTTTTTTTGAGTCTTCAGACGAAGTCAGGAGATCATATGACAGTTGGGAATTTACAGAGATACTCAGTTTTATTGAAAAAAAGGTTAGAAATTTTAGAAAACGTAGACTCCTAAGAAGAGCGTATTTTTTCCAACAAGACAAGGAATAAAGAAGGATTAGTATAATACAAGGAAATTGTGCGGGAGAAAAAGAAATCTTTCACCCAGCAAACTACTTCGTTATATTTTATGAAACTTACATCAAAATAACTTCGATTTGTAATTTTATATTTATGCTATCGAAGATTTTATGAAACATTTTTTTTCAAAATTATTTTCTTTTGTCTTCGGCACCAACTAAAAATAATAATTCGATTTTCGCGGTTATCACTGAATCCCATCTATAGCGTAAGTTCGGGGTATTACTGTATTATAATATATTATTATACAGCCAGTCATTTAACATGTTACAATGAATTTGAGAAATTTGTCAAATGTGTGAGTAGTAAAAAATCATAATAAGAACCATATGATTCAATTGAAAAAATCTGCTTTATTTTACACACTGATATCTATTTTAATTAGTTGAGTAGTCGTGATAACCTAGTGTGGTCAAGGTAACGGATTCAATACTGTCGTACATTGAGTTCGAGACTAGTACTGATGAAAATCCGCCGTGTTGGACAGAGATGCACGTTAAATGTGTCAAAGCTGAGACGTCCTCTCGACAGTTTGGTGTAGAAGTTAGGAGAGTGAATGAGTGAGTGAATATTAACGCCGCGTCGCACTGTTCAACTACACGAGGACTTTTGGCAACGGACCTCGTAATTTTGAACCATGGTCAAATGACGAGTCACCTCTGAGATGGTATCCCCCTTTCCTAACTACCACACCACACCAAGAGGACGTTTGAGCTCTTGACAGATTTAACGTGCATCGCTCCCCTACATAGCGGGTCTTTCGTGGTAGTGGGCTCGAACTCGTGACAAGGTAACCACGATCCGATACCTTGACCACTAGGCTACCGCGGCCGCAGGAAGTTAGGAGAGAGGGAGATGCTAGCTCAGGTGTTGTTCTGATCACTTGACAAAGGTTCAAAAGTACAAGATCCGTTGCCAAAAGACCTCGAGTAGCTGAATAGTACGCCATTAATATTCACTCAGTTACTTAAGTACTTTTAAGCGAGTACGCGTTTATGTACTGGTTAAGCAAGACGTATATATACGTCGGTGGCACCTAAGAGATTGAAGTCGTACTGTAGCTTTAGTGTCAAAGTGTAGTATTATTGAGTTTCTGCATTTTTATTTGTATGAAAGGGGGATGCGATGAAAGTTATGATTGAATATTGGCTCGCAAATATTGCAATATATATATAGAAGTTTCAGAAATATAATTTTCAAACATAAGTTTCAGAAGCACTGATCTGAGTAGTAAAAATGTAGGATATAAACATGGTAGCTGCATTTGTAAAGAAGTAAATGATTCTATTCAATACGCAAATTCTGAAACTGTTTCAAATTCTATTTCTCGGTCGACACTTTTCAGTATTGTTAATCTGAAAAAGAAATAATAAAAATGCATCACTTGCTTCAAACTATAACAAAAACAAACGTTCACAGCGATGTTTCTTTGAGCAAAAATAAATAATTTACCTTATATAAAATGCGGTTAGAGAATTTTTCTTTTTTCAGTCTTACTGTAGACAGCATTCCTATTAGATTATGCAACAATATCCTCAAGTATTCCGTGCACGTATTCCATAAGAACATGGAAAGGAAGAAAAAAATTCTCTTGATAAGTGCCTGAGAGACATGATTTCCACTTAACCAGCAGTTTCCAAAGATAGGCGGGAATTACCAACTTCTGCACGGGAAGCTCAAAAATATTTGAAAAGTCGCTGATTTAAAGAAGTAAAAACGTGTTTTTTAGCAAATAAGGCAAATTTCAATTCACGTGGAGGAAAACCCTTTACCACTCCAGCCGCCTTTTGTTCTGAAACAAAGAATCGTTTTCTGCTTTGCTAGGGAGTTTATTTACTTTGAAATACATTACTGTGTTCCTGTTTTCCGCTCTTCAAAGGGTTTGCTGATTGAGTATATTATTAAAAACCTCGAGTTTGTTTCTCTATTCAGCAATTACTGTCCACTTTTATTGCCGTTGTGAAAGCTCGCTCGATTTTAGAAGCGGCTTTTACATTCAATACGTGTTTAATGATTGCTATTTTACTTGAAAAAAGGCTTTATACTTACGTTTTTGTGATGACGTCTTTTTTTTTTTACTTATTTCACACCTTTTAACATCCTTAATACACGTGAAATTTCCAGTGATTTATTTCCTTAATTGTTCATTCTTATTTGTATCGTTGAATCCATAATACTTTTTTGATATCCAACTACTTGCGACATTTTTTTTACTTTAAAAGAAATTGAAATATGGAGATTTTTTTATGGTTTTTAGATTTATTTAGCACATTTTAAGAAAAAAAGGCTTAAATTAAGAAGAGATAAATAAATTATTACTACTAAAATGGGAAAAAAAGGTAAAAATTGACAAAAAATTACATAAACGGGCCCGCTGTGTACAAACAGCAAATTCTCAAATTTTCAATTTTGATGTATTACTTTGTTATTTTATTTAAAATGACATTCAGGATAAGAGATATTTTAATTTTTACAAAAACTGGAGCACTTTATTTTAGGTATTATATAAAATTGCTTAAAAAAACAGTGATTATAATCACGTAAGGAAATGCAAATTTTGTAATAAAACAGTCATTGATAAATCTGAAGGTTAAAACGCTTCTGCTGTTATACAGAACATTCACAAAAAATTGTAGGAACTTATTTTAAAAGCTTTTTAACCAATCGCGGTACCTGTTTGAGCTTTTCAAAAAAAAAAATAAAATAAAACACACATTTCGAGTAAAACGCATTTTCAAGTTTGACATCTTATGTAAAGTTATAGCATCTACTTTTACTAAAACATTTGTAGTTTTTGTTGCAGCGAATGGAAGATAAAAAACTTGGTATTTTTATAAAACTAATAAGATGGTATAGAAAATAAAATCATAAAAAAAACTTGTCAATTTTTAAAACAAATCATAATTTTAGGGTAGTTGGATACCTTAAATGCCCCTTAATGCAAGCGAAATTTCCAGCGATTCATTGCCTTCGTTGTTCATTCTTATTTTTATCGTTGAATCTATCATACTTTCAATGACTTTACATTTAAGTGCGATATGATTGTGCAATGTGAAATATATGTAAAATGTTGCTACTATTGTTATTATACATTACGTATTAACATATACCTAATGCATATTAAATACATAGTTATTCATAATTCCTTCCAGGATTTCGAAGAATTATAGTAATAAAATAAAAATAAATAAAAAAAGATAACACGAATGCAGCAAAAAATAACATGTGAAAGAATACGAAAGCAGTTCAAGTTTTATTTACATACTATACATGTTTTCTGTGAACACCTCTGATATACAATGCAGATTTAAAGCTATTTTAAATGTAAGATTCAATATCCTAAGACTTTTTAAAAATATTTTCTTTTGAAACCATTTTTAATGAACTATTTAAAAACTTTTTCTAGTAAATTACTCCAAAGTATTTTAAAGACGTATAAATTTATTAATTATTTTTATGCAGATATATTAATCTTAAGAACCCCAAGTGAGTGAGTAAGTGAATTTTAACGTCGCACTGTTCAGCTACACGAGGGCTTTTGGCGACGGACCTCGTAATTTTGAACCATGGTCAAGTGACGAGTACGGCACCTGAGCTGGAACCTACCCTCTCCTAACTACCACACCAAAGGCTAAAATCCTCAAAAAAGCAGCATAACTACCGTAAATGTTCAAATATAAGCCGCACTTTTTTTCCAAAGTTAATATAACTTAAAATCGACTGCGGCTTAGAATTGAAAGCAAAGCAATTTATTGGATGGAGGAAAGTAAGCAAGGTTCTGATGTTCACATTTGGATGTATGTTTTAAAAGTTTTTAATACTGGTAAGATAAATTAATTGTGTTCACTTCTGACTTGTTCTCATTTCAAAATTTTTAATATCGTAAATATCGGATATAGATAAACCATTTTGCAT
>BMAV01001551.1:13453-92858 GCA_019973955.1 Trichonephila inaurata madagascariensis
TATATATATATATATATATATATATATATATATATATAATATCAGAACATGTTTTTAACTTTTAAAAGAGGTGTATTGTGAGGTAAATCGGAAATCAGTGATCAGGACGTCACATATTCGACCACTAATAGTTCTTGGGGGAAAAAATGCTTATATATGCTGATTAAAACATTTGGCGTTTTTAATTTTATAATAACATGTATATTAAATTTCTGCCTTAAAAATGGCTCTTTGGGTCAGAAATTCGAAAAAAATGTCCGGCAGAGAAGACTTTATCTTCCCCTCGTTATATACAATATTGAGTTCTACCGAAGACAAAACCATGGCATATGGGCGGATGATGCTGCAGTATATTAAGCCCCCATCCACTGCATTTCAGCTCAATCACTCTGTTTAGTGACATAATGGGATTTATCAGATTTCGATAAAGGTTAAATCTTTATGGCTCAGCTTCTGGGAACATCGATTTCGCAAACAGCACGCTCGGAGAGTTATTCTCGTGTACTGGTAGCGTGTGCGTATCGAAAGTAGTGCATATATAGTGGGATAATAAGTCGCCCGCCAGCAGTCTTTCAGCAACTGCGCATTGATTCCAGAATGCAGTGGAAACTGTTACGTCAGTACTTCTCAAACTTTTACTGTTAGCGACCCAATATTCAATTATAATTTTCATAGCACCCCACCCTCTATACAATAAAAATGTATTGAATTCAATAACGTTATACTCAGACACTAAAGCTACAACACGACTTCAACTTCTTTCGTGCCACCGACGTATATAAACTTTTCGCCCAACCAAAACGATAATTAGCCGCACGTATATATACGTCTTTTCGAAGTACGATCTTTTCTGTGTACTGCTATTCTTAAAATTATTCCGAAGGCTTTGAGATGCAATAAAAAGACAGTGTTTGCGAAGGATTTACTTATTTCATATTATTTGCTTCTTTATTCCTTTTCTCTCCCCCCCCCCTTCCCCAATACATCAAACGCACGCATAGGTGGAAAACGGTGGCATTGGGGAGGGATTTGAGTAGTTTTAACCCGCAGATAAGGGATTAATTATAAACCGTAAAAATTATGAAGATAAATATTAATTTTCCGAAATAATTTTTTTTTATATGACCAGCCCATAAGGTCACTGGTAATTTTTAAAGTTGTTCTTAACTTAAAAAGTTGAAATTAATTATAAAATACATTGTACATTGCTGATACATATTTAAGTGTATCAGTGTAAATGTTAATTTTATTTTTTATGTCAGAATGTCTTTTGTTTGCTTATATTCCTTAAATTAATAATTTTCTTAAATCATCTTTTGTTTTCGGCTTTTCAACATGCTTGCGTCCCCCTCGTAGAGTTATCACGCCCCACAGTTTGAGAAGCGCTGTGTTACGTATTATTCACCATGACCTAATGATTATTTTACGGTCGACATCACATGCCACTGTAATAATGAATGCACAGATGATGCGTATCAACATACAGTGAAGCGTACACTGCTGCTTAGGGAGCTATGCAACCATCGCCTGATACGCGTACCACTGCTGATGGAATGCCAACGCCAAAAACACATGCTATCAGTCATGTAACATTAGTATTAGACTCTAGAAGAACATAAGTTCATCTTGCCAAAATAATCATTTTTACTGAAAAATCCAATTGACGGGGGATTACGGATAAGTCAATTTCCAAATAAACACCTAGCCCTCGGATGCATATTTAGTCAAATACAAGTAGAATGATTCGTTATTGCCGTACCACCGATATTTTTTGAGACTTTTTGAGTCCATCATGTACATAGAGAAGTCTCTGACGTCTGTGGGCCATATGAACATCATTCCAAACGCAGTGCATGACATTAGTGTTCACTGCAGAGAATTGAGTTTACCAACAGGATAATACACTACGCCATAAAGAGCCAACATCATAGCAGGAATATTACAATGAATTTTAAGAAGTCATGCCTTATCCGTTAAATTCGTCGTGCACGAATCCATTCGAGCATCTGTGGCTCCATATTGAAAAAAGAATTTGCACTTTCTCACCACCATTTCTCAATGATTCTATATATATACACGTACACTCAAAAAATTATGAATAATAATAACGCGTGCAGTAGTTGATTATATCCCAATAAGTTGTATTAATTAACCACCCCTTAATTGCCGAATCAAATTTACGTGATTCATTGCCCAGTGCAACCGTTTTTTACATAGACTCGCGTACGCGGTGTATTGGGGAGGGGGGAGGAATTAAGCAAATCTTACTATGCAATAAGTAAGACTATAGCAAACATTATCAAAGTTATTTAATTGCATTCCAAAACCTTCGGAATAGTTTTAATGATAACAGCACAAAGAAGAAAATCGTATTTTTGAAAGACGTATATATATATATATATATATATATATATATATATATGTATGGGAAATTTAACACACTGGCAGCGCGAGACGTATATGTATACGTTGGTGGCACTTAAGAGATTAAAATAATGATAATGTTATTATTTTTTTTCATACTTGTATATGAACAATATTTGTGAGTGCACTAACTTAGCAAAAAATGTTCCAAAACTTTCTTATGTTATATATAATTTATATATACTATTATATATTAATTTTGAAATACAAAAATAAATAGCTAAAAGAGTACTAGTTGGTTTTAAACTCATTATATATATACCGAAACTTGGTTTAAGATCAATAAATGTATCATTACACTTCATGTATTCTGTTACATTCATTTTGTATAAGAAATCAATTACGATAAACAACGTATTAATTAAAAAGTAAATAAAACTCTGTATTATTTTTTGGTGTTACTTTCTCTTTTTCGATTAGGAAAAATGCAAACATTTTTTTTACAAATAAAATCCAACTAATGGCAAAAGTAAGGTTTCTTTCTGCAAATTTTTGTTACAAAATGGTAATTATGTATACAGAGCAAATACTTTTTTTTATACATAATGTGAAATTTTTCTAAAGAGAATAAAAGTGTATATGTTAAGATAGGATAATTGGTTTATAAGAAAATCTATTCCTAAAGGAAGAATAAGCGATGTGTGTCTTTGTGGTGTAACAAAAAAAAAAAAAAAAAAAGACAAAGAAAATGACAAGAAACAAAATTTGGTACCTTGAAAGTATTTGTGATGGTATTGTATACTTCGGAGAGAATATTTTTAAAAAAAACAATTTTCCAGCAATTTTTTTACAGTTCTCGTGATTTTGACGTCTTATGATACCACATGACTCAGTAAATGTGTCGAATTATTTTTCATGTACAATAGTTTTTTTGAAAATCGGTATAAGTTTTACTTACAATTATAATTATTTTTACTTATTTTAAATACTTTATTTCTTGTTTGTGTCAAAGAATTCAAAAACCTATTTTTTTTCTAAATAAGTAACCTTAAAAATATTTTTTCAAGAATTAAATTTTAGCTTTTGCTACACGATTCTTCTTTTCGATTCTAGCTTTGAATTGTAGGCACGAATGGAAGAGTTTATAAACCTATTTTTTAATTTTTTTGGAAATGCAATGCTAACTTTGCTGAACTTTTCTGTTTTAGATAGTATTTAATTTAACTTAAATTTATTAATTTTAATTAATTGTAACATTATAATTCATTGTTCGCCTTTATACTGTTGTAAAGTGTTTTTCTTCTTAATATGTCAATTCATGTAATTGTAGCAATATTTAGTTTTTTTTTTTTAAATTCCTACGTTAAAGCAGAGTTTTAGTGTTCCAGATAGTTTTTAACTTAAATTAGAATTAACTTAACTTAACTCGCGGTGGCGCAACAGCCAAGGAGAGCCAAAGCCTACAGTGCCCAACTCAGTATACGTGACCTTGGACCCTGAGATGAATGACCAGATGTTCCGGTCAGGTGGCCAGTCTGACGCGAAATCCCCAGTGTTAAGTTCACAAGCAAGCTTGGTACTCATGTATCGATCCACTGAAGGGATGAAAGGCTGAGTCAACCTTTTCCAGCCTGGAATTTGAACCTCAGAACTGTGGTTTGGAAGCGCGATGCACAAACCCTCAGCCACTGGGCTCCCTAAGTTAGAATTAGTTTCGCACATTTTTTTCTAACTTAGTCTTTCTGATTAATAATACTTTAATTGCTCTTGAAACATGTTATCGTCGTATTTCCAAGAAAATAACTTTAGATAGCTTTTTCGATTTAAATTAATGCTACAATTTCTGTTTCTGTTTAAGTCTACATCATATTTTAATTATGTTTATGGTTATTTTGCCTTGTACACTGTTTTTACATATTATTTTGGCTTAGGGTATATATATATATATATTATATAGACGTGATATGTACTTTATTACGTATTTTCAAGTTTATTTTAAAAACATTTATTTGATCTCAGAAAAACATCTTTGCTTATGATTATGATTATTGTATAAATTGCATTATCCTCACATTTTATTAAAAATTTCAGTAGTACAGGGGATTGTTTAGATAAAGTATGGTATGCTTAATTTATATTAAAAATGCCCCTTGATCTTGAGGAATTGAAATTAGGAAATCTTACATTTCCTTACCAAATAATCTTGATGATATCTGCTTTTTCACTTCAGTTTCTTATTTACTCTACCTTAACAAAGGTTACGTCATTTTAATGTTCATCAAGTTGGCGTATGCTACAGCATCTGTAACGGACAGATATGAGGGGTTTACTGACGATAATGAAGATAACATAGTCACACATTTTACCAGACCTATAACATTTTTAAACCCCTTGGCCTATTGCACAAGTCAAAGGCTGCTGCTGAACTCTTATTACGCCATTTTAGGATTATGGACTACACTTTGGTGTTTTGGTGGACAACACGAAATGTTAAAATCTGTAGTTCAGTGGCGTAAACTTGGAAAAATGGAATTTTTGATTTTTATGCGTTTTTCCTCAACACATATTGGAGAGGGCGAATTTTTGAACACGACTACTTACTGCTAAATTTTGTATCCATATTATGTTATTTATTTCTATTGATCTATCTTGGCAGGCTCATTTGTTTAAATTTAACTTAAGGTGCTTGATTTTATTCAATAATTCCCTTATTGGAGAAGAAACTGAAATGCGTTCAAATATTATTGAACAGGTTGGCTATTATTAAAAACTTTTTTTAATATTTAGACGTACTCCCACACTTGGGTTTGACTCTCATTAAAAGTATCATCTTTGCTGGCTGGACACAACTTTTTTTTAATCATCGATGTGAAAAATTAGCAGCTATTAAAATATATTTAGTTTTCAACTGAGAGAAAAAATGAGTGAATATTAACGTCACTCTGTTCAGCTACACTAGGGATTTTGGCGACTGTCCTCGTAATTTTGAACAATGATCAAGTAACGAGGACGACACCTGATTTATTTATCAAGAGAAAACCTGTTATTATTGTCACACAGGTTTAGTAATTAATAGATTGAGTTATATGTGCCAATATATTTGTACTTCAATAAACAAAATCTTATGACGCTTTTGTATCAAATTATATGTGCTTTTAATTTGATGTTCTCATTTTACAAATAAAATAAACCGTACAATTTGAAAAAAAAATGTAACAGTTAATTTTTTTCACACTTGTTTACTATTAACTAAAAACTGAAATATATTTTTCTTTTGATACAATATTACAGTTTTCAGTATAAATTCTAATCATTCTTATGCACCTTTTAAACCTTAACGCATTTTAAGAATGTTTTATTTATTTATTATATGTTGCAGAATGGTTATGGTGTTATGCTTCTAATATGTAACACTTTTGCTCCCATGAATTCTTCTGCGTTAATTGAGTTCTTACTTAATCATATAATGCAGGCAGCAGTCTCGTTTAATACATTCAGAGAAGTGAGTAAAATTTCTTAGTGTGTCAGACGTAATTTATACCTGGTTTTCACTCTTGTAAGGGAGATTTGTTACTACTTCTGAATGTTTAAACATTTCTACTTCCCTTTATAACATTTTGCTTGAAATAATAAGAATAAATATATACAATTTAGTCGTAAGGAATGTTAAATGATTTACCTTTGTGGCATGTAACTGTTTTGTAATAAGAATTTACATTCTTCTTATTTTTTACTTTTATATTTTAAGTTGGTTTACTAAATTTTAATTTTTAACACAATTTAATATTAAATTATTTAATTAGTTAGGTAGTATTACTCAAACAGATGCATTCGCTGAAACTAACAGCGTTAGCGAAGGCCATCTGATTAAAACTAATAAAGGTCATTATTTTATGTTTCCAAATTCTAATACAAATTGTTATTCCATTAAATGTCACACATATTTATTTTAATTAAAAGCAAAATAAAATCATATATTGTTTTAATATAACTTACTATAGTAGGTTATAAATGGTCAACACTGAAAATAATTTGAATTTTTATGTACGAACTTATGAAAGAAAAATAAATGAAGTATCTTAAGAAATATGATTGTTATATAGTATTCTTTGTACTTTTTTTTTCTCAGTGAAAAAAAAACAAATTAAAACAGCACGTATATAATTTTTGGATTATATACAGACAGTTGGATATTTTTTGTAAATGAGAAATAATTCTTAAATAGATATTCATAGTAATGACTTGTTTCTCTAGAATAATAAGAATATCCAGCCGGTTAACCAATTTATCTAATATGTATTTTCTGTGAAAATAAATAAATATATCACTCTCTCTATATATACATAAAGAGAGAGAGAGAGAGAGAAAGAGAGAGAGATTGAGAGAAGACAAGTATCAGAATACATCTTAATTTAGGAAATAAAGTCAGACTTGCTCCCCATTCAATGTATAAATATTTAATGTCTACAGAGGGCATGTATAAAGCATCTCGCTGCATTTATCAATTTTTAATTCAAACGACTACATCCAAGATCCGCTTGCAACATTTATACATCCCACTGCTCCCACTATTAATTGCCCAAAATTTGTCACCAGATACAAATGAGGATTGGAATTAAAAGTCACCTTTTTAAATTTTTATTGTTCTTATACTACTTCCCCATCCAAGTTTTCGTCGAGGCATTTAAACAGAAGTAATCTTCCTCTGTGCAGTCAACAATATACCATTATCAAGATGTAACCCATTTGTACGGAGAAGTATCAAGGTATCCAGGAAAAGGTAATTCCTCTGTACAAGTGCAATAACAAGCTGCCAAAAGAGGCATCGCTAATTGGTGGGAAAATGACCCTTATGGGGCCAAGACCCTAACTGCCTCGGTTGGAATGGATGTAATTACGTTATATGCTAATTTGTTGAACATAGGATGAGGGTTTTCCGTCCATTCCTGAAGTCGGTGGGGAGGAGTTCGAAGAGATAAGGAATGCACCATTCGAGAAGTCTAGTGCCATCCACTCGAAGACATCAATAGAATGGATGGGTAGATCAATGAGTAGGATCTAAGCAATAAGGATTGAAGCACTGGATGTCGAGCTAAATGGGTTGAAGGACACGGCGAAAGACGTCCATGTAAGTGTTAGACGGTTCTTGTCGAATTCTGGGATAATGCGAAGACGAATATATTGATATATGTACAGGAAATAATAAGGTTTTTAAAAATGAATTAATGATAAAAGGATTTAGTTGTGGGAATGAATTGTGGTTGAATAAGTTAAAATATCCATGGATTTATAGCATATTGTTCACTGGAAAATAATTAAGGTAATTTTTCAATTTTGGCGATTATCTCTAAATCTACTGGACATATTTTAAGGAAATTTGGTATGCACATAGGTCTGATGTAATAAAAAAATTAACGGTTCATCAGTTAAAGTAGACACGCATGGTCGTGCGTAACTTTCATTGGAATTGGAAGGTATGAAACAGCAGTTGCAGAATTGAACAAAATAAAATTGATTAATATTAGATATGGTATCCTCTTACATATATACAAGCTGTAAGGAACGGGTCACCCCGTTCATCATTGTTTGGGAGTTAGAATTAGATCAGCCATAGTCAGAAAAAATATAATTTATTAATCCTTTGCTAAATCTCAACAACCAAGGTTAGGAAATGCACACTACTATAAAGTATAGGAGCAACTACACGGAAGAAAGGATACTTTATAATTTAGAATGATTTAATTAACTTACGCTTATCACTCTTTGATTACTTATGGTTTCAATTACCGTATTCTTTTCTCAAATATACGACGTCTGATCGTTATTAAGTACGATATAACTTATTGATTAAATCGTCAATTATCGATCTTAAATATTAAGTAATTAATCGTCGAGTCACTCTCGACTAACTTTCTACTACTTTACGTTAATCACTAACTTCTATCATCTAACTCCTAGCCTCTCTCTCGTAACTAAAAGTTATTGCTTAAATATAAGTCTTCATTTACATAGACCACGTCTTCTTCTTTGGGAGGAAGTTTTTAATAGAACAGCATTTAAAAGAAGGAACTTTCCTCAAGAGGCTTATTGAGAGGTTCGCAGATAGACCCGTTACAAGGCCTCGCACTATGATTTTGTACTTAAAATAAGGAAATTTATGAGTTCCTGCGGCAATTAATCCCACTTGTTCCGCAACTCTGTTTTCAAGCTTTAAATGTTTCTAGGAGGATAATTGCTAGCTGGAATTGCCCTCCTCAGAGTGTCCCAGGCATGTTCTATACGGATGAGGTCTGGAGATCTAAATGACTAATTCATTTGGTGAGTATCCTCACTTTCTAGAAATTCGTTGACTGGATGAGCTCTATATGGCCTCGAGTTGTCATCTATTAAAATAAATTCAGGGCAACTGCACTCATGGAAAGGCGAAAATATGGCTCCAAGACCCCATCCCTATAACTCACAACAGTCACAGAGCCTCTTGTATAAACAAAGCGGTGTATGCGGCTCTCCAGCTTGTTGACTTCCCAGATCATCAAGCCTCCACTATCGTAATGGTCGATTTTTCTGACTTTGGAGGGAAGGTAACGGGTCCCTAGTTCAGTCCATATAAAAATACGACGAGAATACATTCACGCGTGAATCATTAATGCAAACGATAATAATCAACATATTAGAAGATTAATGTATAGTCGAACCTCTATATTGCGAATTTTTCTATAAAGCGAATTTTTTCCTGGAATCTTGAACATTTCACAATTTTCTTCGTAAAATAACCTCTCTATAGCGAAGTACATTTTCTATATAACGAACTTTTTCTTTCGTGATTCAATTTTTTCTCTCCTTATTTTTAAAGTATTTCTGAACATTTCAAGTCATTTTCTCTTTAAAACATTTTATGGGGGTCATAAATCTTGAACTGGTTTTATTAGATCGTAACTTGTCGAGAGCAATAGTGTTCTGGGCGTTTCATCCAAGAAGTGTAACCTTTAACCCCCATTGTCCAGTTCACTAGAAATATCTTTGATAAGTCCACTGAGGGTGAAAGGGTATGTCCTCTTTCACACTCAGTGGATTTGTCCCGCATACCTATGTTTTCTAGTTATAAAATAATTAAACTAGAAAATGTCCTTAAAATTTATTAATTTTAATATAAAGTTTTTTTCTTAATATTAAAAATACAGTGTATTCTTCTACATTTTTTTTTCTTGTTTTCCTTGCAGTTTTTCTTTCTTTTGATGGGTAAGAGATATAAAATAAACATATATTAATCTTAAAAAAAAGTGTGAATAATTACTTTTTTTAATATATAGTGTTTAAAAATTTAAAATTTGTTTTATGTGGTTCACATAAAGAGCGTTAAACAATGAACCTCTACATAAGGAATTTTCCATATAACGAACTTTTTTTCCGGGATTCAGCGGCTTCGTTATATAGAGGTAGACTGTATATGTTACCGCTAAATTGTATAATTCAGTTTTTTCATAGAATAGCTATGCTTTTCATGAAATAACTAGACAAGTCAGTTAAACTATATATAATAGATGGAACATTTCATACTTTACCTAGTTATACTATGAAACAACTAATGATAGAACGTTAAAGCAGGAAAAATAGACAATTTAAAAATTAATTTATAAATTATCATAACTTGCTAACATTTCTAAAAAATTAAATTTTATCCTATAATGGAGGGTTAATATATTAAGGAATTGCAGATGATATTGTTTATTATTGCACATATTGCTAACATTAGTTAAATAGAAAGGGGAAAAAAATATGTTGCAGAAGTAAGTGTATTTAAATATTATCAAAAAAAAAAAAAAAAACACACACACACACATGCTGGGAAGGAAAACTGTTGCTTCATAAAAATATTGAAAGGGAATGTAAGGGAGTATTAATTTATATATTTTATGAAATACCTTTATTTAATTTTTCAATATTTATTGGAGCAAAGATTAATGTAATGACACTTTAAATTGCATAAAATATTATTTTTGAAACAAGTACAATTTTTACAAATGCACATTTTTTTACAAGAACACTTTAAATATTTGTCCAGCGCCACAGCTTTGAACTGTTGCAACAGATTGAAGCGTTGTGTCAATATTTGGAACTTCTTCAATGGAAATGAATTCTCTATCACATCTAGAGTACAATTGTTTGTAATGCACAATTACTATTTAAGCAGTTCAAAACTGACTAAAAGCACCTAGAACCAGTTCGAAGAGCTTTCGAGTGCCGTATTTCTTATTTTAACAACCAAGTAATCGTTATTTTATAGAATACCTAGTTAAATCATAGATTTCAATAATTTTATATACTTTAACTGATTTGTCCAGTTATTCAATGAAATACCTAGTTATTCTATAAAATAATGGACTTCACACTTTAACGATAACATATATATGCAGATTTTATGCATAATAAAAACCTACTTCAACATGCGTTTTTGTTAGAATAATAATATAATGCTTAAAACGTTCATTTAGTTTATTAGCTGCTTCTCCTTTACACAAAATTTCTCAAGTCATAATTTATTGCAACGAGTATATTTAGAACCACATGTTCCATAGGAAGAAGAAAATGATCCACATTCTTTTAAAAATGTGGTGCTTTGTCAAAAAATAATCCAATATTTTGAACTTAGTGTTGGGTTATCGAAATCACCTATTCAATTACTGTTATAAATTATCTATTGTAATACAATACTTGTTTTTATATCCTTATTATGTATATACAGATCATTAATGAAAATCATTTATCTACTATAATGGCAAGATAAACTTGTCGAGCGAAATCCTTTTCCCTCTTTATATAAAAGGCTATTTGAAAAAAAATAATGATCAAACAAACTATTCAAAATTATTCATCTATTTTAACATTTTTTTTTATTCGGCCTTTTAATAATTTGCATAAATAAAAGGAGCAAAGTTACCACTGTTATAAAAGTTTATTTTGCAATAAAAATTTTAATTAGATAATTCCAAAATTTTCAGTTTTGTGAAACTAAAATTTTATACACTTGTGCAATATTTTTAAAATGCTGCCACTAAGTGTGTAGGATTTACCAAAAAGTTAATCCTCCAAAAAACCCCCTTTATTTAATGTTAAAAATATTAGTAACTAAAAAGGAGTAACCTAGATTTTTTCGTTTCGAAGAGTCACTTTCAGACTTTATTGATTTCTTTGAATATTTGTTCTGTACAAACCATTATTTCTTTTTTTAAGGAACAGACTATCTATACCATATTGACATGCTGCTTCGGAAATTTTTTTTAATATATATATATATATATATATATATTATTGGTGGTATAAAGAAAATGTGTTTAAATATTTTTAATGAAACTATTTTCTCAGACAACAAAAATCCATTATTTGGTACTAAAATTTAAACTGTTTTAAATGAATATACTTTTAAATAACTGTTATAGGACAATAATAGCTAAGTTAGTTTTTTAGAAATATTTAACCTAATACATGCATAAAAATACAGATTTTTTTAATAAAAGTTAGAAATTTCTATGCCACTGTTTTTCTAGTTAAAAAAATATTTATAATGTTGACGAATAAAATGCCAACACACGTACATACGTACGCATACAAGCATACACCTCCCCTCCCCCCACACACAAAGATAAAGAGATACGCCCATTTTAATAGATCTGAATTGTATACGGTGAAGTCAAAATATTTTGCATGCCCCTGCTTTTAAACTATAAAGCATTTCGATTCATAAAATAAGGAAAAATTTTCCTTGCATACAAATAATGTTTTTCTATTAAACTATTAATGGAATTAAAATTTTATTTCTACCTTAAATCCTTCAAAGATAAAGTGCACATATTTGTTAAAAAATTTAAAAAGAGATTGGAAACTAAAATTATTTAAATAAGTTCATATTGAATAAATGACTTTCTAGAACAATCAGCGAACTTTTTCTGTTTGAGACCTCGCAACAATAACGTTCCAAATGAGAAACTTTGAAATTATTGGATAAAATTAGTTTCTATGTAAATGCATTAGTCTTCTTTTAAAACAGTTTTTGGAACAAAAGTTTTAAATTAAGCTTTTTTTTTATTCATTCCTAACGCTACAACTTCAATCAAAATCCAATGATGAAAATTCAAGCACAAGTAGAAATTATTCTGAAGTAAGTGTCGACTTTTAAATACTTCCCAACGAATATTCTAGGGAAGAATTCGAAACATTTAACGGAAAATATATTCGGAAATTTCAACCGGGGAAAAATCTCTCTAAGGGAAAATTTAACGATTTTAAGAGAAACGTTGTGTCGTGGACATCATTAAATGCACTGAAAGGGAAAATTAATTGTGAGACAAGTTTCAAATTTCGTTTCGAAGAGGGAAATTCTGAACGGGGAGGACAAAGATACGATAAAACCTTTTTTTTTTCAAAAAAAAAAAGAAAAAAGGAAAGAAAACATAGTAATGACTGAAAACCTACCTTCATTCATTAATTCTCAGCTGCATCAGAATTGAGTCAAGTATAGAGGATTTTATTACTTTTTACTTCATGTTGAATATTTTTTTTTTATATCGTGTTTTTTAATCTCTGAATAAGAAAGCTATTTTTATCCTTTGTTTTGTTCCCTTTTCTACCAGCATATAAAGAAATATTTTTAGAATATATTCATTGCTCTCTCTTTATTTGCAATAATGTAATATGAGCGTTTTATCGTTGATAAATAATGTGAAAGCAGTATTTTTTTTTGTTCTAAAACTCTTTCATTTTACTGAAAATTTATCACACGCCAGCTGTTTATAGCGGATCTAAAATAGGTTATAAAACCCTTGTGTGAAGTGAATTTTATTTTATGTAGTTATTAATAAAGTTGTGCTAAACAAAATATTGCATCAAAAGCAGTGTGTGTTGCAAATATCCAATCAATTAAAATATTTTAAAAAAGTATTAAAAACATTTTCTTGTAGAAAAACAATTCTCAGATTGAATATTGATTAAAAAATACATGAAAGCATAAACTAAGATGGTTTATTAAGGAATATTATCTCAAGTATAGCGTAGTGTTGTCTATAAGACGATTGATTGCAACCCTTCTTTCTTCTTTTTCGCCCTTGGACAGTGCTTCTCAAACTTTCAATATTTGCGACCCAATATTCAATCATAATTTTCATCACGCCCTCCCTCCATACAATAAATATGTATTGAATTCAATAATACTATACTTTGACACTAAGGCTACAATACTACTTTAACTACTTAAATGCCACCGGCGTATATATACGTCTTGCTCAACCGGTGAGTTAAATGCCCCGGAAGTATACATATGTCTTTTCGAAATACGATCTTTTTCTGTGAACTTCTATCCAAAAAATTATTGCGAATTCTTTGCCGTAGAAATAGCTTTTGAAAGAGAAATTCGAAAAAAGTGTCCGGCAGAAAAGGCGTTAATGAACCCTGGTCATCTGCCATATTGAGTTAGACCGGAGACAAAACCATAGCATGAGGGCGGAAGATGCTGCAGTATATAAAGAGCCGGATTACAGCATTTTAACGCAATCAGACAGTTTAGTGACATAATGGGATTTATCAGATTTCGATAAAGGTTAAATCTTAAAGGCTTAGCTCCTGGGAACATCGATTTCGGAAATGGTACGTTTGGAGGGTTATTCTTGTGTAGTGGTAGCGTGTAAGTATCGAAAGTAGTGCATATATAGTGAAATAATAAGTCGCCCGTCCAGCAGTTTGTCAGCCACTGCGTGTTGATTCCAGAATACAGTGGAATCTGTTACGCATTATTCACCATGAGCAAAAGATTATTTTACGGTCGCTATGACATGCAGCTATAATAGTGAATACACAGATGATGAGTGTCAACACACAGTACAGCGTACACTGCTGGGTAGGGCAGTGTTTCTCAAAGTTTCAATATTTGCGACCCAATATTCAATCATAATTTTCATCACCCCCCTCCATACAATAACAATGTATGGAATTGAATAATGATATACTTTGACACTAAGGCTACAATACTACTTTTACTACTTAAATGCTACCGGCGTATATATACATCTCGATCAACCGGTGAGTTAAATGCCCCGGAATTATGCATACGTCTTTCCAAAATACGATCTTTTCTGTTCATTGTTAACCAAAAAATTGTTCCGTAGACTTTGGAATGCAATGAAAGATCGTTGACAGTGTTGGGGAAGGATTTTCTTACATCACAGGTTTTCTTTATTTTTTTTTATTCTCTCTCCTTTTCTTCCCATGTCCCTTATACATCACATACGCCCGTCTGTGTGGGAAACGGAGACATTGGGAGCGAATCACCTAACTTTTAGTCCGCAGTCAAGTGTTTATTTATAAACCTTACAAGTTATTAAGGTAAGTATTAAATATAATTTTTGTATCTAATTTTACATATGGCAAGCCCATAAGGTCACTGGTAATTATTAAACTTATTCTTAAGTTAGTTTTATTAAATTAATTATCAAATACATTGTGCAGTACCGATACATTTATAAGTGTATTATAACAGTGTAAATGTTAATTTTATTTATTATGTCAGAATGTATTTTGTTTGTTTACTTTCAGTAAATTAATAATTATTTCTTTAAAAGAAAAATATTTTGTTTTTCAATTTTAGAATATGTTAGCGCTCCTATCGTAGAATTATCACGTCCCACTAGGGTTCATTCCCCGCAGTTTGAGAAACACTGCAATAAGCTAATGGTCACCCCTGTTGGCATTTTCTTCAGAGAGAACTATAGAGGAAGACCTGTTTCAACGGCTGTCCATTTATCCATTCCCTCTAACATGTAACCACGCTACACATATATGGAAGGGAGTTTCTGCTATTGTGAGGAATAAATACCAAGAATTGTATTCTCAGTGTTGAAGTGATAATTCGATTTATAGACCCTTCGCATAGTTTTTGATTTATGGCGACAAGAACATGACAGTTCAGACAGGATTTTCTCCCGGAAGAACCAATGGTGTTTTTGGCCAATACTGAGGGTACTGGGTGCAGATCCATGTCCCTTCCCATCAGAAATTGTAAGGGGGGGGGGCCAAGAGAGCCCCACCAAAAGGTTGAAAGAGAGGGATGAGAAGGTGGCAGAAGATTGGTGAGGATCAATAAATGCGAAAGGCTGCTAAGCAGTATGAAGTTACACGATAAGAAATCAACTAATCAGGGATAACCAGAAAATGCTAACTAGGTTTGCAAAATTTATATCTCATAGGTACTATATAATTAGGGATTGTAATATTGAACCAAAAGTTTTTTTATTACCAGTATTCGGTATTTTTCAGATCTTAATACCGGGATACTGGTCTTAATACCGGTAGTAGAAATTTTGGAGGAAAGTAAACACATATGTTTCTTTTTTTCTTCTGTCATTTTTATCAGCGAGTGTAAACATCACATAAAATAACTTGTAACTTATAAATTAAAACAGCATATAAAGAATCACAAAAAAAAGTAAAATAACATCTTATTTATTTAAATCACAAAAAAGTGTGAGTATCACTATTCAGTCTGTGGTACTACTAAAAATTTTTCAAACCGAAGTATTATCAACTGATTTTTTATGTTCTTTAAAGTTATACTTATTCATTATTGCGGGTTATTATTTAAGAGTATATATATAAGGAATCTGTAAAATATTTTGAGCCTTACAGTATGATATGTAAATACAACATGAATCACAAACTCACAAATTAAAAAAAATATCGAAATATTACGCACTTTCTTCATAACTGTAACCTTGTTTTCACATATACGAATATCAGACTACGAATCCTGCGCATGTGCAGTATCGCTCTGAGCTGTAATAGGATAGTTTTAGCCAGCCTCCTTGGATGATCCGCATATTTTATCGATTGTACGATACAACTTTCTACTCACAGCCTGACTAATTTTATCCGTTAGGGAGACAAAATTATATAAAACCTTATACTACTTTGTTACGTTGTTAATTCCAGAACAATTATGGAGACAATTTTAAAAACATTCTAGTAAATACCGAAGAAACGGTATTTAAACTTGTGAATACCGGTAGTACAAAATTAAACAAATGGCTCAAACTACTGAGATTCGATATCCCGGTATCCGGGTATTACAATCCCTATAATAAATACGTGTCGCACAATAAAAAATATGTGTCAATCTGCGATAACTATTTGTAATTTTACTACAGCTGTGTAATCGCTCTCGTTACCCATAAATTATGTAAACTTGGAGTCACGACGTCACAATAATCATTGTTATTTTTACTCATTTTTTTTCTTTAATATAATGTTCAAAATTGCTTGATAATGAATATAAAAACTAAACAACAAACAAGATAAATATAAAAATTATTTATAATCTTCAAATTATTTTTAAGAAACGTAAAATACTCTGTATCTTTTTCTTAAAAGGTGTTTTTTTTTCTTTATTTCAAAATTATATGATGTGTAATAAAAAAAAGTACATAAAATGCAATTTGTTACATTATTGTTTTAAACTATTAAAATCATTTTACTGTATCATACTCATAGAATTTTCAGCATTTGTTAACTATCCATGTCATCTTTAACAAAACTAAAACTTCTTGGATAAAAGCAAAGAAAAAAAAAACTGCACTTCACACACAAAAAAACTTTAACTTATCAAGTTTACGTTCGGTAATCATTTGAGTTTCTAATTACTATCACAGAATACTTATTATACTGAGTTAAATAGGAGCAATTTACGTTAAGATCGAATTAACGCCCTAGTTAATTGTCAACATTTGCTGAAAGGAGTTGATGTTTCTAATTATGTAAAGTTTAGTTTCTAGTAGTTTATACATACAAGGGGAACTTTTATGCGCCTAATTATATTATATATATAAATAAACTAATATATAAACTATTTATATACCCAAGCCATCATGAAATTTGGAAAAGTAGATCAGATAAAAATTAAAGAATTAACCGCTTGCCTGAAGAATTCCGAGTTATCTCGGGTTGGTATATATTGCAGTCAATTATTATCCCGAGAAAACTAGAGGGAAGCAGAATTTGTCAGTACGATAGGTTTTATAATGGCATTACTCGGCCTGGTGGAAACGGAAGGAAATGTTCAGTTTTAATTGGCAGTTTGCAAAGTTTGGTTGGTTTTGCGAATCTTTTGGCTGAACTCATCACATGTTTTCCCTATTGTATAGTACACGTCGGCTTATGGATTAGTGATGTATAAAGAATGATAGTTTCGCTGTGTGTGAAAAAAAGTAAAATAATGGTGATAATGAAAGATGGCGAAAGCGTTGATTTTCCAGATTGTGATTTTGAAGAGGTGGATATTGAAAATAGTGGAAATGAGGCTTCTGTATGTAGCCTAAATTTTGTACTGTAAATCAGGAGGGTTTTTTTTATGATCACCTAAACAATTTAGAATGGGACTGATTGAAAAAATGATTTCAAAAAATCATCGTGGCAAGCTTTCTGCCACATCAGGAAGATCCAGCACTAGTCCATCACCACTCAGGTTAACCTCAGGGCATTTTCCAGATGTTATTCCTGCTACCGAAAAAAAAAATTAAATCCAACGAACCAGTGTGTACTCTGTACTCCCGTAAAAGAGATTCCAGAAGTAAGCCAGTAAGAAAAGAGACCAGATACCAGTGTACAGAATGCCAGGTGTCACTTTATGCTGTCCCTTGTTTCAAAAAATATCATGCAAAGACTAATATATAACTTTTTACCATTTGCCCAAGATAACTCGGGATAGTAAACTAATATAAGAACTGAATGCTTTTATGCCTGTAAAAAATTAAAAATTAAACTTAAAACCTACATATTTTTTTGTTTTGTTTCTTTTCCTTGCATTTAATAATAAAATAAACAAAAAGTTTAATGATTTTTTGAAACTTTTTTTCAAAAAAATTTGTAAGGGAAACAGTTAAGAATAGGGGAAGAGATACACTTGTGCATATCGAATAAATCATTAAAAGTTTCATTAAATTAATATTTCAGATATTTTTAAATAAATTATTACTTTTCAATGGGCGATAAATAATAAGTTTTATTTGAATTGATGCTGTGATTTTCCTACTAACATAGGGACAAAGTTCTGAACTGTTCTTCTGAAGACAAGCTAAAGTGAAAGTTCATTCTGTAAAATACTGCCTAGACTCCCCTGAGAATTACGTGTATTCGAAGTTTTATTCTGCCATAAACTACTGTAATCTGATTTATTAAAAGTTTCTGCGGTGACAGAATGGTCATGTCTATGGATTAATGAACTCCGTGATCTTTACACCATACTGAATACTAGAGTCTCAATTTCATTAAAAAACATCCCTCATCGTTCGCAATGAGGAGGACTTCTAAACTTTTAAACTTCTTATACTGTAGAGTGAAATTTAAACGGTACAGATGTTACTGTACTATTCTGTACGAACTCGTCGCTGTACACGCGAGACTGATTTAAATTCCGATAACCAAAGTATGCACTATACTTTTTGACGTGGCATCTGCATCTTTAGTAATTAAGCCATTGTAACAAGTTTATCGTCTGCGATTGCCAAATAATGCGGGCATGTGCGGCCGATCAGGCTAGACCCAAAAAATCTCAGAGGTGTTTCCGATTCACGGATGAATAGTTTATTACATTCTGAAGGGTAGTTCCGAAATAATAATAAGCCATAACTTTTGGATACATTAAGCGTGGAGACACCTTGTATATTGATATCACTAAGGTACCACAGTCGATGCACAGGTAGTTTATTCCAATCTTGCATACATTTTTTTTTTCTTTTTAAAAAATGTTGTGAAACGAAACGATTTTAAGGACAATTGCCAAGTAAACATCGCAAGAAGCTCGTTGTCTCATATGTTTCTCTTCCAAGCCGAATTACGCTACAGGCTCCCGGTGTAGAGGAAATATTATATATTAAACATGCTTTAGCTTAAAGTCTTCCCGTTGGTGGGTCTATTATAGGAGTGGTGATTCTTTTCGAAAAAGATCGATTTTTGAGTCGATTTGCAAAAAAATTGAGATCTAAAAGATCTATTTCTAGAAAATTGATTTTTTTAAGTCTTCATTTACAATGTAAATATAAATCCATTTTATGAAAAACTAGTATAAGATACCATAATAAACGATCTCTTATCAGTAAAATCAGGGAATGTTTTTAGTTCAGAGAATTCGACAGTTAGAATTATTTTTAGTACCATATCAAAGTATCAAGTATAAAAGAAGACATTTATTTTCTAAATGTATTTGTTACATTAAAAAGTTTAGAAAATAGATAATATAGCTTATATATTTACCAATGCTTAATATCTAAGCTTTTTAAAATCAACAGTCTGTCTAGTCTGCTGGGATCCAAGCGGTTGCGCTCATCCCTTGCAATGTTGCCGGCAATAGGGAAAAAGGCGTGCACAAAGAAGAGATGATCCCACGATATTCGTATACATCATGGCTATTGAGTGAACTTGATGATAAATATAGTTTTCTTTTCGTGATAATAGAGTTTTTGAGTAATTGACCTTTTAATCGCCAACACCGTAGTATTACGGGTTTCAAAGATAGTACATTCAACTAATTGTAAATAATTGTATGGTTTGGAATTAAATGGTAAATAATTGTATGGTTTGGAATTAAATGGTAAATAATTGTATGGAAAATCGAATGTCAATTTCCTAGAATGAAATATCGATTCACTGAATCGATTTAGTGCTACATATAGATTTAAAAATCGATTTTTTTGGGACTGAGAAATCGAGTATTCGATTAATAGATCTCAGATCGCCATCCCTAGTCTATTACTTAATCTTATAAAAATAAATTTAATTTTGAAAGATATTTTTATAACTTGTTTACACATTCATTTAAATTATTTAGAGATGAAACTGTTAAGCATTGTATTTTATTCTATTCTACTTTTTAACCAATTATTTTGAGTAGCGTTAAGTTGCTACAAAGAAAAAGAGTTTAAAAATAATAATAATGGGTAATATAAAGTAAAACGATGAGCTAAATCGACGTTAATTAAATTACAAAAATAATGCTATGAAATGAACTATTTAAAAGTATCTTTTAAAAGCGTAATACTTTATATTAAATATTTATTACAATGTTTAAGATGTAACTGTACATTATAAATGAATAATGAAACAACTTAAGGCGAGTGTAAAAGTACATACCTTAATACATAGTTAATGAATTACCTAAAAATTATTGTGTTTCTTTTAATATATTCCTTCTATTTGAGAAAAGTTATTAAGTTTTATACGTTGCTCTTTGATAATTAATAACGTCATATTTTTCCTAATTAAATAGCATGCAGTTTGTGCTGAAGAATTTTATCATTGATTAAATTGTAGAAAATAAAACACTGAATAACGAGAGTTCAAAAAAGTGTATCTTGAAAAACTAATAAATAAATTTCTTACGAATTTGTCGAATTGCAACATTATTTATTTTTAATGAGTTTGGACCGTTTATTGCAGAAAAAAACTCTTATAATGAAAGCGAAAATAAACAATTAATTATGTTACCATAGCAACAACTTCTATCTTTTGCATTTAATTTATCATTATCATTATTATATGCTACTTAAACAACACTTTGATTATTTTCCGATATTTTTCTCCAAGTTTTATGAAGAGATAGTTTGTTTCATTTACATTTACACAGATATTTTAAAAACAAATTCTTCCTTTTAGTGTAATCTGTATGACTGGAGAATAATTTCTATTTACCTTAAATTGTAGTATCTCATATGTAATGAAATTAAGCCTTTTGATTACATGCTAATTATTTGTACGGCTATAATTTGAAAACGCCTTTATGTGGCATTTTTTAGAAATCAAGGTTTTATGTAAAATATTTTTGGAAAAGAAAAATCACAAACTCGCCAAGAGCGTGATTGCTTAAAAAAATAACTATACTTCGAAAAATAAGCACAGGAAAATTACAAATTCTAACAATTACTTTTTTGAAAAAAAAATTAAACACTAAATGTTTTCGCTTGTGTAATACCTATATAGAGACCGACTGAAACTTATATTAACAAATGTATATATACTAATTTATAATGATGAATTGTGTTGAAAAATAAGTTAAATTAAAAAAATTGATCCGTGTATTTTGAATTTTATTGTATGAAAATCCTATATGCATGTTTGAAGCATACATTTTATGTAATGTATTTCTTATTGTTACTTTCCTTTTTTGATATTTTGGGAAATAAAAAAGCAATTTTCATATGAGAAAATTAGTGGTAAAAAAGAACTGTGAACATTATCTATATAATACAGTATATATTTTCTGCTTGTAATTAATATGGTAAAACTCTAAAAGGAAAATATATTTATTTTATACTTTTAACATTTTATCAATTTTTTTAAAAAAATCCATTTATCTAAAGCGAGGGAATTTTTTATTAGAAATAACGTCAATTTAGTTTTAGTTTAGGATAACCAAAAACTTTCAAGACCATTTAGACTTACTTTATAACTTACAGCTTTTAATTGTACATATTATGGTTAATTAACATGCAGATAAATTAATTTTAATTTTATTTTTATTCATTTTTTGAGAGAAGGCTTATTAACTTTTCTCTATAAAGCAGCACGTTGAGTAGTGATGGCGGATCTCGTAATTTTGAATGATGGTCAAGATACGAAAATGACACCTGAGCTAGTACATCACTCTCCGAAGTTCCACACCATACCACTGTGAGGACTTGAGCATCAGATTATCTACAAGGTGGGAATGCATTGGCACTAGGGATTGATACTCCTGACCCTATAGCAGTGCTTCTCAAACTTTCAGTATTGGCGACCCAATATTGAATCATAATTTTCATTGCCCCCCCCTCCACACAATGTACCAATGTATTTAATTCAATAATATAAAACTTTGATGCTGCAACTACAATACGACTTAAACCTCTTAAGAGCCACCGACGTATATAAACGTCTCGCTCAGCCAAAGCCTTAATTACCTCGGACGTATATATACGTTTTTCCGAAGTACGATCTTTTCTGTGCTCTGCTATCCATATAATTATTCCGAAGGCTTTGGATTGTAATAAAAGGAACTTGACAGTGTTGGCGAAGGATTTACTTATTTCAGAGGATTTGCCTATTTATTCCTCCCACCGCATTACATCCCACACGCATGCCTACGTGGAAGCGGCGGCATTGTGGAGCGAATCGCGTAAATTTTGAACGGCAGTTAAGGGATTAATAATCAAGATAATTTTTAATTTTTGTATATTTTATGTATGACAAGCTCTTGGGTCACTGGTAATTATTAAACTTGTTCTTAACACTTAGTATTGTTAGATTAATCACACACACATAAAACACATTGTGCGTTTATTACTGATACATTTATAAGTGTATTATATAAGTGTAACTAATTGCAATAGCTTTTTTTAAAAAAAAAATGGATATATGGATTTTTTTGTTTTGTTTTGTTTTTTTCGTTTGTTTTTTTGTTTTTAGATTTATTTAGTACATTTTAAGAAAAAAGGACTAAAACTAAGAAGAGAAAAATAAATTATTACAACTAAAATGGGAACAACTGGATAAATCTTTGCAAATAACTACATAAACTGACCCACTCTGTACAAATAGTAAATGAAAAATTACCAATTTTTCAATTTTGATTTACTACTTTGCTATTCCGTTTTAAATGACCTTCAAGATAAGAGATATTTTAATTTTTACAGAAACTAGAGCAATTTATCTTAGCTACTATATGAAATTTCTTAAAAAAACAGCGCTTATATTCACATAAAGAAATGCCTATTTTGTATTAAAACAGGAATTGGTAAATCTGAAGATTAAAACACTTCTACTCTTATACAGAGCATACACACAAAATATCAGTAAATTATTTTAAAAACGCTTTGAGCAATCGCTGTCCCCGTTTTAACTTTTCGAAAAAAAAACACATTTCAAATAAAACGAATTTTAAAGTTTGACATGTTATGTAAAATAATGGCATCTGCTTTTTTTAAAAACAATAGTAGGATTTGCCCTAGTGATTGGAAAATAAAACACTTGATGTTTTTTTTAAAAAGTTAATAAAGTTACCTATAATATAAAATTTTAAATATATTTGTCAACTTTTTTTAAAAAATCATGATTTTAGGGTAGTCGAATACCTTAAGGTATCCAACTAGGTTCGGCGATAAATTTTTCAAAAATTGATTTTCTGGATAATTTTATTGTTTTAAAGAACATAAATAGGCTTAATAATTCATAACTATTAAATAACTAACATGTATCACCTTTTTTTTTTTTTTTAAATTATTTTTAGGGAAATTTAGCAAACTTTTTTAAGTTAAGAAAAACGTGATAAATAAAAATAAATTGCATATTACGCGATTTTAACGTCATTGATATACTTCTTGATCCTCTGAAGTTTCACAAACCGCAGGATAAAAAATATTTTAAGAAATATTTTATTAGCATTTAAAGTTGATGGTCATGATTTTTCGTCAAAATTACCGCATGTTATAAGGTAAAAATGGCTGTAAAATGTGATTAAATGTTGCTGTCTTAAAACCTGCGGTTTTTTACACTCTGAAGGGCCCATAGCATATATGTTATAAATTTCATTGCATTTGATTGGATTATTTAGAAGATATCTCATTTTTCGTCCACAAATTATCATGAAAAGTTTATTCTTCAAAAAACGAATTAAAAAAAATATTTTTATTAGTTAGATAAAGTAAATACTATAAAAAGAACTTAACAACTCTCTAGTTTTATGTATTAGTCCTTCTTCTTCAATAATTAATTTCTTTTTTTCCCTTATGACCCAAACAACACCAAACATCAAACACCTAAAAAGTACTTTTTCAACCTAGTCGGAATCCTTAATATAGTGAAATATTAACAATAATTAGAAAAATTTTATTGGGTTTAAAAATTTCTTGAATGTTTGATCTGCTCCATTCATTTAAAATATTCAAATGCGTAAAATCTAGTGAGAGAAAATATTTCAAATGAGGGAAGGAAAAAACCAACCCTCTGCCAAGATTTTCTTTTTTAAACTTCTATTTAAATAAGTTTCGGCGGTTTGAGAACATTAAGAAAAATAAAGGTTACAACCTGGCATGAAACATATTCCCTTATGTTATAACGATGAATGTTACAAAAACTTTTTAACTCGACACCATATGTATTCATAAATAATTATCTTCCTAACAAAAGCCTTTCATCTACTCAACCATGAATCTCTTATGGCTGAAGAAAACTTATTTTTCCTCCTCAACAAACACAAAGTGTTCTAAGAATTTTCATGCAGAATGTTTATATAAGCATTCTTCAACCAGAAAAGACGCTTTTACCCGAACTAGAATAAAAAGATATCATTTATCACGGAAAACCATAAATCAGAGACTAAATTAAAAGTTCTGGAAGCAAACAGCGTGAAAGAAAATTGGAACTATGTCCTTCTAGGCAGACATTCTTTTCGAAATGTATGATACTGGTCTGTCATCCAAAACGCATTACGTAATTGTCTCAAATCTGTGTAATTTCGCTCTTTAGGTTTTTCACACCCAAATTATTATACGCCCCCTGCATCATTTAGTACGTTTCAGCAATCACTTTTGTTTGGGGTTGTTTTGAAACATGGTGAAAGTTTTATCTCGTGCTGAACTGAGTGGGATTTAACAAAATGATGATATTTCGTGAGAGAGGTTTTTTGTGGGGGATAAAAATAGGCTCTTTTTGTCCTCTGTAATGATTTATAAAAAATAAACGCTGTTCAGTTACAGATTCTATAAATATTTATGGGACGTGGAGAATTTATTGATTGCCTTCTTTATCTGATGGGCTGAGATGCCTTTCTCCAAGCGGGAAATGGGAGAAATATGCTCATTTTGTGTCTTAGGTGAATGTGTAACGTATATTTATTCTTTGGTAATGTGGAAAAAGTGGTTGTAAGAAAAGGCGGAAATAAAATATGGAAAGAAAGCAATAAAACCAATATGATGCATCCATTTATTGAATGAAGTTGTTGTATAGCAAGGACATCTAAGAATGACGTTAAAGCTTATACATTCTGACACAAAGCACAACAATTTATCGTTATTTAATGTTGACATATCAACCAGAAAAAAGTAAAAAAAAAAAAAAAAATGGGGAGCATTATAAAATTTTTTTATCACTCTATACAAAAAACTTTTTCGTGATCATGTGATGAATTTATTTATTTCGCACACGAGAACGATAATTACATGTAGGGTTTTGCATGAACATACAAAAACAGTTACACGTGATGATATATTGCCAATTTTACAACCAATTATGAATACAAATTCATATGCAGAAAATATGGAAACTTTGTATGAAAAACTTTGTATGAAACTTTGTATGCTTCTCTAACTGTTGGGCTCGCCTCCCTAAGAGGGCATGATAACTCTTCAAGGGGTGCGCGAGCATATTGAAAAATCAAACACAAAAGAATATTTTTAAAAAAATATTCATTTATACTGAAAGTAAACAAACAAAATACTTTCTGACATAATAAAAAAATTAAATTAACATTTGCACTGATATAATAAATTTATAAATGTATCAGTACTGTACAATGTATTTGAAAATTAGTTTAACAGTACTAAGTTAGAAACAAGTTTAATAATTACCGGTTACCCCACGTGCTTGTCACACATAAAATTATGCACAAAAATTAACAAACTTAATAATTTATGTGGTTTATAATTAATCCTTTACTGCCGATTCGCTTCCTAATACCACCGTTTTGCACATATGCGAGCGTATATGATGTATTGAGGTGGTGGGGTGAAAAGGTATACTTAAGGAAATCCTCTGAAATAGGTAAATCCTTTACAAATACTGCCAAAGCCTTTTTATTGCATTCCAAAGCCTTCGGGATAATTTTATGGATAGAAGTGTACGTAAAAGATCGTTTTTCAAAATGACGTATATATACGTTCGCTACAAATAACGCTTTGGCTGTTGGAAACGTTTGTATACGCCGGTGGCACTTAAAGTCGTATTGCAGCTTAAATGCCAGTGTATGGTATTATTGAATTTAAAACATTGTTATTTGTAAGAAGGGGGTGGGAGTTTTGTTTGAATATTGGGTCGTAAATATTGAAAGTTTGAGAAGCACCGATATACACACATATACAGGTATAATGTAGGAAACAAACCCGTAACAGGACATGCACATTATTGAATGTTTAAATATAACCTAAATATCTACAGAAATTCTTAAAAATATTCATAAGTATGTATAATTTAGTGTTAAAACATAATACTTAATTCTTATACACTACGTTTGAGATATTTTATATGTAACTGGTTAAAATATGTTTGTTTTTCTGTGATTCTGAAACATTACGAAGTTTTCAAACATATAAAAGGGCATTGTGTAACACAATTTCCATTAAACACTCATTTATAATATTATGTAAGCTAAAACGAAGCTGGTTATAAGAAATATGTTCTAATCAGAAAAATATAATAAAAAGTTTCTCGATTAGAAAAAGAGTTCATTATTTTGGAGTTTACATTCTATATGAAAAAAAATCTTACATCTACCACAAGTACATGTGCAAATTGATAATATTTAAATATCACGATCTATATATAACTTAAATATAAATAATATTATTCATATCCATAACAAGTAATGCAATAATTTTCAGATAATTTTCTATAAGATGGGTATTTTTCTTTTGATTGCCTGCCTATTTCTGATTCCCTTCAGAAATTAAATATACGTAAAAAAAATTGGAATGGGTCCTAGCTACGTCTGTCTTTAATCTCTAGGGAATTTATTCTTATATGTTGTAGGATTATAAAATCGCTTTCCGTGAGTAACTGTGATCATACAAATGTGAGATGTTATTTAAAGGCAAAAGAGAGAAAGGAGCAGTAGATGGTCGTCAGGCTGACACTGAAGTTAGTGTTATAATAATCGAAACTCTCGGATTTTCATGAATAGGACTCTAAGTCTTACTGAACAAGATATCTCGTCAAATCAGGACGAGTAAAATTACTACTTTATATATATATTGAAAATTATATTTATATAGTCTAATTCTCTACAAACGAGAGATGAACATCCAACTATATCAAAATCGAAAAACACATAGACCAGTGTTTCTCAAACTTTCAATACTTGTGACCCAATATTCAATTAAAATTTTCATCGCACCCCCCTTCATACAATAACAATGTATTAAGTTTAATAATACTATACGTTGATGCTAAACCTACAATACGACTGTAATCTCTTAAGTGCCACCGGCGTATATAAATGTCTTGCTCAGCTGGTGCGTTATTTGCCCTGGACGCATATATACGTCTTTCTGAAGTACGATCATTTCTCAGAACTGCTTTCCATAAAAAAATTATTCCGAAGATATTTCGAATGCAATAAAAGGACCTTGATAGAGTTTGCGAAAGATTTACTTATTTCGGTGAATTTGCTCATTAACTTCTTTTCTACCGCCCCCCCCCCAATACACCACATACGCTCGCCGATGTGTCTACCGGTGGCATTCGGGTGCGAATCTCGCAATTTTTAATCGGCATTTTAGGGACTAATAATAAACCGTACAAATTATTAAGATCAGTGTGTTAATTTTTGAATGACATTTATATGACAAGGCCATGGGGTTACTGATAATTTTTAAACTTTTTCGTAACATTGTATTGTTATAAATTAATCATAAAGTACATTGTGCAGTAACATATATTTATAAGTGTATTACATTAGTGTAAATGCGCATTTTATTTTTATTTGTCAGAATGTATTTATTTGTTTACTTTCAGTAAATTAATAATTTTTAAAAATAATCTTTTGTTCTCGACTTTTCAATAGGCTCGCGCCCCTTTCGTAGGGTTATCACGCCCCCTTAGGGGGTGCGCCCCACAGTTTGCGAAACACTGACATAGACAGTAAACAAACACACACATGAGCAATCGAAATGTAAAAAATGGATGATGCAGTATTATAAACATTGCTGACTTAGGACAGCTTATATATAACAGATATATACATATATAATTAAGTCAACCGCTCCTCTAAGCAATCATATGATAGTAAAAAAGTAAAATTAATGTGTTGATTTTATTATAATCTCTGTTTATAATGTGTCTCCAACTTCACCAAAGGGACCGTGAGGTCACGACAAACTTGTCTGAGTAAAGAAATGTTTTACGGCGAGTTAAGTTTGAAACGCAATAAAAAGATATTGTTTAATAAAAATAATGTAAAACCAATATTTCTCTTTAATTAACAACTCACAATCTCATCATGAAAAATAAAACATTCTAGCAGCTTCGTATAAAAATAAAATATTACTTTCTATTCCATTTACATTAAATGTCCACTTCACATAAATAAAATACGCAAGAGGGAAAAAACCGAGAAAAACGCCGGAAACGATATTTCCCCAAGATCATCGGAAGATATTTCTGACACGTTTATTTGGATCAGTGGATCAGACATTTCTGACACGGTGTTCCGGAGTTTCGTTTTCGATTTTATTACAAAAATTGCTCCTACATATAAGTATATACAAAAATTCGAAGGTCAGAAAATTAAATCTTTGATATAACATTGTGAAAAAAAAGTTTAGCATCAGATATAAAGTTTCAGAAAACATGAAAGTTGCAATTTAGTTAAAAACAAAAGTAAGAAAATAGTGAAAACAGGAAATATTTGCAAAATATATGGTTTTTAAACTTAGCAGTAGTGTATAGCATTTAGTATATCCCATATATAATATTTTAGAGCAAAAATATGTCTACACTTTATTTTTTTTATTTTATTTTTAACGTTCAGTATGAAAATTGTATGTTTATGGAGAATGCATTGTAACAAATACACTCTTTTACAAAACAATCAAAGCACCAAGAAAGAACTATCCGATTGTGATGAAATTTCGTAGGCACAAACATTTTGATCGAACATGCAAAAGTTCAAATTTTCAAGGCCAATGAACATGAATTGCGTTTGTAGTGCGCTTTTCTGATGAGCAACTTGCAAAGTATAAAACCAGTAATACAGGGAGAAAATGTATCTTTTTTCGTTTTCACCGTTGTGGTTTCTTTGAGAAAAAAAAAACTAATAATGCCATCACTACGTTTTCGATGACCTTAGAAGCAACTGAATGCCTTCGAACATGGTCGTATTGTCGGAATGCATGAAGCTGGGTGGTCAAACCGAGCAATAGTCTATCACCTGCAACGTACAGACACAGCTGTGCAAAGGTGCTGGCAGCAATGTTTGTTGCGAGGAACTTATCGACGAAATGAAAGCTCTTGAAAGCCAAGAAGCACAAATCCGAGGCAAGATCGAAGAATTGTTTGACAGACCCGAACTGCTCCAATGGTATCATTGTCTACTGTTCAACGTACTACAGCCTCTTCCATACCTCTCCTGGTACCTTGCGCCATTTCATGACGCTTAACGGAGGCAGGGTTACCCTAATAGTGGCCTTTAACCCCACAACATCGGCGAAATTGTCAAGAGCGGTGTCGAAGCCGATCGACATGGTTGCTATCAGACTGGCATCGCATAGTGTTTAACGATGAATCCCGTTTTACTCTTAAAGCAGATGGCCATCGTCTTCGCGTTTGGAAAGGCTGGGAACAATGGTGTCAACCAGTCTTTGCTTTACAAAAGCATATAGCCATAACCCCTGGTGTGACGTTGTGGGGTGGTATCTCATCCTTTCCAATGTTTAGTTCTCAAGCAAGCTTGGTATTCCTTTATCGACCCATTGAAGTAATTTAAGGCTGGGTTAGACTGGTCTCTCCTATTAAAAATTATTATATTACATTTCTAATTTTTTTTTTTTTAAAAAAAGAACAAGCTTTAATGCATTTCAGTACATTTTAAGGTGTAGTAAAATCCGCACATGACCCTTTTAGCAACATTATCACATCAGAACGATAGTTAGATGATTCCACAAAGGACATATTATTCTCCCGAATTTATATTTGCATTCTTCTGAAAAAAAGATCTCAAATAACAAGCAAACAAAGCACACTTAAAGTAAACAATTTTTTTTTAAAATTTTATTTTTAACTAAAAACAACATTATAAAAATAGAAAAATAATTTTAATTAATATACAAAAACTTCCCAAGTTTAATTTAGGTTAAATACAGTTTTGCGTGCCCCCAAATTAAATCAAAAGCGTACTGATGTTAAACCATTAAGCACTCGTTCCAAAACATCAAAAGAAAGAGCGAATGCTCTCTGATGAAAATGCTAATCAACAAATTAATTAGCTATCATTTACGGCACGCACTCATTCAAATTCTCTCCCTACGTCAACGATGACCAAGCACCGTTAATTTGGAATGTTATCTTGGAACCCTCCTCCGAACAATGGCAGAGGATTATTGTAATGTAACTATGTAATTATTGGAATGCTCAATATTCCAAAGTCTTTGTTTCGTTTGATCTGAATTTCTAATTCAACAGAAACGTGTTCAAAGATAATTTGGGATGTGTGCAATAACTATCCGCTTCGCCCCATTGATTAAGTCGACTAAAAGGACCACGGCTAAGATATCAGTTAACATTTTGAAGATTACACGCTGTGATTACGGTGGTAGTAATCAGGAACTAGAGTCTATGTTCTCACCTTTTGTGTAGAGTAATTCGAGCCAAGATTGAAATGGTGATTTGACTCGTTCACCGCTTTGGCGATATTAGAAATTCGCTTTTCGAGTGGATTGTTTTCGCCGAGTTCGATTGGTTAATACCAATGTTATCAACATGATAAGAGGGATCAAATTACTAATTTTTGTTTTAAAGTATTAGAGTCAGGAAAGGCGATTTGTCCGTTGGGAGAATTTTGTACAGATACTCAAAAATGTGAGCAAATAGTATAATAAGTAAAATAATCATTAGTAAGCTATATAGCAATAAGTTCATACATACGATGTTAAACGCATCGTATGCGATTTGTTTTGCGATTTTTTAAGGGATTCTTTTTAAGCGGTGTTTTTATGCAGTACATGGATTTTAACGGCTTTGGCGTATCAGTAATTTTTTCTATCAATATTCATATATACCATTCTAGACGCTCTATTCATTTGTTATAAAACATCCTCCCGGCAATGCACGTTTAATTGCTGTCTCTAAACTTGCTAGCAGCACGAGCTTGTGAATGACAGTGACATTATAAAAAATTTGATTCGCTATGTAGATGGACAAGAAGTACTGGATTCTTTGTGAATGGATAAAATATATGCATGGATACAGCTTTCCAACATATCGGGAGCGTTTTTTTTTTTAAATATAAAGCAATTTTTAAAAAAGTTTAAAATTTCAAAAAAAAAAATATGCTTCTATCATGCATATCTGGTTATGGTGACGTTTACAAGCATCTAAACAACTGATCGTCGTCGCAAAAACTTATCGCTTACTTTATGGTGCCAAAAAGTACATCAATTGAATTTGTATCTTCAAGTGACGAAAGCAATTTTGAACTAATTCATCACAGGAAGATGCGCGCTTTGGATTATGATGAGAAGCAATGAATTATGAATGAGTATTTTTTAAACTTCTCCATTTATACAATAAGAAATTAATTTTTTTTAAAAAATGTTTCCATGTGTAATTTAATTATTTATTTTGTTTGGGAAATACTTTCTCATAAATTTCGTAAGTAATTGACGTATTTTCTAAATGAAACCTTTTTTTTCCTATCCACCGCATACAGAAAAAAATCTGTACTAAGTCAGCAAAGTTTTTTTGTTGTATGTAAGTACGAGTATGTATATATGAAATTTTCGAATATTTTTTGTGTGTTTTTTTATGCGGTTCCTATATACCGCACAAAAACAGGATTTACTGCATAAACTTCTTAATTTTTTAAAAAATGATGTTTCCTTTTCTTTTATTAAATTTTAAAATCTTATTATATATATTTGTTCTCTAAATTATATGCTAAATCAATTAAAGCAATATATGATAGTGAAATTATTTTTAAGGGGACACTGTACAATTCCCTCAACAAAAAGCTGTCAAAACATCCAAATAAATATGTTTACACAAAATTATTCTTTGCGTAATTTTCAACTCTCACAAAATTTGAGAGCTTTAAGTTAGAAAAATATCTAGAGTTTTATCCGTTTTCATTCACTGCCTAATAGCAAATACAAACTTTAACCCGTGTGAAGTCGCGTACTCGATACTAACGTTAGTGGTGACTTATACAGTACAAAACAAGGTATAATTAAAAACAAGGCTTATATAGTATATCTTTTATCTAGGTCTGTTTGCGTTAAGATATTTAAAAAACAATGAGTGTTAATATAATAATTACAAATTTTATACTTTTACTTTTAACATGTATAATTGGAATAATGTAATTATTTTCAGAATTATTTATCATTGGTAGCATTCAAGATTTGTTATATAAGTTTTGCATATAAATATGAGTAATGTAAATACACATGAATTTAATTGCCACTCATAATGATAAGATACAAGTTTCTTTTAAATGTAATAAAAAAATTGAGTCTTATACTTAAGTTGATCTAGCAAAATGTATCTCAATTATTATTGAATGAGTATTAATTTCGATCTGCAGTAATTTTAAATTCTTCTGCTCAGTTGTGCAAGGTGACGAGGATGACACCTGAGCTGGCATCTCCCTGTCCCAACTTCCACATTATGCCTACGAGAGAATGTTTGAATGTCGACATATTTAAAGTACATCAGCCCCTTCTGCATGGCTAGGTCTTTAGTGGTATTAAGGTCAAACTCATGTCACGCCAGCCACTAGTCCCTCTCCTTGATCACTAGGTTATTTCGGCCGCTAATTATAACTGATAAATACAGGATATCTTTTTTTATTTCATTAATGTTTTAATATATCCTTTTATGTTTTATATTAAATATTTTATTATGTGAACTTTTGAAGAGCAATGCAAGTTAAAATACATAACAAATCAATTGCATTATGTTGGTTTAAATAAATATTTTAAAATAATTAAATAATAATATTTGTTTGATAAAATGAAATAGAAATCTAAATAGAAAAAAAAACAAGAGTGAAGAAAAATTAAATATAGTTTATAAGGTAAAAATTTCATATAAAAAATTTAAACTAATTTAAAAGTAGAGCAAATATCAAATTATTTGGAGTTTTATAATAATTTAAAAATACAAGTAAAATTTAACTCCAGCGATAAATTTTAAATCAAGAATGCTTATAGTCTGGAGGAAGTGATGTATTTTTTTTTAAAATTTTTATTTATTGGGTAAAATTTTATTTATTATTATAAATAATAAATATTATAATTCTGTATGAAATGGTGTTTTTAAATGGTTTTGAAGCAATTACTACTTTCTATCCAGTATAAAGATTTATGATTATCTTGCAGCGACACAAAAATTTTTAAAATCTATTTATATGAAAAGAAAACGCACAATTTTTACTGTCAAAGCATGTATTTTCCTCAGATTTTACAAAACAACATATAAACAGTAAGGGAAGGGGTACTCTCTGTCCTACTAACGGAGGACCAACGCCCATTGTCCAAATTATACAACTGTTCATGCTCATTACTCAAATTGTAAAACTGTAATAAACATGTGTGTTATGTGGTTCTATTTATTTGTTGTTTTTTTTTCGCACTCCTTTTCAAGTTAAGTTCATCGGTGAAGCTCAATTGTGCAATATTTCATAGATTAAATTCTGAGATTTCGATAAACCTGCAGTTTCCTGGAAAGTTGAGTATTTAGTTCCATTGATTGTTAACAAGCCTTCGATTGAGGCAACGTCTTTCTTCTCAGTCTACGACTCCAGTTCAGGTAATTGTTGCTACATTTTTCTGCTACAGCTTACAAAAATGTACTATTGCAACATTATGGGCGACATTTGGTTGCCAATTTAGCACATACGACACATGCGAAATCAGGGTTGCCAACTTGGCTTGTTATCTTGAACGTTGGCATTAGTGGGATAGTAGGTAATAAATTTAATACAGCCTTACGGAAATGTTTTATTATACATAGAAAGATAATATTTTATTCAGAATTTAGGTATTAATTAAAAAATATATTAACAGGATGTTTAGTAAGTTAAACGAAGACAATTTATTGCTAAATTTTAATAACATATGAAAAGATTTCATTTGAATTATGACCTATTGCTGGTGGAATGAATTAGTTTAACTGTAGCATTCGGTGAAGGATGGAGGTGATATTTTACAGTTTTAAAGAACGTTTTATTGATCATCACAATAACAAAAGAACGATGCGAACAACAAAAACTCGCACAAAAAATAGAGAACAAAAGCATTCTTCTTTACTCCGCATATCAGGATCTTATAAGCTTGGTCAACCGAAAGTTTTTAAATCATAAGAGTTCCGATAAAGACTTTGCAATTAGCCCAAATACGCAAGTGATGCAAGATTGCATTATCCTGATATGAAAACTCCAAACTTTTTTTTTAAAAGATGATATATTTCTAATAATTTTTCATTAAAAACCAAACGAGAAATTAATTATCAAGCCAAGTCTTGGAATTCTTAAAACGAATTGAAATCTCTGCTGAGGAAATTTAATTAAGTATTACATATGTAAAATAAGCTAGAAAATGTAACCAGATGTAAAAGTTTCATATATATATTATGAGAGAGAGATAGTGAGAGGAAGAGAGAGAGAGAGGGGTAAAGGGACAATCCTATATGAAATTATTTGCTATATTATAATTTAGTTGTGTGTTTTATATCTTTTAAACGTGTGTAACGCAGTGCTTCTCACACTTCAATATTCATGACACAGTATTCACAATTATAATTTTCCTCATACAATGAAAATATTTGAATTCAATAATACAATAGTTTGACACTAAAGCTACAATATGACTTTAACCTCTTAAGTGACACCGGCACATATAAACGCTTTTCTCAGCCAAATCATTAGTTTTTTTGAACGTACATATACGTCTTTATGAAGTAACGATCTATTCTGTGCATTGCTACCCATAAAATTATTCCGGAGGCTTAGGAATACAATAAAAGGAACTTGACAGGGTTTGCGAAGGATTTACTTATTTCAGAAGATTTACTTATTTATTCCTTTTCTGCTCCCCTCTCTAACCTCCCCCCCAAAAAAACATCCTATACGAGCTTCTATTTGGAAAACGATAGCATCGGGTTAATCACGTAACTGTTAGCCGGCAATCAAGGGATTAATTATAAGCCGCGTGCGCGCGTAAGGATTATCAATATATGTTTTAATACAACCCCATAAGGTCACTGGTAATTATCAAACTTGTTCTTTACTTAGTATTGTTAAATTATTTACAAAACACATAGTACAGTCTAATACATTTTATATATGTATTATATCAGTGTAAATATATATTTTGTTTTTTATTATTATGTCAGAATATATTTTGATTACTTACAATAAATTAAAAGTTTTTTTAAAAGATAAAATATTTTGTTTTCGGCTTTTTAATATGCTTGCGCTTCCTTAGTAGAGTTATCATGTCCCTTTAGAGGGGAGCGCCTTACAGTCTGAGAAACGCTGATGTAACGACATGCTTTAAAAAATTAGTATTTAGGTTTTCCTTAAGTGAATCATTTCTAATCAGTTGAATGTTTTGTGCATTGATTTATTTTTACTTCAAATTACATAATTAAATTCATATTGATACAAATATTATGCAAACCTAAGAGACATACTAAGTAACATATTTTTTCTTTCCATTCCCAATGTGTCACTCCTGAAACTCTTCAGCAAATTTGCATTATATAAAACTCCAAGTTAGACAGATTTTCTTTCACTATCAGCTTAAGTCATTTCCATTTGTAACACCTATTTTACAAAGAAAAATCCCTTTAATGCAATTCACAAATACGATGCAATAGATCCTTCTTCCTTCAAAAAAAAAAGAAAAATAGAGAGGAAGAGAGAGAAAACACGAGAAAGAAATAATGCGCTTTCACACGTATCCGTTTCCCGTTTCCTTCAAAACTATTCTCCAGCGCAACCACACAAAGAGTTCAAAGGCGGATTGCTCAAGCCAGTCAAGACCACCCCATGCCCCATCCATATGGATGAAGGGATGCAACACCCTTGTAGATGGATGTTTTCTTTCGAATTTTTGCCGCTCCAAAGAAAAAATACTAAAAAAAAAGAAGCACCACCTCACAGTGAAATTCTCGATCTTTTCGAATTCTAACCATAGATTACTATGATTCGCCACAACCCCACCAGGAGCAATTTCTTGTTTGTTCGTTTCTTATTTTTTCTAGTATGCACCCTACCCTTTAGCTGTCTCTTGCGTGCGTCAGACGGGGTGGTTGAAAGGCCCAATTTCCAGCCCTATAAGTGCTTTTTATCCAGGCCTTTAACTGGAAGATGGAAAGGACCTCCGGGTGTGCATATGTTGGTGAGAGTTTGGCAAACAGGGTTGTAGGAGCTCATATTGGAGAGCGCCTGCTCTTAAACGGTTTTCGCTTTCTCATCATATGATAGGCCCGTGGCCTGGAGGGCTGGGCCCATCTTGTCAGTAGGGAATTTGTAAGATGCGAGTTCTTGGTGGTGGTTAGTTGTAAAAAATGGTAATATTATGTGGTAGGAAAGAAAGATCTTTTCTCCCTTCTTAAGGATAGGGTAGCCAAAGCCTGTGATTTTTCTTTTTTAGAATAGCTGTAAGGTTGAATGGGCTGCAAATACGCGAAATATTTAAGAAATTGTATATCTACCATGTTTTCATTTGTAATGGAGATCAAAAGTATAAATAGAACTCGAATTCATAATCAATAAGTTGTTTAATTAAATATTGTTTTTAATGTGTCTTTGAAATTAATATGACACATTTGAAATAAAAAATATAGTTGCTTGTAAAGAGGCTTTTGATTTTTTATTTATTTTTAACATAACTTTATACTAGATATATTTATTTGGTTGGGAAAACATTTTAGGAAGACATAATATTTCATGGATTTACATATCAATATATTATGGGTTAGCTTTTGGATTATATATATATATATATATATATGTGTAGGATTTTTTTTGCTATTAAATGCTCAGAAAATTAGCAGTACACACACACACAAATAATTACAAAACCTTTAAAAAAATTATAACCAGTCTTCTAACAACAATGCATTAAGTTAAACGCAGAGGTACAATCTGGTTAACAATTGTTTGAATGGTTAGGAAAACATTTTAGGAAGAGTTAATATTTCATGGATTTACATATCACTAGATATTGTGTGTTAGTGTAAGTTTTTTACTATAATTAAAAAAAAAGAGGAAATAAGATTACTTTTGCTGTGAACACTCAAAGAAGTAGTGGTTCAAAAAATAACACTTTTAATTGGGAAATAAAAAATGTAACCAAATGACTTCTAACTAAAAACATTGAGTTAAATGAAATGAAACAATTTTGTGAATTATACGTTTCAATACTGAACTACTGTATTTACTTAATAACTTGTAAAAACACTAAATATTACTGCAGAAACTACATGAAAGGCTGGTTTATATTTGTCATATAAATATACGAGTAAGTAAAATGTACTCAGAAAATTATTTACTTTAAATTTAAAAAAAAAAAAAAAAATTATTAGCCTTTTTAAAAAAAAATAAAATAAACAACATTTTGAAATAAAATTTTTAAAGCTTTTTTTTTTTTTCGAAAAACGCTAAAAATATTCTTGAACGTTGTTTAATCTAGGAGCCCTAAGACAAACAAACAAAACACTGAATGTGCAATGTATTAATCAAAATATATTTTATATTCCTTGTTTGTCTTTCAGAAAATTATTAAAAATTACTCTAAAATAGTTGCAATAGCTTTAAATAATAATACTTTAACCAGTGCCGATTTAAGCTCATTTTGGGACCTGGACACAGAAAATCTACGAGCCCCTATGGCACTGTTGGATCGAAATTTATAACTAAACTCCTGGGTAAGTCCAGTTTATCCAGGGAACCTTCCAGACCCTTTCGGGCCCCGGACCAATAGATAAACCGTACTGACTTTTTAACATTGTTTTAACTGTTCACACTGAGGATTTAAAAAAAAAAACAAGTTAATCGACCAAAGTGAAATAGTAATTTTATACCACTTTAGAGATTATTCATGTTTCAAATATTTTTATCAGCTGTTTTTTTAAATATTAGTTCCACTTTGTTTTCTTCTATAAACCTCTGGTAAAAAAACCAAAGCTAAACGCTGAGGAAGTCGTTTTTGATTGTATAAAAAAATTGTCTTTGAATTTAGTTATTTTGATCGAATGAAAGCTAATTCGTTAAAAAAAGCAAAAGTTCTTGAATTTACGATTATAAAAATACATTTAATACCATGAGTAATAAATGACATGAAATGAGATAGAAACTCTTATCACTTCCTTAACATATAAATAATTTTTTACAAACACGAAAACTTGTCCTGAAAAAGTAATATTTTAATAAGGTTATCCTTACATTTTCGATGAATCCAAAATGTGCATACATTTAATATTTAACAGATAGTATAAGATCCCTTTTTGATTTATCTGAGCAAATAAATATTTTTAATACATTCACAAAATAAACATATATAGGTACGATTGCTAATTTATAATGAAATTGAGGACAAAAGCTAATTATATGAATTTCAATGCAAATTTAGTTTAAAACTGTATCGATTTTTTCCACTGCATAAAATGATTGTTGTGAAAATAAGAGTAAAAAAATAATAAAGAAAGGAATGATACGTATTTAATTTATAATGAAATATGCCACCATGGCGTAAATTTCTCACTTTATAAATAATTCTGCCTCAATCAATAATTTCTAATAATTTTTTAAACACTTTATACCGTTGTATATAATCAAAACCAATAAATAAATAAAATTTGGGGAGAATGTTCTGTTATATATATTGAAATATTTTGAAGAGCCCATAATAAAAAAAAAAAAAAAAAAAAAAAAATGGGACTGTGTGAAAAAATAGCAGCCATTGAAAAAATTCCTTGAGAAATAAAAAAATAAAATAAAATAAAAACACATACAATTCTTTTGTGCGTTTCCTTCCTATGTGGAGAACCTTTAAAATTTTGGCCTGTCTTCCCATATCCTCATCTTTATTTACTGATTTTTTTTCTTTGAAAATAAAACCAGGAAAAGATAAGAAAGGAAAGATTTAAAATTTAGGGAACTTATTATTCTTTCTGTTTGAGAAAAAACGCAGAATTACTTCTGAGCCAATACAGCTCCAAACGTGCCTTAAAACTGTTATTTATTTGCTTGAGAAAGCTCCCCTTTTAGACATTCTTCTTTGTTTCACACTTGTGAAATGGCGAATTTATGCATTTGTATGGATGATACATGAAAAATAAACTTTCATCTCTACAGAACAGTCTTTCGATTCCATGAATAATAAAATATTGGTCATGAAATTCTCAGGAATTGAGTCAGGTTTTAGAAAATCTAAGGCAGAGATTTTTTTTTACACATATATATACAAAAAAGTGGGGAAAAAAAGGAATACATATAATCTTTGGTCATTTTTCAAGTTAATATAAGCACGTTAAGAGTATTTACTGATGCAAAGGAGACAAATACATTTATTTAAATTTTCCCAGAGTACAATGCCATATTAATAAACTGCGTTCACGTATAGAAATTTTTTTTGGAAATTTAAATGCAATGCTGGAAAAGATTGATTAGCATAAATCTGTTTAACTTTATCATTTTCTTATTATCTTTCTTACTAAACATTTAGGTTAAAAATATACACCTGGTTCAATAAATAATTTAGTACTAAGTATTCGATAAAAATTTCTTTTAGCAATATTTGAAAGAAATCTAAAATTGGAAATTATTTGAGTGACTGAAAATTATTATACATTATTTGATCTTTTAACTACTGCAATTGTAATTTATGTTTTTGAGATATATTTTTTATCGTATAACTAAAAGAATCAAATAAATAAAAATAATGTTCAATGTTTAACACTTTATCTTAATATTTCACTTAAAGAAAACCGGCGTTTAAAATTTGAAGATTAGCTTTTAAATTCTGTTCATATTACAGAAATCCAGATAATTACAATTTGATTCTAAATTTTTAATACTAATCTAAATAAATTTAAGATGTAAGCTATAAAAATATTGATAATCGCTGCTTAAGAGAATATTTCTTAAAAAAATTTAATATTTAAAAATATGTATAACAAAAGTACTTATAAAATTTCAAAAATGTCATTCTTTTTTTTAATCTATAACACTCAGTATTATCAAATTTTAAAGGTAATATTCATTATTTTTCAAGTAGCAATTTTTATCAATTGTCATGGCAAAACCCTAATTCGATTTTGTGGGGGGGGGGGGGACCAGCACAAAGGAAATATTTGTAAAAACCATTAATTACGATATTCCATTTAATATAATGCTTTTCAGAAGAACGTTATTTAAAAATATTAGATATTTTCTAATATGCATATTTATAAGCTATTGGTAACTCAATTTGGTGAAAAATTCTGTACTGGCCTTAATGCAGTGTTTCTCAAACTGTGGGGTGCGCCCCCCTTGAGGGGCGTGACAACTCTACGAGGGGAGCCCGAGCATATTGAAAAGTTGAAAACAAAAGATTATTTAAAAAAATTATTAAGTTACTGAATTAAATAAACACAAAATACATTCTGACATAATATAAAAAATAAAATACAAATTTACACTGATATATTATACTTATAAATGTATCAGTGCTACACAATGTTTTTCATAATTAATTTAACAATACTAAGTTAAGAACAAGTTTAATAATTACCCCAGTGACCCCATGAAACTCTGTCAAATATAAAATCACACACAAAAATCAACACTTATCTTGATAATTTTTGTACGGTTTATAATAAAAAAATCCCTTAACTGCCGATTAAAAGTTAAGCGATTCGCTCCCCAATGTCAACCGTTTTCCACGTAGGCGCGCGTATGGGTTCTATTGAGTGTGAGGGAGGGGGGAGGGAATAAAGAAGCAAATAATCTTAAATAAGTAAAGCCTTCGCAAACATTGTCCAGGTCCTTTTATTACATTCCAAAGTCTTCGATATAATTTTATGGATATCAGTGCACGGAGAATATCATGCTTCGCGGAAATACGTATAAATACGTCTGGGGAAATTAACGTTTTGACTGAGCGAGACGCTTACATACGCTAGTGGTACTCAAGAGGTTAAAGTCGTATCGTAGTTTTAGTATCGAAGTATAGTATTATAGAATTCAATACATTTTTATTGTATGAGGGGGCGCGATGAAAATTACGAGTAAATATATTGGGTCGAGAATATTGAAACTTTGAGAAGCTCTGCCTTAATGTAAGCCAATCAATCGTAGTGGCAAGTGAAGGGAGAAATAAACTGCGGAAACATACATTTATTTACTTGATTAGTGTTAATAGATGCTGAAGTTTAATTTGAAAACAGCATTTTTTTCTCGACACGTGTTGAAAACTATCGACTCATTTGCGAGTTGCTTATTTGCCTTCTTAATGGGGTTTTAACAAAATAATAAATTAATGGCATATTTAATTACCCCTAATTGTGTTAATTATTATCAAATAATTTCTGTGAAAATTTCTAAAAGAAGTTTAATTTTTCTGCTGTAATTCTTTCCTAGAGCAAAAAAAAAAAAAAAAAAAATTAAGTGTATGTTTTCCCCTCTTTTTTTATTTATTTTTTTTATGGAAATTTAACATTTCAACTCTACGTCAGACAGGTTTCCTTTTTCTCCTCTGTTTTTTTAGACCAAAGGAAAGAAAGCAAGGGAACCTTATTGGCACTTTGAAAGAAGATGAATACACAATTTGTGGATGTATGAGGGATTTATTTTAAAGTTAGAGCTTCCAAATATCAATAGTCAATAACAAACAGCACGTAATTTTGAAACAGAAAAAAAATTGAAGGGCAAACCCGTATAAATAAAGTCTCAAAAATACTATATAATTTTAAACACGCAACAGTCTCTAAGTCCACAACTTTTTACTAAATTTTAGTTCAATTAAAACACGTATAACAAAGTTTGACAGATGCGAAAAAGTTTGGCGTGACTATTTTCAGAGATTTCGAAACTATTAAATTTTTAAATCGTGTTTTTCGCGTAACTTTCAAATAATTGCCAAACAAAAAATATTTTGAAAATCACATTATGTTCATAGACTCTAAATAGATTCCGGAGATAGTGCTTTGAATTTCCTTTAAATCAAAAATAGTTCCTAGTTATAATAGAAATTAATTTACATTTTAATCATCCAGAGTAATATAAAAATTATCAATAACCGGAAATGTTATTAATGAGTTGAAAAGTTTATATCGAGACGTATTATCTAAAAGAAGAATAAGTAACTATTATTACCTCCAAAGACAGAATGTATAGTTAAACAAAGAACTGTCTGAGTAACTATTTCTTATCTTACTATATTTAGTTTCTTTGTTTAATACTCATTTCCTGATGGATATATAAAACAATAATATTGAATAGTTTGAGAAAGGATGTAGACTTCTTCGTGAATTTCAAAGAACTTGCTTTATTAAAAATTCGTTTTTTTCTTTCATTTCCTCGTGATTCTTCTTTCTTAGAGTACATTAGAAAAATCAGCTAAGAGATTACTTTCAGAATTTAAAAATTCCTTATTCGGATTTATGCATTAAAGTAACGAAATTCAATATTCAAATTGTCGAACATGAAAAATAACATTTATGTATGTAATTACATTTATATATGTAAAGTATATAAGTTTTGCTTTTACATGACGTTTTCAAAAAACACTTCAAGATTTAGAGGCATTTTAGAAATTTTTAAACTATGCATTGAATTTCCTATCTTCTATCATATGGAAATAAATAATACATTGTAAAATAGTGTTTACTTCGATGTTCCAGTACTAGAAATGAACACAGACAGCAACAGCAAAATTTGAAACTTAATACAGTCTATCTTTTTAAAGCAGTACATTCTGAATATGATTAAGTAACATTCAAAAGTTTATAAGCGAATGAATATAAATATATGTACAAATTCAATTTTCTTTTAGATACACATATTGAAAAATATTTCATAATGCAATAATAGATTGAAAAATAGCTTTCTTTTTTCACATAAAGGAATATGAATACATATTTTTAATAATATTCAATACAGCATATACTATTTGCATTGGTTTTGTTTTAATATAAAATGATTTATACTATTTAGATGGGAGGTACGGTATTTCTACTTTAATTTCTTGTATATTGGTTGTTTCTATGATATTGTGTTTGAAAATATAATTTATTGTGTAAAATATGTGTTATCAATCCCCAGTCCTTTATATCAGAGGTGCACAAACTAGGGGTCGCCAGAAGTTTTTTGGGGGTCGCCAAATTTTTATGAAATGCATTATGCCTGCATGATGCATACCATACAGTGTACATATAAAGAGTGAAACGCCGTCACTTACTGTTTAATTGCAATTTCCTGCTGTTTGCTTTTTCTTTGACCGTAATGCGTAATGAATGTAAAAAGTAAAGACGCAAATTTTTCACTCCAGTAGATGACGCCCTCTTCGCGGTAATTCGCCAGTTTTACTGAAAAGCGCCTATTTGTCCGACGTATTGATGTTATACGTACTGCAGTGTTTCTCAAACTGTGGGGCGCGCCCCCCTTGAGGGGCGTGATAACTCTACGAGGGGGGCGCGAGCATATTGAAAAGTTGAAAACAAAAGATTACTCAGAAAATTATTAATTTATACTGAAAGTAAACAAAATACTTTGTGGTATAATAAAAGATAAAATACACATTTACACTGATATAATACACTTCTAAATGTATCAGTACTGTACAATGTATTTTATTATTAATTTAACAATACTAAGTTCAGAACAAGTTTGATTATTATCATTAACCCCTTGGGCTTGTATTAACACTTACCTTTTAATTTGTACGGTTTATAATTAATCTCTTAACTGTCGATTAAAAGCTACGTGATTCGCTCCCCACTGCCACCGTCTTCCACGTAGACGCGCGTATTTTGATGCTTTTTGGGGGGAGAGGAGAGAAAAGGAATAAATAAGCAAATCCTCTGAAATAAGTAAATCCTTCGCAAACACTGTCAAGTTCGTTTTATTGCATTCCAAAGTCTTCAGAATAATTTTATGGATAGCAGTGCACAGAAAAGATTGCGCTTCGGAAAGACGTGTATTTACGTCCAGAAAATTAATACTTTGACTGAGCGAGACGTTTATATACGTCGGTGGCATTTAAGAGGTTAGAGTCGTATTGTAGATTTAGCGTCGAAGTATAGTATTATTGCATTCAATACACTGTTATTGTATGGAAGTTGGCACGAGTAAAATTATGAATGAATATTGGGTCGCAAATATTGAAAGTTTGAGAAGCACTGACGTACTGTGTCTAACGGTGCGCACTGAGCAGGCGCACCGTACGAGATGGAGTGGTAATCAAGGGTGTGAGAGTCAAATTGTAGACATGCGTACCAAGCCAAGGCCAACCAAACGACCAAAAATTATCGCTGAATGTTTTACTGCACGTTTCCATGTAAAGTTGTATCATGTAACAGTTGGCCTGCAATTGATTTAGTTTCTCCTCGAGTTTTATCATGTGACGTTGTGTAATTATGATTTTTTATATTTTTATCGGGCTTTGCTGCTCTTTGTTATCAGGTATGTGCTATCATTAGAAAAAGATCTCTGTTAATTTTATTGAATTTCTCGAAAAAAAATGATAATTTTTTTTTATTATTATTTGTTTTAGTTAAAAAAAATTTAACCCCTATATTCATAATGGATAAATAGGTAATACGTACACCAGGTACATTTTAAGCTAACAAACGAACAAATACTGATGAGGAGTCTCAAAGTTCTGAACTAAATGCCCCATCTAAAAAAATAAGAACATACAATGAGGAATTTATTAAGTATGGTTTTACATTTTATGTTGTTGATGATGAAAAACACCCGATGTGTCTCATTTATGAAGAACACCCGATGTGTCTCATTTGCAACGAAAAATTAGCAAATGAGAGCATGAAACCAGCTAAATTAAAAAGGCATCTGGAAACTAAACATAAAGATCTTCAAAATAAACATGCCGATTTTTTTCAAAGACGAGCTGAAAATCTGAAAATTCAAAGTGCAAATCTAAAGAAATTTACAACAATACCTCAGAAAGCATTACGAGCTTCTTTAGAAGTTTCTTATCTAATAGAAAAAACAATGAAACCCCATACAATTGGATAATCCCTTATCCTTCCTGCAGCAAATAAGATGACATCAATTATGCATGGCGATAAATATGGAAATGAACTAAAAACAATACCATTATCAAGAGATACCATGTTTCGGCGGATTTCCGAAATGTCACGAAATATCGAGTCAGAAGTCATAAAACGCATACAAAATTCATCTGTATTTGCTTTACAACTGGACGAGACTACTGACATTACTAAAATGTCACAACTAATTATTTCCGTTAGATTTATTTTTAAAGAAGATATAACAGAAACGTTTTTATGTTGCAAAAGTTTGGAAGGGAAAACAACTGGAGAAAAAAAATATTCGAAGTAATAAATGAATATTTTGAAGCAAAGTCCCTTACCTGGGCAAACTGTGTAGCGGTTTGTACTTAATACTGCAGCATTAACAGGTTCGAACAAAGGGCTCAGAGGCTTAAATACAGAAAGTGGCGCCTCATATGGTATTTAATCACCGTATGATTCATCGGCAAGCTCTTGTTGCAAAAGATATGGATGAAGAGTTGCACAACATATTACAAGACGCTGTTAGTTCAATTACTACATTAAATGCAACAGTCTTAACAGCCGTCTCTTTTCAATACTTTGCAAAGAGATGGGCTCAACGTATGAGAGATTGCTGTTACACACCCCCCGAAGTCAGATGGCTCTCACGTGGGAAAATACTACGACGGATATTTGATTTGAGAAATGAAGTGTACATGTTTTTAAGTGAAAAGAAACATAGATTGGTAAGTTATTATATCAATGAAGTTTGGCTAGGAAAGCTGAACTATTTAGTTGATATTTTCGAAAAACTTAACGACTTAAATTTGAGCTTGCAGGGAGAGAATTCAACTATTACAACTTCAGCCACTAAAATTCAAGCTTTTAAAAATAAGCTTAGTCTCTGGCAAACCGAACTAAATAAAAACAACACCGACATGTTCCCTTGCTTTGACGATTCTATCAAGGAAAATAATATAGATATATTTACATTTAAAAACATCATTTCCAATCACATTGAAAAGTTAAAAGAAAATTTTTCGAGAAGATTCGAGGATTTTCCTGAAAACTATCTTGGTTGGATTCGTGATCCATTTTCCCACGACATATGCAGTTCAACTCTTCAAATTAGAGAGAAAGAGCAATTGATAGATTTGATTAGTGATTATACTCTTCGAAATTAATTTAAGACTCAGCCTTTTGCCAAAAATTTTGGCTATCCACGGAGAAAAGCTATATCCCGTTCTATCAAAGAATGCCATAAGATTACTAACACAATTTGCACCAACGTATTTATGTGAAACTGGATTTAACAAACTAGTTTCAATAAAAACTAAATACTGCTCTCATTTGAACCCTGAAGATGATATGTGAATCGAAATTAGCAATTTACATCCGAACATCGATGAGATAATCAGAACCTTTCAGCCACATACATCTCATTAAAAGACAATTTACTGATTGTTTTTATGTTACACAAAAAAAATATTTTTTTTTGAATTATAAATAATAGTAATACGTGTCATAAATGATTATTTTCTTATTCGATAAAACGAATGAAATGCGCCTATTTACATCGTATTTGTGAACATTTATCTCTAGAGGTCGCCAAAAATTTTCTCTATAAAAGGGGTCGCAGTGAAAACCCATCAATCCATCTCCCACTTAATTACTTTGACTTCAACATTCTCTCACTTTCTCAGACACTCACTCACGATAGACGCTTAAAATAGGACTCCGCTCCAGTCATGGTTTGGGGGTAAAGAACGATTTGATGAACCTTGAAATAAATATCACATGAAAAAATGCTGCAATTTTCATTATTCATATCAGTCAAAAACACGTCTGCTTAGAAGTACTCGAAATCATGTTATATATATTCTGTATTTTGCACTTATTTCGAAACGTGTAATTTTTATGATAAATATTCACGTAACAGATTATTATTTATTGTAAATGTTATGCCTTGCGCTTTTACTATTTATAACTATTTTAGTTGCAGAAACAATTGAAATAATTTGAATTGGGGAAAGATACGTTTTTTTTACCCCGATTATTTTATTAAAATGTCTTTCACAGAAAAACAAAATTTTACATATGATCTACTCCAGGGATGGCGAACCAATGACACGCGTGCCACTGATGGCATGCGACACAATATTTTGGGCACTCAACTGACCAAAATAACAATGTTCACTATGAAGTATTACGAACAAACGAGAGTGATTGGTCGCGGGGTAGGCAGGATTTGATTCCAGATACATTTAACTATTTAGAAAAGCTGGTTTATGTCTTTTTAACCACATTTTCATCTACCTATGCTTATTTTCAGAGATGAAAAACATTAAAGACTCCCCAAGAAACCGTTTAGCATATCACTTTAATTCTGTATACATTCTGCTAAAAGTAACCTTACAATCCTAAAATGAGTTATTTGCCATCTAATCTGCAACAAGTCACACTAATGATACTTTAATTTAAATTACACGTTTTACTTAAACATTTACTACTATACAGTGCAAATTTTATTTTTCGAAGCAAATAAAAAGTTTTGGGTTGTTAGTATTTAGTTTTATTATTTTCCCAATAATCGCAAGTCAAAACTATTTGAAGGCACGTCTATATCGATAAAGGTTCGCTGCCTCTGATCTACTCTATAAAATTAAATATATTAAAAACACGGTTTAACATTTGTAATTGAATTTTAAACTGAATTTCGGTTGTGAAATAATATTTTTTCTGCATAATACACATAAATCATGTGTATACGTGTGATTAAAACTTCATAGCTGTTTATAGATTTTCCATTCCATTTGGAACAGCTGTTCTGTCTCCAATGAATCAAATTTTATATATTATTGTCAAAAAATAACCATATCTAATTTAAGTACGTGTCATTGGTTTTTTTTAAAAGTATCTCATCCCACTTACATATCAGTTTAAAAACATTAAATATGTTTATCTTTTTAATGTAACTTTGTAATTTAATCCAATATGAATTTATCAGTATGAGATTTCTAAAGTAGAAAACAAAACATTTAAAAACAAAATATGTCTCTTTAAATTGAGGGACATTTTATGAATAATAAACTACAGACGCTTTATTTTTGATTCAAAACTGCTGTGCCGTTGTCAAAACACAACGCGTCATCAGTTTAATTTTTGTAATTCACAACGTAATGGTATCATTTTATATAATTAAATTGATTTCAAAAGGAGCGAATTACGTTGCTAGTTGATAATTTAATTAGATTTATAGAACAAAAAAGTTCTCGTTATAGAACCTATTTTTTGTAGAGACATGTAGAATAAGGTTTTAAATGGAATGTCTTTAAAATTTCATTGGAAAACGATACTTTCTCTTATTAAAAGATTTTTAGAGAAATTTTAATTGTTCGGAAATTAAACACCGAACAAAAAAATTTTCTTCTAAACTTGTATAATTTTATGTGATTATAATGAATTCGCAGAAAATGTTTCTAATTAATTTTTACTTTTAATGGGTTTTTTTATCATTTCTAAGCAAAAGTTTATTTAGTAAATGTTCCCAATTAAGAAATTAAATATATATATATATATATATATATATTTGGCTTTATGTATATATTTGTGTGTATTTACTTAAGTTTTTTTTTTTCTTGAAGGATTTTAATTCATAATGATCTTAAAGCTTCCAAAACTTCTCGTATTCATGATTTTTTTGGCTTTTTCGTCTAACGGGAGCTAACCACATTTTTTCTCCTAAAAACTGCCACGTTAGCGATTTTGAAACAAGGTAATGCAATCTTGCGTCATCCACGTATTCTGATCAATCACAAAAGTCTTTACTGGAAATCATGTGATTCTAAAAGTGCCGGGTTGTCAGAACCTGTAAAAGTTGTTAACACCAGAAAACAAAAGTAGAAAGCCGTTTGTCCTTTGTGTTATTTGTACGTTCATATTCACGTTGTGCTTGTATGTTTGTGAACGTCAATAAAATATGGGTTTTAAAATATCGTAAAGTTGCCTTAATTCTTCAATGATTGCAACGGGTTGATTTGTTCCATTCTACGAAATATCTTCTCTGTACAAAGATGTCTTAAGCCAAGTGCAATCTACTACATATATGTAAATTCACTTTTAAAAGTTCACGTGATATGTGTATTCATATTTAAGAATCGCAGTAATGTATAAGGTCTTTTGACGCTTCAGAACTTAGCATCGGTTTTAAACTTATTTACCTGGGTTATATTAATATAAAAATCGTAGCTCATTCGCTATCATAAATTTACAAATCCATGTCATAATTATATAGGATTAGAATAAATGACAAATCTTTTTTAGAAGTTTTAAGTCCAAATTAATTGCAATTAGGGTACATTTTCTAAATGGAAGAGAAAGGATTGTTTAAGTTTAGGGGTGTGTCTTATTATTTCGATTGGAATGCATTGTCATAGTATTTAGTAAATTGTATAAAGATTCTACTATATATAATATGGGGAGATAAAAAATCGTTATATCGTTGTTATCTTGGTAATACAAAAGCATCTTATTTATATTTCTAGCCTTCAATGATTAATACTATCCATTGTTTTAATGTATTCCCACTGAATATTATCTATAGTGCATTTTTACTTCAATGTGTATTCCAAATATTACAACACACTGTTTCTGTAAATGGATTCCCTTAGGGTTTAAACAGATTCCCCATAATAGAAATGTGTATTTCAACATATATAGCTATAGTAATCTAAATAATTCAACATGCAGTTTATTTCAATAATAACTTCAATAGCACAAAATCTTACATAAGCAGAACGTTATAAATCTGGATAATTATTTTTATTTCTCGATATATGACATTTTAATTTTGAATGCTCATTAATATACTTTTAAGCTATCTTATTGTTTATACAAGGTTTGATCATAAAGTATCCAACCTTAAATTTTAAAGCACTCAGTAAAAACTCTAAAACGACGCCACTGTGCACAGCAGAAGGTGATTGCTTAATGCACATGCTCTAATTGAATCACTTCGTTCTAGTGCACCAATCGTTTCCTGTAAGTTGTCCAGTGTGAGGCTGTTATACGCGTTCGTCAGATTTTTATTTCCCTAAAGATGACTGGACGACTTGAGCAGATGTGCTGCATCAGTTTTTTTGTCAAAAGAGTGAAAATTTTCCAAGTGAAACAATTCACAAAATTCAGCAAGTGTGTGGAGAAGATGCTATGGGAGTCATACAAATTCAGGAGGGGTTTAACCAACTTAAAAGGGGCCTCATGTTGGCAGAGATTGACCAGCGTTCAGGGAGGTCACAAACCACTTGCTTTCAAAGGTTGGACATCTGATAGTAAAAGTTCATTGTTTGATCGTACGCAAAAATTGCTGTACAAGTTGAGATCAGTACAAGTTGCCCTCATGCAAGATTGTGTGATCATGCGCAGACGGCTGCGAAATTTGTTTCCACACTTCTGTCGGTGGGACGGAAAATCTTTATCTTGCAGTTTCACAGGACTAATGGGACACTATCAACGCTGAACCCAGTTTCTTGTGATTTCTGGCTGTTCTCAAAAATGAAAATATTATTGAAATGATCCAATTTTAAGAGTAGAGATGAGGTAAAGAAAAATGTGACATTAGATGGCAAAATGGACTTGAGTACCTTTTCAAAAGAAGCCTTCAAAAAGAGTTTTCGACAGTGGAAGAAATGTTGGGCTGTGTGAAAACGCAAAGAGCCTACATTGAATTTCAGTAAGGTTTCCAATCCTATACGTAAAATAGGTCGTTTTTTTTTTCTTCTTTTTTAACAGACTATGTCTCGTGTTTTTTTTTAATTATAAATGCTGAATCGAGAAATCCTTTCTCATAACATATGAATTATTCGATTCGTAATAATTAAAGCCATATTTTACCTTATGTAAACTGGGATGTAAATAAACAGGTTAAAATAAGAAATAATACGACAGTACTATGCCATGAAAATTAATTGGATGAGAAATTCTTTTTAACTCATTGTGTATCAACGCAAATCAAACAAAACCTTCTTAAATTGATTTTATCTTTCTTAAGGTGGTTTGGCTGTTTCACTTTGACAGTAGCAATACTGTTTGTTTGGTTTGAGTTCATTTGTGAGTTTTGAATGTTGCAAGTGGTTGTGAAACTCTGTAGTATCTGTAGCATGAGTTACATTCGTATATTTAAAAATGAACATTACTCCGATTAAACACGCAAGTATTATTGCTCTACAAAATCTCATTATTATGTCAGTGAAAAGTGTCATTTGCATAGTTGGTGTAGGCAAATCAAGTGTATCAATAATTCTGGTAACATTAAAAAAATCTGGATCATGGCCTTCAAATCGGAGAGGACAGTTTAGCCATAAATGGGAAACTATACCAAGAACTGATAAAAATCCTAAAAAAATTTGCAAAACTAATCCAATGAAAATAAGATGAAACCTCAGAATGGATTCATTGAGAGTTTACTTTAATGTTGGTAGTACAACTGTACGTTGGAGGCTGGCTGGAAAGCAAGAAGACTAAGAAAAAAATTCAATATCTTAAATGAGGAGTGGGGGGGGGGGCGAGAGGTTTAGCATGGACAAAAAAAAATAAAAACTATGGTACTCTGATGACTATAAGAATATAACTTCCATTGAAGAAATTCGTACATTATACAAGGTTACAAAAGAAATGTCACGAGATAAGGTAACATTATGCATTTAAACCATGAATATGCCCAAAATCTCGAGACACCTTTTAGGAAACGGATATTTTTAGATTTTCCCAGAACAAATAGTAATGGAAGCTTTGTTCTTGTTTAAAGTCTGATGGATTCAAATAAGTACGCAGAAATATTCTGACGTTGGTTGCTCCTTTCAATGCACACTTTTCCATGAACAATTCACCATGACTTAACTAATTGTCTTTATTTGAGAATTGTCAAAACTTTCATTTTAAAAATTTCTTATTACTGTAGTGGATTGGACCGGAAATTCACTAGACGTAAATCTTAAAGAGAACTTGTGCAGCTTCTTGCAGAGTTGCAGGTATGACGTAGGTAATTTTCAATGGCAAGTAAAACAGAATGTGAGACGAAAGGTCAAGAACTTTTGCTGTAAATATGTGATTCCACGATGCTTAAGTCAAGAATATGTACACTAATCTAATGTAGTAAATGCAAAAATGTGTACAAGTGATTATTTCTGCAAAAAGAATACTTCATACTGATTTATGTATTTAATGGAGTATACAAAGGCATAGTATATGAATAAAAACATATCGCCAATGTATAAACAATATTCGCCAAACACTAAATGTGTGAATTTTTTATGAGAATGTTAATACAAAAAATTAATGATTAATTTAAACTGAGTTTTTTAAAGAAACTAAATATTTACTATTTAAAATTAAAGTAAAATGAATTCAAATTTATTAATACCAATTTTTAAAAAAAAGTCATGAAATAGTTATTATTTAAGATCGATTTTGGAATTAGTTTTCTGAAACTCATTACCTAGAACATCTCGGAAATACATTAAGGCAATTCTAATTAATTCTGCAATTATTAAACTCTGAGTGAAATTTCAGAATTAACTTCATAAATTCTTGGAAAACTGGGTAAGTCTTTTAATTTCGAAATTCAATATATGTCTCGAATCAGATTGGAATTCCAAAAACTGACACTTATGTTTAAAATAATTTTTTTTTATAATATTAATGTGATTTATTTGTAGAATATATTTGCATAAATTTGAAAGTTGTTGAACAGCAATATATTGGTTATAGTTGTATACTTCTCAAAAATGGGAATTTTTTAATAACTAAGTAGGATTTGTTTGCAGACGAAAAACATTGCATACATTATAAAAAGTTTTTTAATTCCTTTTTATTAACAACGGCATCATTTTTAAAAAAGGAAAGGAAAATAGTTGAATTTCCTATTAAGAATACTACTATATTTAAAATTTGCATATCATAATGAAATATAAAGATTCCAAAGTAATAAAAAACAAAAAAATATTTAAATTAAGCTTCGAATTTAAATACCATTGCCTAAGAAAAATAATCGAATATATTCATTTTATTTCTTTCTACAGCTGTTGGAACAGTTTATGTACTCAAAAAATGACATTCAGATAGCGATTTTTTTTTTTAAATTCTTAGTAAATAAATAAAAGAATGACAAATACAAAGCCAATAATTTCTTATTACTTAGAAGGAAAACCTATTTAAATATTCAATAAGCACATGGGTTCAGCAACAAAAGTTGACAATTGAACAAGCAGATGTGAAACAAGGGTGTTTTGGGCATAAGGATACGAATGTAATACTACTATCTATAAATATGGAATAGGAGAAGAAAAATATTGAATAAAATCTGTATAAGTAAACGTTTTCGAGAATGGCATCAAAATGTGCAATTCCCTCAGGGAATACCCAAAACAAAACATTGAATGACATTGATCGATATTGATGTGTTAACCAAAGAAAAGCGTCTCAGGCCTCATACGCTTTGACGCCTATATGAGAAAGGATATGTTTTCTAAAGCATCACCTGTCTCATAGGCTCAGAAGAATGGAAACAAATAGCGCATGTATGTTGCGAGGAAGAAAGAAGAAAATGCTTAACGCTTGTTATATATTATTCCGGAAACAAACATTTTGTTTTTCCACCACATGTGTACCATGTAGCCATCACTCTCACTTAGCGTAAACTTGTTGATATATTAAATAGGAATCACACGCTTGATTTCATTGGTTTTCTGATTGTATAAATCAGGGGTGGAAAACTTGTTTTGCCTTGCGGGAATAATGGGAGCGGAGAATACCATAGGACCGCATATTATTAAAATGATTGCATTCATTAAAAGCAAGTATCGTGTATTTAAAATGATAAGGCTTTTTTCATGTTCAATACAAATTGTTTTGTATAATATAATTGATCCTTCTGTGTATGGACTAAGGATTTATATGTAAACAGTTATTTTTTTTAAATCATCAAAATGAAACATTTTGGGGTTTTATTCTACTGTTTCTTGTACAGTCTGGCACGAATAAATTAAAAAAAATAAAAATATTACTCTTAACACCAATCCCATGCACATATCTGTGAAGAATACTTTTAAAAATATTAGGAAAAATGTGTTCAAAAATAATAAAATTTGTAGAAGTAAAGACTTAAGAATATTGAAACACTGTATTTATTCTAATCTAAGCTGCACTATTTTCCCAGTGTTAAAGCTACTGAAAATTGGGTACGGCTTAGAATCGACAACAAAACATTTTCTGGAAGGGGAATACTGAATTTTCACTCCTTTCAAAAGGAAAAATGTAAAGGTCCATTCTGGACACTTGCATTGATGATTTATCCCATTTCGCAGTTTATCTCCAGTATTCAGTCCTTCCTTAAAATCGTTGTCTACTCGTATTTAGGAGATTTTTTGGTGTATTCCCTTTCTTTTAATCACCCAAACATCAAAGATACCTGTAATAACATCAAGACGAGTTCACTATGATGCAAGTACCAAACGGCAGGCAAATTTACATGCAGAAAAAAAGGGTAACAAAGCAGACACCACTGAAAATTTGACACAGATGAAATAAATATACATCGATGGCGTAAACAAAATAATATAATTTTTGCTTGCCAGTGTTCAACAATTTTTAATATTTTTTTCTTACATTCTTCTATATTACATTCGTTTAAAAAAATGTTGCATAACAAATGCTTTGAATGGCATGGAATATGACATCGTATGGGAAAATGGCAACTCCAGCTCCAATTCCGAAATCAGCTACAACAATGGAAGAGACGAATCATTTTCGAAACATGATATTGGCGATCAGAATAATTATAGGTTCATGTATGTATTTGAAAATTTTTAATGCTGGTAAAATAAGTTTTTTTTTTTTTTAATTATTATCTAAATATTATTTCTCATTAAAATTTTCTTAAAAATTTCTGAATTATGAGATATTGATAAACCTTTTACAGATCTTCTTTATTTTTTCTTCATAACGTGTAGAGAATTAGAGGTGTGGCTTAGAATCACAGACAACATTTTTTTCACAAAATTATTTTGAGAATTTCCGGTGAGGATTATGTTCGGGTAAAAAATAAGGTACTTCTAAAAAAATTTAAAATTTAAGATAATCAAATATTATTCGACTGTTTAAAAATGGTATTTTTCTTCTGAAATGTATATTTCATGCGCGCTAAAACTGAGTACATATTAGTATTTTTAAATAAAAATAATGTATACAGGTAGCATATTCTCATAAATAAAGGGTGTATAATTTATTCTGAGAAAAGTGTATTTGTTATTTAACAAAAAATAAAGGTACAGTTGCAGCATTGCTTGTGTGTGTGCGTGTTCTTTTTTCAAAAAATTATTTTAAGTGAGAAAACTAAAGTAAAACAACAATATTATAATAGAAAATATTTTTTCAACATAATTTTCGACATAATGTACTTTCACATATAGTTAATTTTACGTAGATATTACCTATATACGTACATATATTTTTTTAAAAAAAAATACTTCTAGATAGGGAATTTTCAAAATGAAAAGGAGAAAATAAAATTTCTAGTCTGGAAATGTGCTCTTGTAAAGAACTTAAATTTTGCAATTCAAGTAAAAAAATAATATGCTCAGCATCTATTCCGTATTTAAATTTCTAGCTCAAAATATGTTTCACTTAAGTATTTTCCTATTACACAACAACTTTTTCTCTGCAATTTTAAATTGTTTCGGAGAAATAAACCAAACAAACAATTAAATATTTAGTATATACCAATACGATAGCAAAACTCTATCCAAAAAAAAAAAATCCTTAAAACCATTTTACTCTGTGAGTTACTAGCCACAACTCCCACATATTAACCCTTCCAAAATAAATCAATATTAAAAGGGTTTAAGATACTTCGAAAAAAAATACTTTGAGAGACACAGAGAAAAAAAATATTTATTTCTTACACCACTCCTTTCATCTTCGAAATTAACTATTCAAATTTATCGTCCCTTCAACAAAGTTGAATGTAAAAGATTTCTCTTCGGAAAAGTTCATCGAAAGAATATAGAGACTAGGATTATATTTCTCGTCGCCGGGGCCACAATAAAGTTAAGTAAGTCTCTACACTCGCAAACAGTACTTTGGAGTGGATTTATGCCTTCTTCTGTGAAGTTGAGAGGGCTTGTAAGGGCGACTTAAGCACGTCTAAGTGCTAGTCTTAGTGCATTAATTAAATTTAAGCAGAATCTTAACTTTGCTTGCTTTACGGAGAAGTGGAATTAAGGTCCCTGGGCTGGTAGCCAGAGAGGTTAGGGGGTAGATGGTGTGTCTTGGGGCACTTTGGTAAGCCACTGAAGAGTTTGAGAGAGGGGTAGTTAGAAAAATAGAGTTTCGGAAAAGTTAATGGGAATATCGCATTCAAGTACATGAGGGAAATGTTCTATTGATTTCTGAAAGCTCACTTTTTTTTTTACTAAGAAGATGCTTGATTTTTCAATTGTGATGCGTCTGGTTTTTTCGTGCTTATGATTTTATATCTAAAAGTGAAAGTGATTTTTATTATTTTATACGTTGTGTTTAAAAAATATTTTATTAAAGAGATAATTAATGTTCCGGATTATAATTTCGCGAATTTATTGAACACCATAGCTGTATAGTGTGCTATAGATATTAACTGAAGATTCTTTTACGGTATCCGACTACCCTAAAATTGTTAATTTTGCCAAAAGTTGACCATTTTTCTTAATAAATTTATTTTATATGCCATATATTTAGATTTATAAAAATACCATTTTTTTTTTTTAAATTTTTATTTTCCTTGCACTAGAACAAAAACTACAGGTGTTTTAGTAAAAGCTGATATACTCCAAGCAAGATGCCATACTTTAAAACGCGTTTTACTCAAAATGTGTTTTTTGCGAAAAGCTCAAACGGGGACAACGATTGCTCAAAAAGTTTTTAAAATAGTCTACTGAAATTTTTTGTGGATGTTCTGTATAACAGTAGAAGTATTTTAATCTTCAGATTTATAATTGTTTTATTACAAAATTTACAGTTCTTTATGTGAATATAATCACTGTTTTTTAAGCAATTTCATATAATAACTAAGATAATGTGCTCTAAGTTTTATAAAATTAAAATATCTCTTATCCTGAAGGTCGTTTGAAAAAGGAATAGCAAAGTTATACATCAAAATTGAAGAGTTGAGAATTTATTCATTTACTATTTGTACAGAGCGGTCCCCGTTTATGTGATATTGTTTTTCAATTTTTATCTATCTTTTCCTATTTTATTAGTAATAATTTATTTTTCTCTTCTTACTTTTAGCCTTTTTTTCTTAAAATGTACTATAAATAAATCTAAAAACCACAAAAAAATCTCAATATCTTCCTTTGAAAAAAAAATGTCGCAAGTAGTCGAATAATTTAAGGCAGTTGTTGCAAGTCTTACTTGTTAGTATTTACAAATTATTTCACTTTTAAGAACCCTCCCCCCCAAAAAAAAAATATATTTGCTCTTCTCTAAGATAAAATATTTGTAAAATTATAAAACTTTCAATTTTGATTCAAATTTTTATAAGTGTGATGCATACAATATTTTAATCACAATCCTAAATTTTAAGGGGCACAACGTCTCATAATAACTAACGCACTGAGGCAATAAAAAACTAATGCGTCTCATGGTCAAGATGTTTGCGACGTTACCAAAATCAGAATCAATCATTGCTTACAGAAAGACACTTTGAATTTGAGGGGTTTAACTTTCATGTGAAATCGCACAATAGAAATAATTATATATTTATAACGTGGTGCCATTATAATAAAAGAAATTATATTTAAGAACATGTTTATGCACTTTGGTTGCTCATTTTGCTTTAAACTGCTGTAATTCTCTTTCCGAAGAATTTAACTTCACTTAAGTTTGCAATAACATATTTAGAATTTAAACGGAATAAGTGGTGTTAAAGAAAAAAAAAGTGATTTAAGTAAAAAATATGTGTGGTCGACGCAATAAAATCTTAAATGCTTCAGAGACATGGATCGGGTATTTATATATTTTCTTCACAAGAGTATACTTATTTAAATTCCTCAGTTTTATACAATAATACTAGCTTAATTTATAGTTTAATCCTTTTTCTTGGCAATTTTTGGGAAAAATTATGATAAACTATACGTAATTAATATTAAAAACAAAAATTAAATTTTAAAGGGGGAGGATTGAATTAAAAATATTATATCTTCACTTTTAAAACATATGTATGACTTCAATGGAAGAGAAATGAAACTTAATTTTAAAGAGATGTTTATTTTTAAATGTGTTTGAATATCTGTCAATATATTAGAATTATAAGTAAGAAACTTTATGAATTATTTTTTTCAGTTTTAAATTATCGTTTAAAAAACCTTGCATGAGAAGAATATTTGTTACAATTAAAAATAAGGATTGCATTCAATATATTAACATTGGATCTGCATTCTTATTTTAACAGTAATTTACAAAATGCAAAAGAATATACAACAGTATAAAAATTCTACAGCAAAATAATATAGAATAGAAAGACCATATTAATTTAGTTGTAATCCTATAAGTATATATCAAAACCTATATAATAGCATCCGAGTCTGACAAATGTAATTTCCTGTAACATATGCATGCATACTTTTTTATGCATTAACATGGAATTATTTATACGATTTATAGTATTATCAGAGTTACTTTCATTTAATGCCAGAAAATGAATATTGCGTTATATTGATTCTTTTTCCGCATACCTTCCTTTCATTGGAGATGACTTAAAAAGCCATGCATTTTTTTGATGAAAAAAAGTAGGAAAACAAGTAATTTATCAATGTTACTATATTTTTTGTACTCATCAAATGTTAGTGTTATAAAACGCAAATAAAAGTATTTAATTTTGTATTTTTTAAATAATGGATTTGTATATCAATAAATAATTAAAAAAAAAAAACTTTTTTAAAATTTATGCCACATAATACCTTTCTACAGTTTCAATGATTATCAAATAAATATATACTTATTTTACTTGTTTTAAATTTACTGATATCAAAGCCATTTTTAATTTCGTATGTTACCTTTATATTCAGAAAAAAGATTGTTTATAATTTTATTTAATTTAAAACAATTCGTTTCAAAATAAATAATTTATAAGCAATAGGATGCTTATATAATATATCCTTTTAACCATATTTAACCTTTCCTATGAGTCTTATTTAAATATATCATGGATTTATCATAATTTTCTTTACAACTGTTATGTATGCATTAACATGTATTATTATTATGCAAAATGTTGGCTGAAGAAAAACATGAACATTTTTTAAGGGAGATGAAAGACTAAAATGTGTATTCTGTATTCTAAACATTAAAAAAGCATTACATAATACAATTTTTTTCTTTTTTTAAATATTATTTTTAATTTGCCAATTTATTGATTTAGGTTTTTCCAACTCTTCAAATAGTTTAATAGATATCAATGATTAAAAGGGGGAAGGCATGGATTAAGAGAACTTGGTACACCAAAAATGACCGAACTATGTTTTTTTTTTATTTAATCTTATTATTTGCATTATTATTTTTCAACTGATGTATCACTTTTGCATGTTGGAAAATTAAAAGTCGGATAAAACTTCATTTGAGAAATGTAAATTAACAATTTAGGCAATTCAACCACACCTTTTTTAGAAAAAAATGCTGAACAATGCGTTTTTATAAAAAAAAATATATTTAAAAAAAAAGAATAATGAGTATATTAAAAGAAGGTGTAATACATAAAGCAGGAAAATACCAAGTCATTATAGTAATATATATATTTTTTCGTCGTGAAATGTGTGCTTGTAATATTTTTGAATGTGTTAAATTATTGATGTGTGCTTGTAATATTTTTGAATGTGTTGAATTATTAATGTGTGCTTGTAATATATGTGTGTTGGCATTTTATATTAATAATTTCAGAACTTCAGTTCTTATTCCTCTTATGTTTTTTCATGCAATTATAATGCTTCAACATTACGTGAAGAAAAATACTAAAATTTGAATCATGACAAAAAAAAAACAAACATTTTTCTGGGTTTTTATTTACAACTAATACGCTCTAAACATTGATCATTTATAAAATTTATGGGTAGAAAAAATACTAAAATGTAATTATTTTTTTAAAAAATTACATAATTAACGCGTCTTAAAGTATTATTTTAAATTTATTTAAGCTTATTATAACTATTTTTTTCAGAATTATAAACTTTAAAGGGTTTTCCTCAGTTTGTGTGTTTTTTCGATACTTTAGTGCATTCAATATGCTATTCCTTCCACAGTTATTTACCAATCACTTCCATTTTTTTTATCCTGTATGTAAAATATAAACCATGTAACAAAGTTAGGGATCCATTTTTCTGTTAACTGAACACTTTAAAAAAAAGATTTAAATGTAGGAGATATTGGCTTTTTTGTTGAATTTAACATACATATCATCATTTTATTTTTTCTCGAAAAAAATTAAGTTATTGTAAAACCGATCCATAAAAAGTTGCATTCAATATCCTCAAAAATCTTACAAAAAAATCAGGTCAAAAAAATTAATAATTACAAAATGAGTAGGATTTTAAAATTTTCCAAATTTTCATCAGAAAATTCAAACTTTTAAAATTGTGTGAATAATATTTGAAAAAAAATTTCATCTCGTATTATTTCACTGAATAGAAACATTATATGAAATGCTAAAATATAATTTTTAAATGCAAGCATAAGAAAAAAATTGTTCAAGGGACACCAAATCTTCTTATCAACATGGATTTAAAATAATGATCCCACCAAGTGCAGGAGAGACATTCAACACCTTGTTTAGAAGAGACAACTCCTGGAGTATTTTCCGCTATAAATCTCTTCTGCTGCAGTAAGCATGATAGAGAAACTTTCTGACAGCTTTCTCAAACCTCAAGACTCCCCACCAACTCAAGATTATCTCTGATCTTAGCAACTGTGTGTCCAATTGCCGTCAGCGAGTAGCCCTTCATTATTCAGCTAATGCCGTGGTAATCTTTTGTCTTAGTCAGAGATTTAGGGAGCGAAAACCGAGGAACTACTTATTAGCACTAGTTCCGTCTTACAAATGACCAGAAATAAGCTTCGTTAGAATCACAAAGGCCAGAGTTAGATGGAATGGTGAATAATTGCTTGGGTAAGAGGGTGTGAGTAGTTTTGTTTTAATGTTTTAATTGCGCATGCGTTTAAGAAAGGGAAGTTGGGGGAGTGATTTCATTGGCTTCGCTGTTTTAATTTGAACTTCTAAAATGCTCAGAAATAAAGAACTGATGATTTTTGGTAATACACTTTTTTTTTTTTTGGCGTATGGATGCGAGTAAGCAGTGGAGATGATTTTGGGATCACATTTAGAGTGGCGTTTTAAAACAGTGATTACAAATAGAAACCAAAATTATAAGTTTATATATACGTATACGTAGGCTGTTCAATAAGTAATATGACTAAATTTACAGCCGCGAAACCACTCATCGGAATGTTAATTTCTGTGGCATAAGAAAAGTTTGTTGTCTATATTAAGAAAAGCTACCGATAGAGGGCGTGCCCAGACTCATGTTCTTGAGTATCACGTACTCGAACTGAAGCGTGTTTGCGGGTGCCTACGAGACGCGGCCAGTTGTCGAAATGGAAGCAAAAATCAGCATTGGAGACCTTTGATATGATACGATACGATTAAATCTGAAACAAGAAGGCGACAATAGCTTAAAACGCTTCATCACAGCAGACAAATTCTGGTTGTTTCACTGATCCAACCTCCGGTGAAAATCTCGAAAAGGTTTCAGCGGCGGTACGTAAGAACTCTCTTAAGACAAAAGCAGAACCAGTTGGGATATGCTCGGGCACATGTCAATGGATACGGCTAAGGATCTTAACATGCATAAGATGCGTCAACACATCGTTCTCCGTGGTAAGCGAAGACCAACCTACAGATGAAGTTAAAAGTGCATCGCAGGCTGAATTAAAGAACATGGCTAAAAATGTATTCTAGAAATGTTTCGATAACCTTTACAAGCCGTGGCAAAAGTGTGGTGTTACTCAAGGGTCTTATTTCGAAGGTGGATCTGTTTCAGCAGTTTAACTGGTAATATTTTTAAGCTATAGATTCAGTCTGGGACCTTTTGAATCCTACTACGTATACGAAACATGACAATTAAATTTTTAAAATTAAAAAATTTATTTATACTGTGTACAAAATTCCATATTTCTCTACATCAATACTATTATCTCAGAAATCGTTTCATATTTCATTAAAAATAAACTCGAATTTCAGTAGAAATCAGTATGCAAGTAATCAAAAAATGTTTGATTTAACTGAAATGTAGCATTTTCTGATAGTCAGGGTGAATGAATATTAACCTCGCCTCGTCGTTCAGCTACTCGAGAGTTTTTCGTGACATTCCTCGTAATTTTCAGCCGTGGTCAAGTGGCCGAACCATAATCAAGTGTCAAGAGTACCACAACCAAATTGATACTCGAAGGATCTTTTACATGCCACATAATTATATGACATGTTTGCCTACGATTTTCATATTAAGATAATCTATCAACTCCAGCTAGGAGAAGAGAGTGTGAATGAGGGATTATTAACGTCGAAGTATTCAGCTACTTAAGGTCTTTTGGTGATGGGCCTCATAATTTTGAACAACTGTCAAGTGACGAGAACGACACCTGAAATGGCATCGCTGTCTCATAACTTCCACACCACACCAGCTGGAAGATGTTTGAGTTCTCGACAGGTTTAGCATTCATCGGCCCCCTACACGGTGGGGTCTTCAGTGGTACTGGGATCGAGCTCATGGCATACCGGCCACGGGTTCGTTATCTTGATGACTAGACAACCACTTCCACTTCTGATATTTTGGGAATTTATCTATTCAGACTCTTTAAAAATAAAAATAAAAATCTGGAGGTTATTCCTCAGTTGGGGTTTTAAATCTGAAACAGTGTTGTGGGCTCAGAAATTATTTTTAGCTAAAAAATTGTATTAATTCAATTAAAACCTTGTAAGGTTGAATACATTATCTGTAATGTAATACAATTGAGTTTGGCTCAATTCAGTTAAATAAAATGGATGTTGTACATTGCGTTTAAAGGGAATAATCAATTTCTAAGCTATCTTTCTTACCTTTTAAAACTTTGGCAAATTTTAGAAAATCAGATAATTGTTTAAATCATCATATTAATAAGCATTTTAAATGCAGTTAGAAATTAACAGGATCATAAAAGGTATGCAAATAAACATACTATGAATAAACATCATACAGGAAACAAAATCACATAGTATAAATATATAGTATATAGATAATCAGATGATATTAAAGAGTCAATGATTCTAAAAGAAATACAATATTGAATTAAAGACTTTAAAAAAAATATATGAATTATTTTCATAGTAAGTCAATAACTCATAAAGTTTTTAAACTAATAATACAAATGTTTTAAGTATTCTGTTTTTGTTTGTTATGATTTTGGCTATAAGAATTGTGCGTATAACTCTTCAATTAATTAGTATGCATAGCTAATAAAATTTTGTATTAAGAAAACATTGAAGTTATATAAGTAGCGATTTAAAATGCCACAGGAATATATATCACATTGGTCTACTTTTAAATAAAATACATACACCTTTTAAATATAGATAAGATTATATTATTATAGTTCAGTATACTTTTTAAATTTAAAAAATCAAGTTTCTGCGTAATATTCTTTATGGGCTCAAATAATAGAGCTTGGAAACTTAGAAATATTAGACAGCATTATGAAAATGGTACTTAGTGCATCAATGTATTACTTTCATTGCTAAATCAATCCACAAACAGACCAAAGTACCAAAACTAAATGCTGGAAACACTAAATTGCATTAGTCTTAAACGCAAATGCATAAAATCCTATTCGCGAAATACTTGAACCGATCCAGAAAAAGTCTTGTCTAGATGAGAAGAAATCCAAACTCTGGTAATGGTATTAAAGACAATCTAGATCAATACACTGATCGTGTTTTATTCAAACTGGAGCAAAGTTATACCTTAAAGAAAAATAAAACATATTTAAACTTTAAAAATGCTTATTTTTTCCGTTATTCTGATTGTATAAACTTTTCCACATACAAGAGTTCCCAAATTCATGGTACAAATTTTAGGGTTAGATACATACAATCATTTATAGCAGTGATACTCAACCTGCGGCCCACCGTGCCTTTTTAAGTGGCCCAGTCATGCCCCGTAGCTCTGAGAAATTCATTTATTTATGAAAATTTGGTGGGGAATTATTTGTTAGAAAGTCAAATTTATCAATTTTGCTTTTTGCTGTCGATGGGTGCGAATTTATATATATATTTTTTCTGATTAGTGATAATAGACAGAAGTGGCGTAGCGACTATTTTATGAGTAGAACTAATATTTAACTATATTTCATATCTTCCAATCAAAAAAATATTCGAAGAAAATCGATTGCTTCAAGGTGATTGGGAAGTTGTCTTTTTTGCAGTGAAAAACAAGCATGGTTCAGTAATTGTTTGATTTGTCACGAAAGTGTCTTGCAAAAATTCCAAGAAACAGGAATCATTTAATGACACTTTTCCTCGAATATCTCTTTCAAGAGGTGATAAATAGGCTTTCTTGAATAATCTTAACAACAGCAAAAAAGTGTTTGGTCAGTGGTAATGTCAAAGCTGTAAAAAAGACATCCTATGAAATTTGTTATATTATTGATAATCATATGAAACCGTTTACTGATGCAGAATTTGTGAAAAAGATTGATACTTAAATGCTTCCAATTTTGAAAAATTTAGTGACAAAAATAAAAAAAAATATAAAAAATAGTAATTAAAAGAAGCAAGATAGGTGATTTAATATTTTGATCAATTTCTACATTTTAAATTTTCTATGTTATCTTGGTCTTAAAGAATTTATCCCTCTCTCTCTCCCATTGATTACCACGTTGCGACCCGTGTGAAATAACTAACAAATGTATGCGGCCCGGCAGGAAAAAAGGGCTGAGTACCCCTGATTTATAGTATAGGGATGTATGAGCGCAAGCGACGCGGTGAGACGCCAACAGCGGAAATAAAAAAAAAAGACTAATTGAGTCCTCGGTTGGTTTCGTTACCTGTAAGGCGGCATTACATATCTAGCTACCATTCAACATGATGCATCTCAGTAGGGAAAAACTTCTTTCACAATTGTGCTGATTTTTACGATGGGAGACTTTTTGTATGCTGAAAATGTAGACATGTATTACATGTTCGGCCGTTGGTAACAGCTGAGCTGCTATACGAATGTATCACGTGCAATTTCCTGATCGACGAATGCCGGCTCACAGAATTTTTCGACGGTTACATCGTCAATTTCGTGAAACACGTTAGCTCCATCAGACATGATGCTGGTAGACAAAGAGCTGTACGTAGTCCAAGACTGAAAGAAAGCATCTTAAACGTTGTGGATGTTAGACCAGAGTCAAGTACAAGAGCTGTTTCTCATAATGTAAGTGTGAATCATCAGACCGTTTGTAGAGTGTTAAGCAACAATCGCTTACACCTCTTCCATTTTCAGCGAGTACAAGCTTGGAATCCGGCATACTATCTTCTCCGACTGCCAGTGAATTTTATATCTATGTGAGCTCTTCAGCTGGACTTCATAGCTCATATGCTGAACAGTAATGGAGAGTTATTGTAAACATTACGCTTGTCAACGACGCTTTCAATAAACACATAGTCTTCCCTTCCATTTCTTTTTTTTTTTGTATTTGTGCCTCATCGCATCACTTGTTTCCATACATTCTTATACAATAAATGATTGTTACAATGCCCTGTACCTACTCTTAAAGTTAGTATTATGAATTCTGTCTCTCTCTCTCGGGTCCATCCTGTGTATCACTTTTTAAAAATTATTGAAGTTGATTTTTCTTGTTTTAAATCTTTTATGAGCCCGATGAAAAATTTAATTTCTATTAAAATAAAAAAAAAGAACAAAGATCATAAAATATCATCAATATATATATTTTTTTAAAAAAATATATATACCCGAAAAAGGATTCATTCTCCAAAATAATTTATCCACATAACTAAATTCACATTTCAACAGTAATCACAGCGTTTAGGTATTTGTGATCTCATATATTTCCAGAAGACAATCATTATTAGAAACTATTTTACTGATGTTAAACTAAATACGGTTCTGAATGTCTTAGGCACTCCATAAAATTGGAAAAACATAAGGATTAAAAAACAAAAATGAAATGGAGAATTGGCTAATTTATATTTCAGAGAATGATTAATTTTAATTTATTTCGCACTCTGTGAAGTAACACGAAGAACTTCGAAAATTTTCAATCCGGTCAAGTGACAAGGTGAATTTATCCTCTTCTTAAACTTCCTCACCAATGTAAAATGTTTGAGTCACGACTTCTTTAAAGTGCATAATCTTCTCTACCAGGTGGGTGTTCAGTGAGACTAGATTTCGAAACCGCGTTTTGATTGTCAGACACAAGCTCTCTACTCTAACCATTAGGCTAGGTTGGCCGCATTGTATGTAAGACAGTGAATATTATATATTTTCGAATCACTTAGAAAAAGGTATTAAAAGTTCTGAAATAAATTTAGGATTACAGGGTTTTAAATTTATTCTCAATTTTATTTATTTTTTATATTTATATAAGTTTTATAGAAATTTATTTTGCTGTTAGATAATGGAGAGAATGAGTATAAATTTATATTGAACACACTAATTTTAACCTAGCATGATTGTAATTTATATGTTCTAAAGTACATACATTTTATTTTAATTTTCTTTATAAAATACAAGTTTTTGAAAATTTAATTGCTATTTAAAACTTGATAAAGTGTAAATTTCATAACTTAGCTATTCAAAACATATATGGGCTTACTCTATTATTATATCAGATTATGAAACTATGCAAATCATCTGCTGGCATAATAGAAATGGTTTTAATTCAAAATATATTTATTGATTCTGATATTGATAATATTTAATATTAACTTGGGAAAAAAAGTACTTCCGTCCAATAATGCTCGAAATCCTGTTTTGATACCTAATCTGAAATGTGAAAAGTAAAATAAATGAAACATAAAATGGAATCTACAGATCAATTAAAACTGCAAAATTAAAAACATAAATAAATATAAAAAAACTAATAATCTCAAATTAATTATATTAAAGCGATATACATGAATTCTAAATTCTAATAAAAACTACATAAAAGATAAATATATGAAGTACCGTCCCGAAAACTCGGCACTCGATAACCTGGCAGTTTGGAGAACGTGGCCACACCCTTTCAGGTAAAATAAAAAAATAAATAAAATTAAAAAAACAAACAAACATGCAGACCCTTTTTAGCATTTTCATGTAGTAAATATGCTCTATGCCTACTTAAAGTACGTATTTTTCTTTTATTTAAAGATATTTGGTCATTTTCTTTCTGATGCATTCTCAAGCAAACATTACATGGAAGGGATGTACAATTTTTTCTGGGGAACCACTTTTACTTATTTTTTATTAATCTTATTCTCAATAACCCGGCATGTTCCTAAACTCGGCCACCCTTCGGTCACATGAGGCCAGATTTTGGAACTCTACTGTATGTAAATAAACATAATAAAAGGAACAAAAAATACGTGCATATACAGTCAGACCTCTATATAACAAGGTCGTTAAATCCCGGAAAAATGTTCGTTATATGGATAATTCGCAATATAAAGGTTCATCTTTTAATATACTTTATATAAACCAAATAAAACAAATTTTAAATTCATAAACAATATAAATTAAAAAAAGTAATTATTCACGCCTTTTTTTTAAACTAATATATGTTTATTTTATATATCTTACCGATCAAAAAAGAAAGAAAGAAAGAAAAACTGAAAGAAAAAAGAAAACAGAATGTCGAAGAATTCACTGTATTTTCAATATTAAGGAAATAATTTTATACTAAAATTAATGAATTTTAAGGCCATTTTATAATTTAAAGCTTAAAAGTAATATTAAACATACATTATTTTATAATTAGAACACGGGGACACGGGACAACTCCACTGAGGGTGAAAGAGGATATCGAAAATATTTCTAGTGAACTAGGCAATAGGGGTTACAAGTTGTACTTCTTGCATGGAACGTCCAGAACTCTTTTGCTCTCGGTGAGTTAGGATCTAATAAAACCAGTTCAAGATTTATGAGTACCATAAAACGTGTTAACGAGAGAATAACTTGAAATTCTTTCAGAAATACTTTAAAAAAAATGGGAGAGCAAAAACTGAATCACAAAAGAAAAATTTCGTTATATAGAAAATGCACTTCGTTATACAGAGGTTATTTTACGAAGAAAATCGTGAAATGTTCAAGGTTCCAGAAAAAAGTTCGCTATATAGAAATAATTGCGATATAGAGGTTCGTTATATAGAGGTTTGACAGTAATTATAAACAAATAAATCAAAAAATAAAAATCCTCAACACAGTTTCAAATATTCGTGTGCTCTATTTGCTTCTGTGTTGTAAGTTCAATGAATTTTTTTTGTGAAAGTTGTTAAATATTTTCCAAAAAAAAACTGTATATAAAACAGAACAAAAAAAAGATAATAACAGAAAATCCACGAATCAAACATTTCTCAAAGTGTAAAAAGTGTTTATAATGCAGCATTTATCTCAGAAAAAAATTAATGGCATATCAAATTACTTCAAAAGGTAGTTTTGACTTATTTATTCATTTAAAATAAACTCAGTTTACTATATTAAATGATATTTTAAACATCTTCCTTTAATTTTAAGTAATTGCATCCTTTTTAATTAAAATGCTGTGTTCTGGGCAATTTATGGTATGCTATAACGATCCATTTAAAACATTTAGCCAGTTTAACGTTGTCTTTTAATTACTCTACTCTAGTTGTAGTACATAAAATATTACGGAAAATTGAATGTTGCTGTCATTTAATTCAAAACATGAAATAATTATCTACTTTATTGTATATTTCATAGTTTTCATTACATTATTATAAATTTATGTGATTTCATTAAAACTTTGTGAACTACTATTCATCATACATTTCAGACTACAGTCTATGATAGCTCTCTCCCTATGATTGATTACCATGTCAAACAGTCCTCAAACACTCATATACCATATGTTCAAATATTAATGAGAGAATGGACTAACAGGTATGTTTAAATGAAAAGGTACGCTGAATTTATTAATTAGATATAACATACTGAACCCTTAGTACCAGCTGTTTTCTCTGTGATGAACTACACTTTTCTAATTATAATCGTAAAAAGTAGAAAACACCGTATAATGGATTTGTTTTAATGGACGAGTAAAATAATGAAATTAATTATTATAGACCCAAAGCAAGTATTATGTAGTTCACAACACTATTAAAAATAAATTTACAATGTAATCGTAATGACATGGCTAGCTAGTAAATATTTATATTTATTTACAAACATCATAGCACTGAAAATATACTAAAAATGAATATGCATTTCATTATATTATTACAAAACAGCCAAACTGCTGCTAACCTTAGGATTTGGATTAGACTGGAAGAGTCTATCAGTCCGCTAGTGGGTGTTGTTGAATCCATTACAAGAATGATTTCTCAAAAACCCGTGTATCATACATATGTGTGTGGGAGTTGAGTCTAAAACCTCGGGCAAATGTTTGAGAAGTGGTATAGTTTATTTAAATAAATGTAGTGCTTAAATAGGAATGTACAAAGTACGGACAGAAGGGAAAATATATAATGCAACCATAAAGGGCTTCTTCACAAAATTATTTACAATAGATACTCCCGATTACGACTACTAGCAAAAAACAGGATAGGCCGCATTAATGGAATAATTAGTTAACAGATTCAAAGATGTGTTAGGTATTTCCCTCAAATGTGTACCCCAATTAATAAGTATATTTACTGTAGCGTCACAAATGAAAGCTTCCAGATCCCATTTAAAGCATTATCGGGACTTGTAATTAGAGTAATCCCATGAAATCTATGAAAGATAACCACATTCCGTCACATCTCAATTCGACATTCAGATAGTTTTGCTCAGAAATATTAAAACTGACTGGGGCATCATTATGCCGTAATCATATTTGGTTAAAATTGGCAATCGGGACTCTTGAAACAATTATTTCATAAAATAGTTTTTTTAGAAACACAATAACATCGCCCACCCAGAACGATGGCAAATATCCTATTTGAAAAAATACACTTAAGAATCAAAACTCCCAAATATTTTTAAATAGATTGATTTCTGAAAAAAAAAGTATTCTACTCTTTCAATCCCTTTTCTGGATACAATAAACTGGCTCCAATTTAAATATTTTGCCTTTCGTATTACAATTATTTTCCACATTTGGAAAAAAATGTTTCTGTATTTACATACTATTAAATTATTTTTTCATCACAGAGTACATATCAGACACCAATGCACAAGTTCAAATGTTATATAAAAACTTGAAACAGTTTTCAGTTTATGATACTTAGAAAGAAGGAAGGGATTGAAATAATATTGAATTCAAATATAATTTCCAGAAAAAAATATTTCATATAATTTAAATATACAATTTAAGTAATATCCAGGTAATATCTTCTAATATCCAGGAAAATGACGTTTTGCATCCTGAAAAGCAGCTAGATTGCAAGGAAGAAAAAAAGATTGTGGAAGAATGTCACAGGTATCTATGTGAAGCTATGCTGACAACGTAATAATGGCAAGATTCATATGTGAGTGTCCATATCGCAAACCGGGCGATCGAAATGATGCATAATATGTTGTATTGCAGGGATGGGCAGACTTTCCCAGGGTATGTGGGCTACTTCTAATCTTTTCAAGGTGTTGCGGTCCACCCAGAGGCATGATGTGGAGAGGTAATTATATAAATAAGGGAAAATACGGCAATATGCGGTAATAAATATGGAATATGTACGGTATAAATACGGTAATAAACGGTAATAAATACGGAATATGTTCTTTCTTACATAATTAAAATAATAATGACTCACTTTTAAAACAGCATTTAAAACAAAACGTAAGATACAAACATAATAATAACAGCCTAAATATAAAATAAATATACTAAAATATAAATATACTAAATGATGCATTTATTTGAAACAATAAAAAAAACATTAAGAAATAAAACAATTTCATCGTAAATTAGTACTCATAGTTAAAGTCAGTAGAAGACTTGGTCTGTATAATGTCGGCCAATCTTGAATATTTTGGTGTATAATTATTATAGTAACTGTTTATCTTCAGGTGGTTACCCCAAAATGTCTTGGAGGTCCAATGGTCGATCGCGATCGACTTAATGCTCACTCCTGCTGTATTGGATATGGTAAATATTCTTCTAGTTGTTCAATAATATTTATTTTCATCTACAATACATTTATGTCCTATACTGACATAAGCTGTTAAAATGATATAGCTGTTTTGTTTATTCTAATATTTAGTATGAATTACATATACATATTAAGGAACTTATTTAAACGTTATATTGATCCTGTGAGCATGAAAAAGGTTTTTTAATACTATCATTCTTTAAAATATTAGAATCAATGTCAAAGTTATCGATAATTTCTGAAAATTGAAAGGAATTTTTCTGCATACCGAATTAAGTCTATTTTTTTTTAAAAAATTTGTTTTTAAGAAAAAGCGACACACATTCTGCGGTTGTATAGCATTTAAGTATTTAGTGATAGTGCTTTTTTTCCCAAATAACATGTATTTGCTTAATATATAAAAATGAATGATATTTTTCTTCCCTTCATTTTCAGAATAACTACATTATCAGTTTAGTTTTCTATTCTTTTAAAAAGGCGTAAGCTAGTGAGATAGAAATAGAAAGAGAACTGGATAAAATTCATATTTTTTACAGAAATGTTACAGTAAATATGAGCCCTAAAATTGAAAATAGTCCACCCTTCAATCGCTGTAGGCTTTATTCCTCAGCATTTTATATGAAGAAATGTTTATCGAAGAGAGAAATTCAATTTCTCATCGCCGGAAAAATGGTTATCCTTAAGGCGGAGTAGGGTATATTGCAAAAAGTCATGCATATATCGAAAAGGTCAAGGATTGATCTTTTAGTGAATATTTCACTCATCTACAAAACTCTGTTATCCTCATATCCATATATAAGAGAATCAAAATAAAACTTATATTAAAATTTATATAAGTATGACGGGACAATAATGTTGTAAAAGGCACAGATTGTAGAACATTACGTCAGCGTTTGTCAAACTGTGGGGCGTGATAAATCTAAGATGGCGGCGCGAGCATATTGAAAAGTTGAAAACAAAAGATTATTTAAAAAAAATTACTAATTTACTAAAAGTAAACAAACAAAATACATTCTGACATAATAAAAAATAAAATACACATTTACACGTATAAATGCATTCCTGTACAATGTATTTTATAATTCATTTAACAACAACAAGTTTTGTAATTACCAGTGATCCAATGGGCTTATTATTTATAAATTATATACAAAAATTAACACTTATCTTGACAATTTGTACGGTTTATAATTAATTCCTTAACTGCCGATTAAAAGTTAAGGGAAAAGGAATAGATAAGCAAATCCTCTGAAATAAGTAAATGCTTCTCAAACACTGTTTAGGTCCTTTTATTGCATTCCAAAGCCTTCGGAGTGCACAGAATAGGTTGTACTTCGTAAAGACGTATACATACGTCCGGGGCAATTAATGCACTTACTGAGCGAGACGTTTATATACGCCAGTGGCACTTAAGAGGGTTAAGTCCTATTACAGTTTTAGCGTCATAGTACGGTATTATTGAATTCAATACATTGGTATTGTATGGAGGGGGGGGGGCGGGATGAAAATTATCACAGAATGTTGGGTCGCAAATGCTGAATGTTTGAAAAGCACTGTATTACATTCAAATCATTGGTGCAATTTTAAGGATGTAGTCACAAAGTTTTAATGAATATTTAAGTATGATCTGAATCATTTTTTAAATATGATTCAGACAAAAAATCATCATAAGATTAATGAAAATAGATTTGTAAATGCCATTTATTTCCTTTACTTTGAGCTTCTGGGATCCTTAAAAGTATATGATGTTTTAGTTTGCTTGGCAAGACACACATTAATACTTTAAAATTATACCTATAAAAATAAAAAAATATATATATATGCAGTGAACAATTGTATATAAACAATTCCTGAGATGTAATCGAAAAAAATTATCTAATTTGCTATAGAGTGAATTAATCAACCCTTTATTGAACCAATATCGATATGTCCTACTTGAGTATTAGAATATATACGAGATGCAATTTATGTTTTTTACATGTCGTACATTCTCTGGTAGTGCACTGAATGCTCCAGCAATTAGAAACCTTTTACAAGTATATATATAAAAAAATCATATGACTAACATCTACATCGCATATAGCCTGTATTCAATTATTTCTCTTTTCACGTGACAGGTCATTAACCGGCGATCACTCGCGCGGGGTATTCTGCACACCCCAGCAACAAGAAAATCCTCCAAGGATTCTAAAAAGAATGTGCAGAACCACGATTTCTTCTGTAGCTGCACATTTTAGGTCATTCAACCTACAGGCCTGATGCAATCCCTCTTTCTCGAACGATTGGAATGTAATGACCTTCAAAAGTTTATCTGGGGGCCTGAGAACCCCCGCGAGAAGTTGAGCATATGTATACAGTCTGCTCTGAATGTTTGGAAAATGATTAAAATATTATTTTTCTACTTTCTATACTATCATTATCTCATTAATTAAAAAGTATATTTATTACTGGTATATACGTTTTATACTGGTTTATAAAAAATTATAAAATTATGCGTTTTAAAATGAAAATGTTGTATGTTAAGTTTAAATTAATGTTATTCTCATTTATATGCAATAAATTTAATAATTTTATTTGTATAATACAAAGAACATCTTGCACTTTATAAATGTGTATCATAATGACTTAATTTTATTTTCATATTTAAATACACGTGTTAAAAGTTTGGGGTGTTCTCTACACCCCGCGAGTAACGACGGTAGCAAAAACACGCGCGAGTGACCGCGGGTTATAGAAAAAAAAGTGGATGGAACTATTGTGGTCGTGCTATAAACAATAATGAAATCTTAATTGACTGCACTACACTAGTTCGGATTTTCATTTACTGATGGCGATTACTCATTTCTGACCTAAGAAATTAATGTTTTATTTTACTGTACATTTGTGAAAATAATTTTAAAATGTTTAGAAAGCTATGACTTTGTCCCAAAACCATGGACTTGTGCAGTAGTAAGTAAGTTTATAAGTTTATACGATAAACCTATTATTTCAAGAAAGGACTCAAGGTATAATTTTGGCAGTGAGTACAATTTGGAGATTTAAATCAGAAACTTCGACGAACAGTTGAAAAGTTTCGGTAAAAGCCATCCCTGATAAATACACATATTTTGAAGCATTTCTACGAGATATTTTACAGGTGGATTGAATATGCGATGAAATTAAATTAGAATGTGGGCCGGTAAACAATGAAAATGCTGATTAGGTCTGCGTCTTTGATTCTACCGTGACAGTCAAACAGAACAAAAGCTCCAGAAGCAGAGTATATTTAAAGAAGTTTAACATTTTCATATGATATGTAAGTTTGAAAATGCATAACTCAAGCGACATACTCAACCAACTACATTTTGAGAGTCCATCTATTAACACAGCACATGAATCAATTAGCAGATTTGGAATGAACAATCTGAGTGACAAACTTCATGCATTGAGAATTGAAAAAAATATATTCATTTAAATTTAATCACTTGATTATGAAGTTTTTAAAATAAGGTATCCAATTAATCGATATTATTATCACTTTAATACATTTTAGAATACGTTTATCCCCATTAGTGTGGCATTAGGTTCACTACATTTAGGTCTGATTTCCATGTAAAAACATTCTTTCAAAGAAATAAATATTTCATAAGCTGTTTATACAAAGGAGTTTACTGGATGAGATAAAAAAATATATATCATGCATCCAAATATAAAAATATAAATATTTTATAATACGAGGGCCGAATTTAAAGTTAAATAATTCATAGCAAAGTAAAAAAAAAATGCTTAAAAGGGAGTCATCTTTCACATAACTGCCATCCCCACACGGTCAGAAACTTTGACACCCGTGGGACCCCAAGACAAGATAATGTCGTGAAATGACTGTCACTGACAAAACAAAAGTGCCATTAGCACCCCTGGAAGAGACAGCTAGAAATGGAAGTTGATAGAATAATGCCCTCGATGTGATGGGAAAATGGTTTGTATGAAATTAAAATTGGAATTTGCTTAAAATACATTTGCGTTTTAGTTAAGACAAGCGAAAGGTTTGTGAATCATCTTCACGGTGATTAATTTTAAGTAAAAGTACATTGTTGAAGAATATGTCACTCACCCTTTTCTTATGTAGAATTTAAAGTAACATCTTGAAAGCTTTCTTCTCCTTTTCAAAAATAAATGGAGTAACATTGAATAATTGTTGAAAGTAGAAGGCCTTTCAAATTCTCATACATGTAATATTATTTTGTTACTTTTGTACAGCATAGCAACCAAAAATGCATATTCTTAAATTAGTTTACTTTATGTATAACAGTTTTTAAATTGTGTTGATTTCCCACGATATTGTTGAATTTGGAAACTTTTCTTTACAATCATTTACTTTGTACCAAATCATTTTTATATAAGATATTTTGAGACCCTCATCCTATCTGAATGATACATTAAGGCTCTAATGTAGTTAAACATGTAAAATTTATTGATCATGTTAGACAAAACTACCTCTTTTGAATAAAATAGAGAGGACGTAAAGTTTTATCTCTTCAAAAACAACCTGACTTGTTTTGAATCTCATAAATAAGTTACAATGAGCCCCTCTGAAAAAGTGTATTACAAAAGAATGTTATTAATTTTCCACTTCAAATTTTACAAACTCTGAATCTTTTTCCTGCACCCCACTCAGTTTCTTATGTGAATATTTTATAGCACTATGTTGTGGCTTTTGGCAAAATACTGCATCATTCTGAACGACAAACAAATTTTGAGAATTATACCCTTCACATCACCAAAATTCCTTTTAACTTTTTTCTCCACACAATTTGAGGATTAAGGTAAAAAATTATCTTCAACCATAAAACATTATTTTTATTTAGCACATAATATATTGTGATAAATTATGACTTGAAATTTTCACTGCTTTAAACCCTTTTCGAACCTCATGTCCATAACCACTTGGCTACTATAGCAACATGTTGTGTAGAAGTATACAAGTAGAAACTATTTCCTTTTTTATTCTTTTTTTTATATTAAGTTCATCCGAAAATTTAATTCGTGCACCCATTTAAAAAAAAAAATCGGAGTTGGAAATAAGTAATCTGTTTATAAATTCTGTAAAATCCGGCTTATAATACACACTTTCAAGTAAACTTTCCTGCATCATTCTTTTAATTTGTAGGTATACTCACCAAAAAACGCGCACACCCTTTTTTACGAAGAAACGTGACATGTATATGTAAAATGCTGTTATGTTTTGGAGTCATTCATTCGAGGTATTATCGCAGACTTTTGAAAAAATAGTATACTTCTAGAACAACAGCCCCCTAAGTTCATAAGGTATGTCATTTCTTTTAAATAAAAAGTATTTCTGCATATGTAGATTTTTTTCATGTTCATCTCTTTTTTTCTTCTTATTTTTAAAGCTATAATTTTTATTCCCGGCACATAAAAGCCACCTGTAAATATAGATCTATTTTTTTTTTTTGTTAAAACTGAGCACTATACACCAACTTTTACGATAGTAAACGTTCAAAAAAATTAATTACTTCACTTGTTTTTACTTTATAAGTCAAATGCCTAACAAAAAAAAAATATGCTGTTTGGCCTAATATAAGGAAGGCAAAAATGCCTAAATTTTATTTTGTCTTGTCCGTATAATTCTAAAACTTGCTTGAAAACTCTTAAGAAGTTTTTTTTTTTTTTTTTTTTGCACATTTTAACTGAGAAATAAAAGAAATGTGTAAAAATACCAATGACAATACGTTTAGCTAATATTTAAAAAGATTCCTTTTTCAACAAACCTGCTTAAAGTTCTATAAAGGTATGTATTAAACTCAGTTTAAATTTATTTTCTCTCAAACGTCAGAAACTACTTCTACCCCAAATATCAAACTCCCTTTTTCACACAAAAAAAGATCATTTTTAAATATATATATATATATATAAGTAAATACCACACACATAACTCCATCATGAAACCAACGCCCGACCCAAGCAATCATGCATGAACAGGTCCAGTTGCTGATGTAATCTTCCTTAGCCAACCACCCCCAACTCACGTGACATACTTTTTTCCCCATCAATCCGATGCAATTCAATATCGGTCAAGTGAGAGAGCGAACGATAAAAATGATCCGGACTCAAACAGTTTGGAGTAAAGCTCCCCCAGAAACAATCTATGCCAAAAAGGCTTGCCATCGAATTCGTTCCTATGATTTCCGCGGGCGAATATCGATTCTTTTCCATCATTATCCTCGCGTCCAAGATATGCCGGTGCTAGGAAATTGATCGTTGTCATACGGTTGCATCTTTTGTTTCCCAGCCCCGAACCCCAAGGAGGATGCTTAGAGGGTGCTTGTTACAACTTGGCTATTAGTCATGTATCCAGAAGAGGTCGTGTGTCTATTTTTTTGAAGGATGTCTTTGTGTGGGGAGAATAGAAGATGGGGAGATTTTTTTTTTTTGTGTGGTTTGGGTTTTTCTGGGAAATATTTAGGGATTTTTATTAATATTGGGCATATATTTCATGCTTAGAAGGAATCAGATTCTCTTGTCACTTTAAGGCTGTTTTCGGCTAATGTTAAGGAATAGGACCCTAATTCGGAATATTTTTTCAGATAAAAAAGTACTCAAACATTAATACTATAATTTGGCTTTACTATCCTGTAGAGAATCACTTATTTTATCACACTACTCATTTTTACCCGAGAGTTGATACATTTTTTTTCTTTTATAGAATGTGTTTCGCATTTTTGAAATTATACTTCTGTTGTTGTTGTTACTAATGCCACCTGATCGGCAAAGACCAGATCAAGACCCATGAAATTCATCATGGCAAAGGGCTAAGTGACGCCTGTCGTTAGCCGTATCTTTGAGCACCATACAGGTGACAGTACGATTTGGCCCAATTCCACCCCAATTTAGAGGGAGAACACTCTGGGGTTCGGTCAGAGGCCTCCCACCTCTCTTCTCCTTCCACCAACCTCACGAGAGGACTTGCGACTCGACGGCGTACCCTCATGCCACGCCCTCATTTAGAGTACCCTCATGCCGCGCAGGCACTATACATTTACAAAAATCCATGTCTTCTCCGGGATTCGAACCCAGTCCCTACGGCACAGCAGTCAGCGTCGCTAACCACTATACCGGATGGGCGACAGTAATACTTCTTTTGGGCCGTTAGAGAAATATGACGAGGGCAAAATTTTACAATGCGCACGCACCCCGTCACGGATGCGAAAATCCTTTGTCAAGAAATATACAGAATGGGACAAATCATTCCCGCCTTCGAAATTCTTAGAAAAATATTTCTCTTCACTTTTCTGAAGAAGAGGAAACCCGGGTTTGAACCGGGGCCTCCCTACTGCAGTCGAATGCTCTACCACTGAGCTATGCACCCGCGTCAGCGAACCTTTGCTTTGTGTTCCG
>BMAV01001551.1:93258-153271 GCA_019973955.1 Trichonephila inaurata madagascariensis
TAAGGCTTTTTTTCCTATTGTACCTAACACTTGGAAATTTTTTTCACTTGTTGCTTATAGTACATGAAACAAACGTTGATATGCATTTCTCAATCAAAGAAATACTTATGTTTAAAAAAATAATTGAATGTAGAATTTACACATTTCTTAAGGAATTTTCAATAAGCATTCATAAAAATAAGTACTGTACGAATATTAATCATTATTGCAAAACCCATTTCAACTTTTGTTATACATAGTTTGACGTACTTGTAAATCAAATTTCGTATAAATACGTCAATTTTTGTAGGAGGAGTAGTATTTTAAAATCACTTCATAAGTTTCAAGTTTTTCCCTTAAAAAAGTAAATGGTTAACTTCTTAAGAAATCTTTAGCACAAAATTGGTTTTACATCCCATATACCCATATACACTAGGAGGCAACCAAAAAAATTATGAAAATCATTAAATTAAAAAAAAAAATTACGTAAATCGTACCATGTCCCCTTAACATGGAAATATGTACATGTGTGAAAATTAAAATAAAAACAGCTTATAAAAGATTTAATATGATTCTATAATAATATTAAAGTAGAATATTTTAGTAGCATGAAAAATATTAAGAATAATTTCATATAATATTCAAACTTTCAGTTCCTCAATTTTATTTTATTTTTAAATTGAACTATAGTTAAATTATATCCGATCAATTTATTCGACTTATATATATAAGACACTACTTTTTTATTAACATTAAACTCCATTATAAAAATTAATATGATATCATTCTAGTCTACATTTTGTAATACACTTATAGATAAAAACATTTTTTGTTTTCTTATATATATTTATATCTATACATATCCGCCGGGCGCGCACACACGTATCCTAATGACAATCTGATAAATGCATTGCGCAAAATTTAGAGGATGAAAAATGTAAACTAGTTTATATTTTTTTTTAATAAAACACTTGTGTTTTTAAAATCATTTTCAGAAGTATAATTATACATTATGCATTATACATTATTTCTTAGAAGCATTCCATAACAGAAAAAAAAATTGAAGCAAACTGGAAAACTTTATAAATTCAAGGTATTAAAATTTAACGCAATCTTCTTATTTTTTTATCCAGACAAAATAAATCTGGATTTAATGAGCATTATGAGCATAAATATTTGGGAACTAAAAAAAATTATTTATTATATATAAAAACATAATTTAATAATTTTTATCATATTCCTTAATTACTCTTAAGAGCTTCTTTATTCAGTAGCTCCGCAGAGAGTTTCCAAAAAATATATAATTTATAAAGCAGCGAGTAATTTATTCATTTATTTAAAAAAAGCAAAATTAATCTAATTTAAATTAAAAAGTAAAAGTTTTTCAATTAATTTTTAAACTAGCTCAAGTATGTTTAGTCAAATGATACTAAACTGCTTCGAGATGTATAGCCTTTGTTCACATGCAGAAATTAATATTCACACGCTATTGAAGTTTAGAATTTTAGCAATATGACTATAGCATTTTAGAAAATATAGAATAATTAACTCCTGATTGTTCTTTAATAGTTTATTTTATAGTTAACAAATACATTACTAACAAAGTGTTTTTAATATCACTAAATCGTGTTAAAATAGATGGTAATTTGTTTAGATGAATGTATTTGATTTGATTCCTTTAGTGTTATGTTTCCTTTCTCAAGTACATCTGAGCGAAAAAAAATTCAATTGCATATTACTTAGCTATAGATATTATTTTTACTTGTTTAACAGACTTTTCGTCTTTTTCCCCATTAAACTTAATTCTATAATTTGTTTTCCAGAGCCAATCTTATACTGGTAACATTTCCTGAAATAAATTTCTTTAGGAAAGTAAACTTTAACTGAAATGTTATGAAAGTTTTAATAAAAACAATGTATATGGTGTGACGAAGCATATCTCTTTCCCCTATTTTCCAACAGATCCCTTGCCCCTTGCCGACGGAAGCTGCGAAAATTCCAGGTATTTCCCTAATTGCTGGGAAGGAATTTCGTGACTGGGTGGTCGAGTTTCGGCACCTTTTCGGCCCAGCTGACCGGACTGTCAAAAAGAGGCGCCTTATCATTGTGTATTCATTTTCCCAGAACTCGATGACGACGTCGCGTCTGAGAACGTACAAATGTGCACCCAGCCTCGACGCCTCTTTGGGACTAGCAGAAACGAGACCGATTTGGAGCGGCAGAAGGGTAAGACATTAAGGGAGCCGAGACCGGAAGGCGGCAGAAGAACAAGGGTGACTGAGGACGACAAATAGATGAGAGGTGGATGACTAGGAGAAAGAGAGATGATATAAAAAGGGCGAGAGAGTCCGGACAAATAAAAAAAAAGACTTTATTTTTAAAGGAAGCCGTTCGGACGTCCCTTGAACGATAGGAAGAGCGATAACGAGCCCTCGAAGTACAACGGTCTCCCGGCTTGAAAGATCGAGGGAACGGGAGAGAGTACGAAAGAGACTCGAAGTGATTACGGACCAGCCCACGAAGTACAGCGGTCTCCTGGCTTGGAAAATCAAGGAACGGAAGATAGTGCGAAAGAGACTTGATATCGTTACGGACCCTTTTGATAATGAATTGTAATAGAATATACCATTTTATTTTTTTTTGATGATTTTCATATGGAAATAAATAGTTAACCTAGAGCTGAGTGAAATCATTACAATGGTGTAAGGGACAGAAGAACTGGAGAGTATTATTAGAAAAGTCAACGTTTTTAAGCCAGATTGTGACGGAATAATTCGTTCTAAACCAGACGCGAAAATAAAACCCATTTATATAAGCACAAAAATTTATGGATAATCTATAAATGAAGAATTGTTTTATTTATTACAAAGTTATATTAAAATAATATTTACATGCTTGTGTATATATAAGCATGTATATATATATATATATATATATATTTCACGAAATATATATTAGATGTAAGTACTAAAATATTTTATAAATGTTAGAAATATGTCACACTTCAAAGTATATAATGAGTATGATTCAAAATAAATTCAAAATATATTTATTAAAAAGCTACGAAAAGTTGTTTGAAGCTGTTCTGTGAATTTTGTATTTATGTTATTATTTTGATTTTACGAATGAAAATGATAACAGTGATGGTATGAATGAGAATTGCAGATAAGTTAGATAATGTTAAAAATAATAGCATTTCATTGTTATGCAGAAATAATTATTCTGTCACAACAACAAAAAATAAAAACAATAAACTTTTTAACTATGATATATGTGAAAACAGAGAAATGCAACATTTCAAGCTACATATTTCTTACAGATATGTATAAGGTTTCTTCCATAATATAACTACAGTAAATTTTTATCTACATGTGCTTTTGAAAAGGGTATTTGTTTTCTTTTAGTTAAAACCATATGAAAGAATTCCTGACCACCACAAGTACTAAATGACTTCATAAACGTTTAAAGGAGTCTTTTTAATGGATGCATATCTAAGGACACTGGGAATTCCCTTTGGGCTAGAATAATATATTTGTAGGTGTCTCTAAGTCCCCAAATATATCACAAAGAAAGATGATGTTTCTTTCATCATAACACATGCGTTATTGACATCAGCTTTGCAAACTACTTTTCTCGCTGATATATTAACACATTAAAACTACAGAGGCACTTCAGATGAGCAAATGAATTTAATTGTGAGGTTAATTTCCCACATGTATCATTTTATGCAATAACAGTTTAAAAACTAATTTAAAACTGATTGATGAGGGCATTTTAAGTCCCAATGTGCGTATCATCTAAAATAAATAATTTGCTACATTTTTGGATTTTAAATTTTTTTTTTATATTCTAAAGTTAATTTGAAAGAAAACGCGGTTCAAAACACATATTTCAAAAAATCTTATCTGTAATATAAACACAAACATGTATTCTTATGCCATTTATGAACTCAAACTCTAACCAGGGCCTACTGTGCCCCTCCCAGTATACGTGACCATTGGGCACTGAGGTACATGAGCAGAATTCCCGACCTGTTGGTCAGTCATGAGCGAGACCGCCAGTATTTAAGTCCCCAAGCAAGCTTGGTACTCCTTTATCGACCCACTGTAGAAAGTATGAAAGATTGAATCGGTCTTGACCAACCCGGGAATAATCTATGAATTAAGAAACAAAAAAAAATATATATATATCACAGTCTTTCAATAAAAGTAAATTTTTCCCTTAAATAACTTCTTTAAAAACTGTATTTCAATGCAGAGAAAGTCTTTTATAAAACAAAATGACTTTTATCACAGCTATTACAGTCATCGTAATTTATCAACTAGAAAAATTAACAATCATGGATAATAATTTATTTATTTTGATCTCGCTTGTGAAAGTCATCTTAAATTACTGGCAATGAAATCAAAACCATCTGTCAACAATACGCATTACAGAGCAAATCACCACTGCCCTATTTCTCCCAATCCTGATAAAGAACCGGGATGGAAAAGTTAAGAATATTAGCGAGATTCTCCAAAGAAACGACGGAGAACCGAACCAAAGATACCACCAAAGGGGAAACAAAAACAAACAAAAAAAGCACAACAAATAAAATAAAGAAGACAAATCCTCCTCTTCAGCAAAATGAAACCGCAATCGCTTACCGGATATCGCGTGCACTGATAACAGAAACATCGCTGAAATATTACTCGGGGGGTTGGAACAGAGGCAGCAGCGGGTGCCAATACAGCGAATGAATAATGACTAGAAGACCCTAGAAATAAAACAATAAATCCACTTCCGAACCTACGAGAGATAGAGCCGAAAGGAAAAGAAGGGTAAAAAAAAGATAAATAAATGCAAAAATTCGGGACGACTGTGCTCCATAAAAATCTGCATCGCGAAACGATTCCATCGATGATGTTTGGCACTTTGGGGAAATCTTAACGTAGAACGTCGTTATTTTGGAGCCACTCTTCCTCTGAATAGATTCTGTCCCTACACATTTTCTTTATCACCAGACTCACATCCATCTGCTACGCCATTGCACGAGGATCAGAATTGGCAATTTCCAGCTACAGGAAGGATTTTCTCTTATTGGCTGCTTATGGCATATGAATGACACAATAAGGAAGGATTCTTCTAGCGGATGGTAGTAGGATTTGATTGATATGTCTCGTTTGCCATGGCAGCGTTCTTTCACCGACTTATCGGTAATTTGAGCTTGGGTTGTATTTTAGAAACTGAAATTTGATTATGAAAGTTCAGTTTTAGAATATGGAGTGGATTCGACAGTGAGATTTATATTTAATAGGTACTGATGAGTTCTTTAAAATATTTGGTTTCTTTTTTCTATTTTTTTCTCGAAACTTCAATCGAATGAAGGTTGATAAATCCATTTCGGTTCATTTTCTTAACTGAAATTAAAAGGTTTATTTATTTACTCACAGTAGCGCAGCCAGGTATTGAAAGTCCCTGGTGAAAAAAAAATCTATCTGATTGTGTGTCATCAAGTAAAAATATATGAGTATTTAAAACTAAAGGAAGGTTTTTCTCTTATTGGCTGCTTATGGCATATGAATGACACAATAAGGAAGGATTCTTCTAGAGGATGGTAGTAGGATTTGATTGATATGTCTCGTTTGCCATGGCAGCGTTCTTTCACAGACTTATCGGTAATTTGAGCTTGGGTTGTATTTCAGAAACTGAAATTTGATTATGAAAGTTCAGTTTTAGAATATGGAGTGGATTCGACAGTGAGATTTATATTTAATAGGTACTGAGCAGTTCTTTAAAATATTTTTTTCTCTCGAAACTTTAAGGTATCCGACTACGTTCGGAACCGTGATATTAAAAAAGCGCATACATGGATAATTTTCTTGATATTTAGTGTCACTTAGATTAGAATACATGTATAAAATTGTTTTAAGGACACATTTTGACAAAAAAAAATATTTAAATACAATATTCTGGCAAAAAATTAACTTAGAATAACCTTTTTTCCAAATGTTCTCCTTTTGTAAAAAAATGCTTCTATTATAATAATATTTTGCATGTATTCAGCTCATACCTCTGTACAGAGGCTCAACTAGAATTTTTGAAAGTCATAACTTGGAAGTCGGTTTATCCATGTTTTACAAAAACAAAAGGGAGAAATTTTAAGGAAACACACCGATAATTATTTCAAATGGTTTTAACTCTGAAAATAATGTGAATTTTTCAAAACTTCTAGTTGAGCCTCTGTAGAGAGGTCTCAGCTATATGCAGGCAAAATAGTATTATAATAGAAGCATTTTTCCCAAAAAGAGAACATTTTAGAAAAAAAATTATTCTAAGTTAATTTTTTGCCAAAATATTTTATTAAAATTTTTTTTTTCAAAATGCCCTTAAAACAATTTTATACATGTATTCTAATCTAAGTGACACTAAATATCATGAAAATTATCCATTTATACGCTTTTTTAAAGTCATGGTTCCGAACGTAGTCGGATACCTTAATCGAATGAAGGTTGATAAAATTGTATCCATTTTGGCTCATTTTCTTAACTGAAATTAAAAGGTTTATTTATTTACTCACAGTAGCGCAGCCAGGTATTCAAAGTCCCTGGTGAAAAAAAATCTATCTGATTGTGTGTCATCAAGTAAAAATATATGAGTATTTAAAACTAAAGAAAGGTTTTTTTCTTTTTGGTTGCTTTTGGCATATGAATGATACAATAAAGAAGTATTCTGCAAGCGGATGGTAGCAGACTTTGATTGATATATCTCGTTTGCCATGACAGGGTTCTTTCATCGACCTATCGGTAATTTAAGTTTGGGTTGTATTTTAAAGAATGAAATTTGATTATGAGATTTTAGTTTTAGAATTTGAAGTGGATTCGACAGGAAGACTCATTGTGCAATTTTTCAAATGTCTTTTTTTCCCTTCGAATTTATAAATCGAATTAAGGATTTTGAAATTATATCTAATTCGGCACATTTTCATAATTGAAATTAAAAGTTGTATTTGTTTATTTACCAGTCAGGTTCTAAATCCAAAGAGTTTAGAGCTACATACAGCTCGTTCAAGTAAGACAGAAAACAATACCAAAGTAAAAAGTACCAAAAAAGAAAAAAAATAGTCAGAATAAAGACATACAAAAATGTTGGAGTGAGGAGATAAAAATTACATCAGTCTATTGTAGACAGGTTAGGAAAACAAGAAACTAGAAGCTAACTTTTTTGGGAAGCGAATAACTGTGGAAAATATAATATATCCAAGGGTGTATAGGTTCCTGGGTAGGTTTTATAAGATAGAATTCAGCAGCAGTATAACAGTATATAAAAAAACCTCACTGTAATCGGCATTCCTGGGAAAACCACACTTACATTTCAGAGAGGTAAGTTACTTAAATCTATGAAAATGACCCGAGAAAAGAGAAATCATTGTTCTATAAGAAAAATAAATAACTTGCCTAGAAATTGGAGGGAAAATAAGTATAATTAAAAATTTAACCCTTTCCTCTGTTTTGCAATTATTACAAGAAATCCAAGGATCATGGATAAATTTTTAAAGTGATGAAAACATAGCAAAGAACTCATCCTTAAAACCTACTTTTCCCTTGCACCCTTTTCTTGCAGAAGAACTCACCCTTTTTCTTGCAAAAAAGTGTGAATTCTTAAAAGTGGCTATCAATGTGAGTTTTCTTCTTTAAGTTTTGAAAAATATGTCTGTGAGTTGAAAGGTTTGATTAAAGGAGTTGCGATTACAAGTGAATGAGAAAGAGAGAGTTTTTATTAACCTCACACTATGAAGCAACCTTAGGGGTATTGGTGACAGACCTCTTAAGTTTGAACCATGGTTAAATGAGTAGAGAAAAATTAGCTTTGCACGAGTATTACTATAAAGCCTTGATATTAGTCAGATGTTATTGTTATTTGAAGATTTTCTCATCAAAGAAATCCATGCAACCTCTTAAACATTAGAACGGTCATCGGTGTCAATTTGACAGATTAGAGTATTCATTTTGTTCTCTTTTCCGCATTTTGATGACTTTTAATTATTTTCTACGGTAATTACACAATAAAAGTTTTGTGGCACTAGGTTAATTAGGAGAAATTTTACAATTAAATATACCTAGAACATTCACTGGTGTCATTTAAACACCAGGGCAATTTAAAGTCATTAATAGCTGTCGTTCATCACTACTATTAGTAACTTACCAAAATACTGTTCCACAATTATTTCACCTTGAATGCAGAGTTATAGGTTAACTGCGGAAAGGAATCTGTTTTGTTGTGTCTAAGTGTTTCGTTACATATATAGAGCCTTTGGTTATCTGCTCATCAAAAATTTAAAAAAAATCCATTCCATTTTCGAACCTTGTGCAGAGCAGACACCCTCAAACGATGGTTCCTAGAAAAGATATAAGCCCTGATGAAATGGCTAAATTATTGCGCAAGATTTCTGAGAATGAATCAGATGATGGTGTGTGTGTGAATTGTATTGCTCTAATTTAGATTCCGATGAAGATATAAGATTGAATGAAAGTGACTGTGAAGAATCTGAAGAAGAGGCAGATGTAATTGATAATATTCCAGTAAAAACTGATATATATATATATATATATATATATATATATGTGAGTGTGTGTGGGTGTAATAATTTCTTCTAACATACTTTTAATTAACTCTTTAATGATCTATAAGTAATCTTTAATTCTTAGGTTTAAAAATAAACGTTGTAATCTTAATCGTAATCGGATAAACGAATTTCCGTATTCCGCGCATTTTAGACAATCAGATGCCCAGAGGAAAACGCCTATTCAACGTAATCGCGCGCTCTTTCTCTGCTTGCCGCCATAATGTATGATTGATGCCGCTGTCTACTCAATGTGAAAATAGAATGTAATTGTGCTTTAATCTGCTGATGCGTGCTCATAATAAAGGAGGTAAAGCTATTCTGAAGACGTCATTACTCAATCAAAATTGATAATCTTCCACTCCGGCCAACACTACTTCAATCTATTTCATATATATATATATATATATATATATATATATGGATATAACAGAATAGATTCTGCATAATGGTAATGCTCCTTGCAGATTTGCGATTTGAAATGTTTTGCGACAAAGCAGTGGTCCAACAAACTTCGCGAAATATAATGCCAACATAAGTTTTTTATAATGTAAAGGGTCATAAAATATGTGAATAACATGAAATAATATTAAAAAAAAATCTTAAATGTTAATCCTACTGAACAGTACTAGTTGTACGATTGTCGAGTTATTACAATTATTTTATATAGTTTTTATCCCGGTGTCGAAATGACACCGTGATAAACATGGACGACGGACGTTTATGGGTAATCAAAATCCCAAACGTTCTGGTGTTTTTTTACATTTAGAAAGTTTTCTTTGTAGGGAACCTTTTATTAGAATGATATAGTAAAGATGATCGAAGTTATATTTAAAGTTGATTTATAGCTTTTTTACATAATATTAATTCAATTATTAAGACTTCTTTCTGGTGAGAAACGCGATTACAGCATTTAAAAACTGGACAATCTATGTTTCATTTATTTCTCCTCACGTTCTGCCGTTAGAAATTAATGACACTTCTTTCGTAAATACTGCAATTTAGAAAAAGAAATGTAAGTTATATTATTGCAAAAGTATGAAGTACATTCTTGAAAAAATATTCTGCAGTAATTTTTTAAATCATATATATATATATTTTTTTTACTGTGAACATGCATTTTGCTTTTTTTATTTGGCTGAGCTTACATTTTTCTGAATTTTAATTACTATTGTTCTGATCTTAGACAGTGCATATACTATTATTACCATCATTTAATCCCATGTGTTTCGTTAAAAATTGATTGAAACTTTTATCAATAAAATTCTAAAATAAGGCAATGCCAAAATGATATCTTCAAATAAACTCAAAACATATTTTGCGCTCATCCTTATTCTTCAGAACCTCTACGCGTCATACACGGAGAAAAATTTAAAATATGCTACACAAAATCTTTACTAAACACTAGAAAAATTCCGAAATAATCGAAGCAGCATTTAAAGCGCTTAAATTTAATCTTTCAACATATTTTTATACTGTCCTTAAGCCCAGATCAAGTATTGATTAATCTTCTAAAAACCACAAAAGCCCATTTTAAACGAAAATCCCCACAGTATCCCCCACACAGAACACAACAGAAAACATAAATCATCTTGACAAAAATATCCTAAATTCTTTCAATATTCCACAATCTCAAAACTTTTCAAAATCTTTCGGCAACGCTACAAGAAAAAGCAGTCCATTTAATTGATATTGATTTTTCTAAGTGCTTACACTTAAAACAAATCGACGAGAGACAGACAGACAAGGCTTCTGTTAGAGAACGTAAAATCCCTTAATCTGTTATTAGTCATCATTTTCTCCCAAATCCGAACAGGGATGACAAAAGTCCCCAGTTAGGATTATCCTGATGCATTGTCCTGTCGTGCTCCGTGTCTAAATGTCCTGCTTCTGCTCCCCATCTTCTTTTTCATCCAAGAGATCGATCCCAGTATATTGGGAAGATAATTCGTGGCTTATTAAGGAGACCCAATTAGGCAGGTACTTACGGAGACTCTAAGCCCTGCGTTGCGAGTATTGTCGATATAATTACGTAAACATTTTTTTTAAAGATGCATATGTATAATTTTATTTGGATAATTCTTGCTAATCTTCTTTTGGAATCAGGATTTCTTTCCTTGTAAATTTTGCTTTGTAATAGATGTTCACTCGCGTGTAACGTAATCAATTCGAGTAAAATTTACTTCAAGAAAACTCAATTTATTAAAACAAAAATTGGCACAGTAAAAAAAAGGACTTTTAAATGTAAGTCAGATATAGAGTTGTGCAAGAATTTTTAGCATTGATGAGCAAATAATATTTATATATGAAATACTTCTTTAATAATATTTTTGGGAGTGGTTATGATAAATATAATGTCGTAGCGAGTGGATGGTACTGGACCGAAAGGACAGGGCGTGGCCAGTGGAAGGGATTCCTTAATATTAGATCCAATTATAATTATTGTTGATGTTGCTTACTGATGAGATTGACGAGGCAGTCTTGTGAATAATTAAATCCATTTTATTCCACATCTTGAAACACATAAGCATATTAAACATAGAGTATGGAATGGACGTCCAAATACAGAACAAAGAAAGTACGACACTACTCTATGCAGTCGGCTAAATGATTAAAGACACATACAGAAGAGGGAAGAGAGCGATAATTTCAATGATCTCGGTATTTATACCCAGTGGGACATCACATGATCTGGGGAAGGGGGGTTGATGGATGTAGTCCGTTCCAGAAATCCCCGTTAGACGGGTAACTAATAAAAATAATTAAACGGTTGTCCTGAAGGACTAGACCATAAATAAATCAAGAGCTATTATAGATTAAATTATTGGGAATTATTTGATATTTATAATATAAGCTGCTTAAAAAAGAAGGCGATGGAAGTCTTTGAATGGGATAAATGGAACATAATACGGACGTTTAGAAAAATTACAGGTTTATGTATGCATTTAAAAGTTCATGCATGGATTTAACTTTTTATTATTTATCATTAGAGTTCTTTTTTTAATTTCGTAAATATTGGATAACGATAAACTCTTTAAGACTTTCATAAAAACCTCTTGCGACTTGGGGTATGGTTTAGATTGTAATAAATACGGTATATATGTTACGGCCAAAGCCCAAATTGGGCCAGTTCGTGAAGTGGCTTGTCAATTCGCTTTAAGACCAACGTTGCTGTAAACTTATCTGCCAATGTCTGATATTTTCTTGATTTCGGGCCTTAACCGGGCAATTCGCGAAGTGTCTTGGGACGATCGGCTAAAGTAAGAAGAAAAAAATCAAGAGCAGATTGCTTTACACCCTGTTAAAAATGCAGTATTTAAAAATGAGTTCTTCTGTGTATTGTATTTTTGAAGCACAATTGTTTCAGAAACGAGTTCTAATATAAGTGACACCTCTAAGTTAAAATTAAGCTTGGAATATACAAGAAATATGGTCTCGTATAATTCTATTCTTATATTAAAGCCATAATAGAAATTATTCAGTAAACATATATACTGTAACAACGTGATAGCATGAAGAAGATTAGATTTACGCTCTTCAAAATGACGAATGATATCTTGAACAAATGCGTTGTGCATCGTGTGTGAACACAAAGGCACAAACTGAGTACTCAATTTGTCAACTACCTTAAGTGTGATTGTTGTATTTTTCTGCTCCATAGACCTAATGTTAAAGATCCCATATCACATTGTCACCCAAAATATGCCTTAAATCTGATTTTTTTTTTTCGAAAGGCAAATAGCAAATATAAGGTTTAACTAAAAAAATAGTTCTGTTGATAATATTTTTTAAAGTCAGGGTTATATACCTAACTATAATGAAAGTTATCACAGATTATAAAGATAATTATTTAAGACCGGTTGAGAGAGAGATCTACAATTATCACATCGGGCTTTGGCCAAGGATTCCAAGCCATTTCGCGAAAGGACCAGCCAGTAGAATATACAATATTAACTGCAAGCACTTCGGTTTTTGGTAAAATTCCATGACCAAAATGTGAATTAGGCAGCCAAATGAACTTCAGGCATTGGCCGAACATGTACAAGAATAATTGTCTTGAATATTAATAAATAATCATGTCTAGTTGTTTAACAATGTATTGTGAAATAAGTTACATGCAATTATTTGGGGTAATAAAATGCATGCTTAATTTAGTTCCGGCTATTCGAATGGATGATAAATTATTGTAAAACTTAAAACTTTAATGATGCAAAATGTAGAGAAAATCGTATAATGGAATTCCGTTGGGCAAAATATAATTAAACTTTATGAAATATGTTGATACAATCCCTCGATATGAATAGTAATCCATAAGAATCATTTAAAATTATTCTAATAAAATTACAGGGTCATTTATTGCATATTTTTAAATGCTATTAAGATATAAGGGAAAACTCTTGAGATGTTTTTAACATTGCACACAAATTTCTGTTGAATAACTCAAAAACGTCTTAAGCGTTATTTGTTTATTTCGATGTGTTTTAAAATGTTACAAAAATAAAGAAACTAAATAAGCATTATTGCACAATAATTTTTAGAGAAATACGAGGAAACTTTTTTTCCATTCCGCACATCCAATAATGCGTGTTATTTGAATGTGCTACTTTGTTCGAATAACTCATTCAAACAAAGTAGGTTTTTTTTCTGTGTTATTCTTTTTTTGAAAACATTTTTAGTTTAGAAAATATAAAGTTCACACACAATTTCTTCGAAAACATTGACTGTTTTCTTAATGCATTTTATTGATTATCCACTCTAAAGTTTTGTATGTTGTAAAGTTTTTAGATTCCGAATTTTGGATTGTTTTCTTTCTTTTATTTTTTTCAGAAAAATCAATTCTAAGAATTTGGAAAAATCTCACAAAAATGTAAAATTATAACAATTTTCAAATCTAAGCTTTTATAATATTGGAAAGGACAGAGAGTATGTAGAACGTTCGGAATAAAAAAAAAGGCTCTCAAAGGAAACTCTCGAAAGGAAAACTTTCAAAGCAAATATTCTGAAAGTGTCTAAGTTTTTTTAAAACTATGAATATTTTATGCAACATATTTATTTTTTTCGAACTTAACATTAGCTGAATAAATTGTAGTATTCACTTTAAAATAAGTAAATGCATATAGAATGTAAGCAGTGTACGTGATTGTTCAATAATTTCTATCATTAATTTATCAAAACATTGTTAGCTGTGAGAAACCATGTTAAAAATTTACCCTTTATTACATTTTAAAATTTATAATGGACTGCATATTGGTTATTAAGCATTTGTCTATGCGATAAATCTCCAAATGTGATAACAAATTCATGGTGAAACCATCTAGTAGCAGCTCTCACAGCCAAAATTTGACTCATGGATTAATTTTAATTAATCTCTCTCGTTTGATGCTAAATATTGCAGTGATTTATTTTTGCCGAGAGTACCAGAGCCAAAGTGATACTTGTGGCGGTGTGATATCTATATAAACCAGTACTAGTTATCACGCGAAGACGATCGATTTGGCGTGATCGCTTAAGTACTCGCGTTCGGAACGGAAGGTATCCAGATAGAATCTTCTCCTTCCTTCACTGGTGACCCTCACCCTGCAAAGTGAATCGAACCTTTAACGTTCCGCAGTAATGATGCAATCTATCCACCGCAAAAGTAACTAAGCCGTCAGAAGAATGACGCAATTAAACCGTCACACTGCAAAGCCGTCTCATACAAATGATGCAACCCACACAAGCCGTCACGCACGAGTGACGCAGCTGCTCACACGCTTGCCACGGCAATGGTATCATTCGTTCGCCTATTCACCGAATCACTGGTATGGGAGTAGTGTGACGGTGTGATATCTATATAAACCAGTACTAGTCATCCCGCGAAAACGATCGTTTTGGCATGATCGATACATTACTCGCGTTCGGAACGGAAGGTATCCAGATTGAATCTTCTCCTTCCTTCATACTCAATTGATCTGTTACATGTTCATATTTCTTTGGCATGCGTGCCTACGATTTTAGCAACCAAAAAAATTATCGACTCTAACCGAGATCGAACCCGCAACCTTAAGCTTACAAAGCAAACCCACTACCTCTCAGCTACCAAACCTCCAATTCTACAATAAAAATAAAATGTCTACCTTTACGTAGAAGAAAATTATTATTTTGGTAAATAAATAAAATAATTGAGTAACAGGGATAATATAAATTGAATTATCAGACTTATTAATTATGCTAATAGAGTAATATGCTGAAAAATAATTCATACAGCTTCAACGTTTTGATAGAAACAATGGTGTACATTTGTAAGAAGCCAAACTATAGGAGAGGAACGCCTTATATAAAATACATGTAATCATTATAAAAGCTCTGGTATTCGACATATTTAACTGTAATTCAGTTTTAATGAATAAATTACTTAGAATTAATTAAAGCATACTATACGTTAATGCGTATTGTGGTTAATGATTGAAAATTAAATCGGATGATTCTATAAATTGAAAAACACAAAAAAATGTAAATTATACAGTTATGTACATAACACTGTTTGTCATCAATTGCGTGTAAAGAATTGTTAATAAAGTCTTTCAGGGATAAAAACAAAACATTATTTTCGAATATTTTGACACTTTTATAGAATAACAGCATTCTAAAAGACTTTTTTTTTTTAATTGACATTCTTAAGAAAGCGAGATGAATTCCAATACAATCGAGTAATAAGAAGATAATTAAATCTGCTGAAATTCCAGAAATGACACAATCCAAATTTTTTCAAGAAGTAAATAACTATTATATTTTGAAAATGAATGATGAAAGCTGTGATGAACGATTTAATCACATTATAAACGAAAGAATGTGAAAAATAATTGTAAATGGATGTAACATAATGGATAAAAAGATTGCTGACGTAAAGCATAGTGAAGCAATGAACAATGAAGATAGACTGCAATATAACACGTTGTAAATGACAGTAACTATTACAAATATATATGTATATTAATCTTTATTAGATTAGTTTTATATATTACTTTTATCTGATAGATCGATATATACATAATCGATTGATATTTCTTATGCATTTACATTAAAAATACATTGCACTATATATTTACATGTTTTATAATCGTAAATAAAAGTCCCATCTACTCTAAAGAGAAATTAAATAAATGTTTAATGCTTATAAATAGGGATGTAACGTACACATCTGCAACCTCCTCATTCCGGGGAGGGGGATGGCTAGACAGGAGTCTAGGTTGGGCAAAGCATGTGATTGACGCAATGTTCATATTTAACCAATGCATAAAAAATTAAAGAAAACCCGCTCTTGCGGGGGGGGCGCTAATATTCTTTCTTACGCCACTGTTGATAAATAACATCTGAAAAATAATGGGTTTTGATGTAAAGAAACATTATTTTCTACGATTACTAATAGTTTCAATCTCATTTAAAATAGGTGATTTATTTTCATATTTATACATTTGTTGATTTATTTCCTCCATAATAATTCAAGAACGTTTAATTGATAGACAATTCATTCGTTTCTTTCAAAAAATATAATGAGATATTAAATCCAGAAACACAAAATTGTTATTCATATTGTTTGTGAAGCGTTATTCATTATACTTCAAATATAAAAAAAAGTAACACATGATTCATTAAAAACACATACTCAAATCTGAAAGAAAAAAAATCTAAAATAAATTAAATAAAAAATTAAATTAATAAATTAAATAATTAAATAAATTTGCAGTATGAAAATAATTTAATTATTTTTATTAATGGTTTTTTTTTTTTTTTTTGTCTTTATAAATTGGAAGAATTTATTGGATTTGAATCAGCTCAGAACTATGCTGATTGTATAGGGTAACTGCAATTTTATTTTGGTATAAATATGTGCATATATTTTTCTCAATTAATAATATTTAAGCATCCTTAATGTAATAAATATCAGAAAACGTCATACATCAATCTTTGCTTAAATAAAAAGTTGAAAAAAATAAATAAATAAGGATCTATTAATTTTTATTTTAAATAAGACACTTGAAGGGTTCATTTTCTTAATCGCTAGGTAAATTCATTAATTGTTTAAACAATTTAGTGAAATGAGGTTCAGCCATTTGAAAATTAATCACCACATAAAGATTCAAACATTAATTTCCGTAAGATACTTAATTACTTTAAATAACACACATAAAAGACTGTCTATGAAATACAATCATTTCGGAAATAGCTCCCCAGGAAAAGCAAAACTCTTATTTTCAATCGAATGCAAATATGTTTCTTCAAATAATAAAGCACAGTTCTTAAGTTAACAATAGTCTTGCGCTTTGTGAAAAAAAAATAGTACAAAGAAACGAAACAGAAAAGACAACACAAAAAAGGGAGCCATTCAAGAAGAAAATGCTTCTCAACTTTTCAAAATAAAAAAATGCATTGTTTCAAATAATTGAAAACTGTTTGCGCATGAGCTTTATTCTTCACAAACGATCATATTCAAAAACTTCTCTGAGCACAATATCGCTTAAACACATAACACTATCCATTTATAATGGACGTGGAAATTTCTTTTCTTTCTTTCTTTTTTTTTTTTTTTTTCATCTTGTCTTTTTAAGTTTTCGCTTCTTGAAGTAACACTGAATCTAAAAATGAAAATAATAAAAAAAGAAAAGAAAATAGAAGGAAAAAATATTCGAAATTGCTCTCAGTATAAAAAGAACAAAAGAGGGAAAAAAAGGGAAAGTTAAAGACATATGGTAATGACTCTTCGTACAAAGTCATTTAGAATAAAAAGGAAAAATATGAAGATGCAGTATAAATCTGAACGAGATCTAGAATTGGAAAACTCCATTATCATGCTGAAATCTTTGAACAGACATTTCGACGCTTTTCCTCGATTATGAGCTGCATTGTTTGTTCGATATTTAACTATCAGAGTTCTGCACAAATTACAGAAGTTATCTTTGAAGTTATTGTTTGTGTTTTGTTAAATGGATTACTACAGAAATCTTTTTGTGTTCCCTTCTATATTTGGAAAATAATCCATTTAGGAATTTTTGATTCATGTACTCTATTTCCCATTGATAATTGACTTTCTCTATCCATTAATAAACACAGAGTAAATTTTCCAGATCAAAGGTTTTAAAGAGATTTTATGCTGTTGAGATAAGAATAGAACGCACACAAAGGATTACCGCAAAAATGAAAAAGATACTCATGAACAATTTATTATTTTAAACATAAGTATACTGTATTTCTTACAACAATTTGCTCAGTGCTATGTGAGAAACATATTTTATAACACCTTCTACGTTCATTTTATTTCTGGATTATGGATCTAAAAACGTCAGTTGTTTTATGTATAAAGTAAATCGGGGGAAGATGCCCCATTTAAGGTATCCGGCTACGTTCGGAACCTTGATTTTGCAAAAGCGTATAAATGGATAATATTTGTGATATTTAGTGTCACTTAGATTATAATACATTTATAAAAAAATTGTTTTAAGAATATTATTAACAACAAAATGTATTTAAGTACAATATTTTGACAAAAAATGAGCATAAAATGACACATTTTCAAAATATTCTCCTTTTGTTAAAAATGCTTCTATTATAATAATATTTTGCCTGTATATAGCTCAGGCCTCTGCACAGAGGCTCAACTACAATTTTTGAAATATATGACTTAAAGTGAGTTTATCCATTGTCAGTTCACGGCGTGCGAAACGCCATCTGTGTAATTAAGCGAATTAGGAGTGAATTGTTGTGTCTTCAAATAAGAATATGTTAACTGTGTTTGCGCCAGCCCAACTGCGCATGCCCAGTAATTCTGATGTGAATGTGAAAAGTGTTGCGAGTAAAAAATAAATGCCAGTCCACTAGAAACTGTGTCGTGATTGTGTCATGAGAATAATGAAGGAGTAATTAAGCTATCGAGAGAACCATAAATATGGACAGTGTTTGCACCATAAAATTGGTTATTGTGCTAGAGACTCTGGAGTCAACTGCTTAAGTGTTGAAGTTGACCCAACATCCATGTTTTACGACAACAGAGGAGATAACTTTTAAGAAAAAAACGCCGATAATTATTTCAAATAGTTGTAACTTTGAAAATAATGTGAATTTTTCAAAAGTCATAGTTGAGCCTCTGTAAAGAGGTCTGAGCTATATACAAGCAAAATATTATTTTAATAGAAGCATTTTTCACAAATGGAGAACATTTTGAAAAAAGGTTATTCTTTAATATTTTGCCGAAATATTGTATTTAAATAAATTTTCGTCAAAATGTCCTTAAAACTATTTTATACATGTATTCTAATCTAATATGACAAGACCATGAAAAAAAAACTTTATTTTTCAATATTTAATTGGTTATGTATACAAGTTTTTTCTCTTCTTAGTATGAAATTAAATAAGAAATTTCTTGTTAAAGAAATTCCTTTAATTGTGGCATCTTCCCCAAATATATGGGGGAAGAGACCATCAGTCATGAAGTAAAATGTAACAACACCACAGTAAATAAAATATAAGAAAAACATTGCCAAATTATAAATGTGAAGTAACAATAAAACAAAAGAAAACAAAAATAAATAAAAAAATAAATAATTTCATAATTAATTTGCTAAAAACGAATTTTCCTGCAAAACGGTCTACAGCAGGCTGAAGTAATAGTCGATTTCAGCCCTGCACATCCTCGTCCTATGGCAGCGTTTATCAAACTGTGGGGCGCGTCCCCCTTGGGGGGCGTGATAACTCTACAAGGGGGGATGCGAGCATATTAAAAAGTCGAAAACAAAAGATTTTTTAAAAATTATTAATTTACTGAAAGTAAACCAACAAAATACTTTCTGATATATTAAAATATGGAATACACATTTACACTTATATAATACACTTATAAATGTATCAGTACTGTGTGTACAATGCATATTTTATTATTAATTTAACAATACTAAGTTCAGAACAAGTTTGATTATTATCAGTGACCCCATGGGCTTGTATTAACACTTATCTTGATAATTTGTATTGCTTATAATTAACTCCTTAACTGCTTGATTAAAAGTTATGCAATTCGCTCCCCAATGCCACCGTTTACCACGTAAACGAGCGTATTTTGATGTTTTTTTGAGAGGGAGAAAAGAAATAAATAAGCAAATCCTCTGTCTCTGAAATAAATAGATCCTTCGCAAACACTGTCAAGGTTCTTTTTTAGCATTCCAAACCGGTCGGAATAATTTTATGGATAGTACTGCACAGAAAAGATCGCACTTCGGAAAGACGTATATGTAAGTCCAGAAAATTAATGCTTTGGCTGAACGAGACTTTTTTATACGTTGGTGGCACATAAGAGGTTAAAGTCGTATTGTAGTTTTAGTGTCAAAGCATTGTATTATTGAATTCAATACATTGTTATTGTATGGAGAGGGGTGCGATGAAATAGATGATTTAATAGTGGGTCGCGTGTATTGAAAGTTTGAGAAGCACTGTTCTATGGAGATCCCATGTGCCATTCTAATAGCATAATTATTAACTGTAGCTGTATTTTATACGATAATATACAATGTTATAAAATTAAAAAAATAAATAAATAAAGGTTATTTCTTTTATTTCTGCGCCCCCCCCCCCTGTCTTTCCTCAAGTATAGGGTACATATGACACACACGCTTATTTCCTTATTGCTGCAGTGTCATGACCTTTTCTACATGTATCGTATATGTAACATTATGCGTACATTGCTAATATCACTTACATTGCTAATATCTTACTTAAAATAACAAGTGCGTTTATAAATTTTAAATATGAGGAACAGAATATTATAAAAGTTGTACTCAACACTTTAAGTACTCACAAGATAAAAAAAAATAAGGCGATTAAAGACGATCAATTTAGATAAATTCACAAGCCCATTTAATGTCGGACCAGACTTTTCACTCAAGCGACTTGCCATCCATCGACGCATAAAAGTACTATTGACAAACTGGCGTCTTACCCCGAACTACTTTATTTTAAAACATTCAAATCTATTTAAGCATAATAGAAACATTCACATACATAATTTCCCTAAAATTATTGTAAAAAAAGTGTTTAAGTGAATGAGTAATTTACCTGTAAAGTTGACTTTCTGTATAGCAGAAATCATACAACTGGTGCCATTTCACACTAACTATAAACATAAAGCTTAGAACACCTAGCTTTTATCTTGAATTACAAATTTTATCTATATATTTTGCAGTTACATAAATGATTATGAACTTATTAATCCAAAATTATCCTTTAGGGAAAATTTCGAAAACACGATATATTGCGTATAACCCACCATCGTAATCTGGGCAGTAGAATCTTGTTTCTCTTTTTACCTTCTTCCATTTACTGTCTCCTTTAAGTAACAAATAATACACTGCCACTATGAATTAATTTTTTCTTTGTTGCAGGAAACAACGCTGGTGGAGGGGTGAGTGGGAAACTATTTTAACAGTAGATTTAGTTTCTGCTTCGCTTTTGTAGGGAAACGGAGAAAATGAAGCCACATCTCCATCACAACCAAACCCATCTTTCAACCGGATGCCGCATCTCGACGGAACGAGAAGAGAAGGGATGAATTTCTTTAATAACAAGGATTAAGAGAATACTATTTCTAAGTCCGTTACAAGTTTTGCCTCTGAAAATTGCGTTCGGTTATAGATAAATTTGTATGTAGGAAAATATATATAAAAACACTAGCTGGTATAAAATTAAACAATACAGATAGAAGGATAAAGAAGTTTTTAATGAGATAATTTTGCGTGAATTACAAATTTAAAAAAAAAGCTTTTTGTATATCTCAGCTGAACAAAAAAAAAATAAATAAATAATAAAAAAATAATAAAATTTATAAAACAAATTTAAAAAAAAGACCATGTTTGTTAAGTTTTAAGTCTGTTGTTGTAATAGCTGATAAAAAGGATTTTTTTTTTAATAACTACCCGTAACTCTCTTGTGGGTAGATTTTTGAGAACACCTTCCTAAGCTGATCTCTACTCAGCAAAAGTAACACATCGTAACAAATTTTGTGTAATGAACGCTTAAAATAGAGTAAAAAATTTGTATCTGGAAATGAAAATACGCTAATATAACTTTCTGTTGTATTTATATGTTAAAATTGCAATATTCAGAAACAACACCGTTTCTATCAGTAAAATAAATTAGAAGCAGATGCGCACTGGTGCTTGGCGTAAACAAAACAAAAAGGGAAAGTTTTGCTTCACACATAAAATTTTGATATATGCTGTCTCGTGCTTTTTTGTATACATGATTATATACGTGTAACTATAACGGTTTTTGCAGCGCAAGCCAGAATAGCTTTCAAATGACAGAATTTGTTCCTACTTACATGACAATTATTGTTATATTTTGGACACTTCACACAATATCTTTATAAATTATAGCTTATGAGTTATTCCGATCTATAAGCTATATTATTGGAAATGTTCATTTAAATCCATTCAGTTGCTTTTGCGAGAAAGAGTAACAAACACACATCCTTATAAACTTTCGCGTTTATAATATTAGTAAGGATTGTAATGTTTCATCAGTTAACTTAGATTATGTAAAACCTTTGATATTAATACTTGTTATATTAGAGATAGAAAATTTATCCTCATTATTTTCTAGAACGTTTTTATTAATTTTATTTATTTATTTATTTCATTAAAATAGCCTTTGGTAGAAGCGAAATAAAAATTCCCGATAAAAATCTGTTTTTTCATGAGTTTTATTTATTTTTATTTTTTGCACAATAATTAGTTCCTTTACAAAATGAATAGAGTTGTTAAAATAGTGTGGTTAAAATAGTGCCACAGTAAAACTTCTAATAAAATTATATATCACTTTAAACATGCCTGAAGCTTTATTAAAAATCCACAAAATTACAATTACAAAATATTTTCCATAAATACTGATGTAAAAAAACATTCATGGATTAATTGCTTTTTAACCATTTCTTTTTTTATGCTGTTGCTGCTTTGTAAAAAGAGAGAACCCTTTGGAATTTATTAATAAAATTGAATGCATCTTTTTTTCGTAAGAGTTTACGCATTAGTGCTTTAAATTAAACAATTGACGAGCTTTATTTTATTCATATATTGAATTCAATTAATTGAAATTTTGGAACACGTTTGGAGTAATTTTTAAAAAAAACATCGTACAAAAAAAAATATTAATGCTTCTTAGGAATCATAACCAAAAAATACTATCATTTAATAAACAAAAAAAAAAAAAAAAAAAAAAAAAAAAAAAAAAATGAGGAAAAAAAAAAAAAAAACTTCCCTTAGTGGCGTATTAGTCTATGGGGACCAAGGTTTATTGTTTTCTTCTCATTTTGTGTGACATTGGGCACTGATGTGCATGAGCAAATGTTCCGGTCAGATGGTCATACTGACGCGAAACCCCAGTATTTAGATCCCAATCACAAGTCTGATACTCATTTGCAGGTACTCAAAACATTGAAGGGATAAAAGGCACAACCTACCTTGCAAAGTTTATCTAACAATATTTAAAAAAAAAATATCTAAATTTAGCGAGCTTTTACAATTATAAGTGAAATTTTAGAAATCCTTTTGAAAACTTTAAATGAATTGTATAAAAAGTAATAAACTTAATCAATAAAACAAATAAGATTCATTTATCTAGAAAATGTACAAAAATTTTATTGTTTTATTAAAATTTTATAACTGATAGAGTAAGTTAAATAAGAAATGTCACGTTCTTTTTAAGACCATTATTTAAATAACAGGCCATTACTCAAAAAAAAAAAAATTGTTCAATAAAAAATATTATAGTACATTCTCTAGAAAGTAACGTAAATATCAGGTTCAAAAAGTTTTATAAAATATATTTATAAAATTTTGTTAAATTTTGAAAAATTTAAGTGCCCGCTTCCTGTATATGAAAGACCTCTTTTTACGGTTTTCCTAATTTTATAAAACGGCTTATTACTTGGCCTCTAAGTAGCATAGAAACCAAATAAAGTATGTTTTGTAAAGCCAAAATATATAGCTATATTCAAAATTATAAAAAAAAAAATGTGTTTTGACCGACTTTGCTCATTTTAAGGAGTTCGGATATCTTAATTGTTGCAAAATAATTTTTTAAAAAATAGATTTAAACTACTTGGAGCATAACAGCAGACGAACTTTATTCACTTCAATACTAATTAACATCATTTACTAACTCAACACGTAAATTTTATAATTAAATTTTATTATATAATTAAGAAAATAGAGATTAAAATAAATAATCTTTGATAGAAATTAAGAAAATATTTTTTGTCACAATAATATGATTAAGTCTTTTGCAATATCTTATTATTTTATGATTAAAATAAATAAAGAACACTATTTTTAAAAAAAAATACTCTTTTTACATTCATTTTTATGCATGTAAGCATGCCTTACATATTTTCAAAGCTCAAATACGCTTCAAAATCAAAATTGTTTCTTTTTTTTTTTATTTCATCTTTTGCCGTATTTTATTTCAGTGATTTATTTGTGGCTCAACACTAACCGTATTGTTATCTTGCTCCCTGAAATTTATTACCCTATTGATGCATATTTGTAATACCAATTCAATAGCATTCACATCATCATACAACAAAAAGAAAGGGAAAAAAAACACCAAGTTAAATATGATCCTTAATAAAACGCGGTACATAATGCTTTAGACATGATGAAATGCTTTCGGAAATTTCTATCCGAAAGCATAGACCAACAACATCGATAAGGCATATCCTGCACTGGACGAAACGTCACAAATGATATTGGGAACATACATTTCCCGGAGTATGCGGAAACAAGCAAACAAACAACTGATTCGATCATACAAAACCTGCAAGGGAGGAGCTTTCGAAAGAAGATCCCATCTGTAGAGAGAGAGAGAGAGAGAGTAACTGGTCATTGATCAAACTGCTATTCATTCATCTACGCACACTGTGCAGATAACAGCGAAAGAGTAATGAAGAGGAAGAAGACTGAAAAAAAATAGCTGCAGATAGATGAAAAAGAAGATCCAGAATCGATACAGCAAACAAAATTCAAGAGCCAGCCATGAAAAAAAAAATTACACCGGTTGTGTTCGTTACCATCTGCTGAGATTGATAACAAACTGGAGGCAGACATTAATTTGCTTTTAGGAAAAGTTCAATTTAAAGAAGTGGGTTCGGAGAGGGGGAAGAGGGGACAGAATGTGTATCGTTTGACGAAGGGCTGGGAAGGGAAGGACTTAAAAAAATGAATATTTATATTTTCCGTTTGAGTTGTTGTGTCTGTGAAAGAGATATAGAAGTATTGACGTTTTGGGTTCTGTAACAGAAGGGATGATATTAAAACAGTCATAACAGCTGACACAAGTCGGCCGGAATACATATTAAAAATCAAAAGCTTTAACGTCGAGAGAATGAATGCGATGACGTGTAATTAAATTCAGACATATTTAGTTTCAATGCAAATCTGAGAAGTCAAACATTTAGGACGATGGCGCTGAAGAAATATTGAAAAGGGAAGAACCCATTATATTGAAAAGGAAGAACAATGCACGGGATTTGACTTGCTAATGTAATTGTGCTGTTCTGTAATTCTAATAATCGTAATTTTAACTCGGCTTAACCGATGCTTTTGAGAAATGCTTTGACTAATACGCTAACATGATGACTTTTCAAATCATTATTTTTATTGGTACTTTTGTACTTCAATATAGCATTTTTCATTTTTAAAAAGATTGATCCATTATAATTTTAATTTAAATGCGAATAGTTATTGCATATAAAATTTAAATTTATAAATATGCATCAAAATGTTTTTTGTTGCAGTATTTTTCAATTACTTGAGCAACAATAAAGTGATTTCGCAATTTTATGTAAATTAACGTGTACTTTCCAATTAACATTTTTTGTATTGCTATCTTCAATAATAGAAGTAATTATCTATATGAATAACTTTGCGAAATGAATTATTGCAGTTTTTACAGCCACCATGTTTTATTTAAACGTCGTAATTTTTTTTAAGTTATACGAAGCAATACATAACAAACGAATTCATTATTCATAAGAATATAAATTGCTAGTTTAAAATATATTTTATATATGTCTTTTATATTGGAGTACGAATTTTACAAGGAGTTTTAGGAACATTTTCCAAATTGTCTTGGTTAGTTACTGGTGTGTTATTACTAGAGCTTCACAGTCGAAGAAATTTTGTGATAAATATTTTCATTTAAAATGTCTAGAAAGATCCTCAATAACACATTCGAATAATTTGAATAAACTATTCAAGAATCTTAAGCTACATATTACATTAGAAAAAATAATCCAGGATATCATGCATGTGAAAGAAAAGGCGTATTTATATTTGGATTTAAAATTATACTAAAATAATTATTTACTGAAACCATATTTGTATAAAATTAAGTATCTAATCTAGATAAAAGTACTGTAGTTAGAAGTAAGCAGCTATAATAGAACGCAAAAAATCCTTATAAGTTGGAGCAACAGAAAAGTATAATATTTTACCACAGACAGTTACATTTATTATTTATGAGCCGTGTAATACTGCTGGACAAATAATTTTTACAAACATTCATGGAAGAAAGTCCAGTTTTATGTTTTGTGCTATTTTTGTAGTTTCTTATCTTAGACGTGACTCATTTTTTTCAGTAATCCACATGTTTTCATAACTGAAAGAGGTTGGATATTCTTAAGATAAAATATATATATATATATATTACGCAGGTCAGATAGTAGTTGTGATAAATACAATGAAAAGCAATCAAAAGTTGTATTTCCATTTCTCTGATATAAAAATCAAGGAAATTATTTAGATTACGCCTTCGTCACTTTAAAGTAGTACACAGTTGTGTTGTTGTTGCTTATGCCACCTGGTAGACAGTAAAATCAGATCAAGGTCCACGAAATTCATCGCGGCTAAGGGCTAGATTTTTTACGTTTGTCGCCACTTTGAGCACCAGAGTACGTTGTAAGATGCTGTTGCAAAAACTTACTCTAATTCTAATGTAATTCAGTGCTTCTCAAACTTTTAACATTTACTACCCAATTTTCAATCATAACTTTCATGCCCCCCCCCCACCACAGAAGAATTAGAGTAAGTTTTTGCAATAATAAAGTATTTTGGCGCTAAGTGAGTGAATATTACCATCGCACTGTTCAACTACACGAAGGCTTTTGGATATGGATCCCGAAATTTTAAACCATGGTCAAGTCACGAGGACGACACCTGAGATGGCAACCCTTCAGCTAAGTACCACACCACACCAACGGGAGGACGTTTGAGCTCTCGACAAATTTATCGTGTATCGCGCCCCTACACGGCGGGTCTTTAATGGTATTGAGCTCAAACTCATGCCACGATAGCCATGAGTCCATTACCTTGACCTTTTGGCTTTCGCGGCCAATACGACTTTAAAAATAAACCACACAAATTAGCAAGATAAGTATTAAATTTTATATATGACTAGCCCATAGAAGTCACTCAAAATCATTAAACTTTCTTAACATAGTATTGATAAATTAATTATTAAATACATTGGATAGTACCGATACATTTATAAGTATATTACATAAGGGTAAATGTGTGCATTTTATTTTTTATTATGTCAGAATGTATTTTGTTTTGCTTCCTTTCAGCAAATATTAATCTTTCATTTTCGACTTTTCGATATGCTCGCACACCCCAAGTAGGGTTATCACGACCTCTAAGGGGTGCACCCCACAGTTTGATAAACGCTGATGCAATTAAAATAAACTAAACTTGAAACACACACACATAAAATCATGTAATGGACAAATTATATCTTGTGCATTTTGTTTAATGACTGAATACTTTCAGCAATTGTATTTAAAAAAATCAGGCTGATGTATTCAAACAAAAGTAAAAACTCCTTTATTTCCCATGAGTTACTTTTTTTTTTAAAAAAAAATATTTAAATATAAGTAACATGTACCTATTCCGAAACTCAAATTTTTACTTCAATAAAAATTACACCTTATTTGGTTACAAATCCTCCTCAATCTGGTAACCACATCCTACCATTCTCCTATGCAGCCCTGTTGCTAAACTTACATTTTTCCAAACCCCTGTTTAGACCTCTTTTGAATATTTCCTCCGGGGCACTCTTTATCTTGATCTATCCCTGTATCTAATCAGAATGGCAAGGCTTTTCGGACACGACAATGAAGAGCAATCGATCCCTTCCACGTCCTCTGATAAGTAGAGTCGTTTGCTTGATACGTGCCTTCAGTTAGGGAAGGGTCTCATCCAAATGAAATAGAGGCTCCAGGGCCCTCCAGACAATAAACCCTGCAGTGCCTCTTGCTCTTTTGATCGGCACCTTGATCTTAAAATGTCTTCTCTTGAAGCAACTCAATGACTCAGGACTATACTTCGTAGGTGAAGAAGTTTTATAGTCTTTAATCAACGGTAAGTATTGTGTGCTATGCTGTTCTCATATATAATCGTGGAAGAATGTAATGTATAGAACTAAATCTCTATTGTCATTTATTAACTAGGAAAATTCATGATTATTCTATGGGGCCCAACGTCTGAATTATGCTGTCCATAATTCTTTAAAGATTTTAACGACATATTGAATCATAAAAGAGAGTAAATAAAGAAGACATCAGAAGTAAAACGTAATAAGATGTTTATATGAACAAAAGCAATGAATATAAAAAAAAATTAAAGTTAATTTCTACTAATGTCTACTTTGTCTAAAACTTTATATTAGTTACTTTTTATCGAATAATTACAATTAATTTAAATATGTATATACATATGACAAAATCGCAATATTAAGTGGCAAATGTTTTTTTTTTATTATCATTAAAGTATCGCATTGTCATCCGAAACAATCGTGTATATAAAATTTCAGTTCAACTGAATGCTTTAAAACGTGAGGGGAAAAAAAATCTGTTAAAGATTTCACCCAAGTCGCTAAAAATGAAGCCAACGTGACTGTATTTATAACTCTCAAAATAATTACTTTCAGTCGATTGATTTTAATTAATTATAATTAAATTATCGTATTGTCACCCAGAACAATCATGTGTAGAAAATTTTAGTTCAACTGAATGCTTTAAAACATGAGGGAAAAAATCTTTTAAAGTTTTCACCCAAGTCGTTAAAAATGAAGCCAACGTGACTGTATCTATAATTATCAAAATAATTACTTTCAGTCAATTGATTTTAATTAATTATAATTAAATTATCGTATTGTCACCCAGAACAGTCGTGTGTAGAAAATTTCAGCTCAAATGAGAGCTTCGAAATGCGAGGAAAAAAAAACATTTTAAAGTTTTGACACTAGTCGCCAAAAATTATACCAACGTGGTTGTATCTGGAATTATTTGAAAAATTAATTTTAATCAATTAATTTTTATTAATTATAATTAAATTACATTCTTTTTATCCAAAATATTACTGTATTGAAAATTTCAGCTCAACTGAGTACTTCAAAATGTATTTTATAGGTTTGAAAATTTGAACAAGATATATGATATATATGTAGAGAGAGAGAGATTGTGAACTCTCTTATAGAGTAGGAATTGAAAAAGCTAATACTTTGTCTACTAGATATTTTTATCATTTTTTATTTGAGTATGCCATAATTTCCATTTTTTCTTATAATTTTCCTTTCAAATGAGATAAATCTCATGCATAACATGTTTCCACACATTGCCTTATCTTAAAAGATAAAAATTTTGAGCTATACATAATTTGTTTTGCAATATTACTGCTGATATATCACATAAGCGAAAATTTCTCAAACTGCAAATAACGAAATTTTACATTTTATCTCTTTATTTAATTTCTAGTTTAATTTAATATGATAAATAAAAAAAATCATAAAATCATAGTTTTTGTTAAAAAAAACGACATTAAAATGAACAGAAAGGTATTTACTTTCCCCTACACTATTTTGTTCTTTGGACATTCTATAATATTTTAAGCTGTTACAAAGAAAAAAATTGATCAAAGAATGTATAATGGAATTGGAACTGCGAGAAAGAGAAATATAACAAAAAAATAGTTTTAGCTAATGTTTATTCACAATTTCATTTTATATACTATAAGTATAAAATGATGAAATGAAAAAGTAGTATATTATCAATATTTTGCGTATACTAACAAAGATTACAATAGATGATGTTCTTAATATATATACCATATGAATTTTATAAAGAATCAAATCACTTGCATGTAATACATTTTGATCGTTAAAAAAAGACAGTAACCTTATGACTATCACTACCTTATGACTATCTCAAAAAGATAGTCATAAGGTATATAATAGAAAAATTTTGTTTTTAAAAATAATAATAATGGGATCAATTTTGAAGAAAAAATTTAAAAATGATTCACTAAAACTGTCAAAATTTCATATAATTTATCCATATATAGCTTTATACATAGAGAGCTTTTCAACTTTTAGTATCTTGAGCTATGTCTGCAGAATTAAAAGCTTGAGTTATATCCATAAAGCTGTAAGTTTAAGTAACAAGTGTTGTGCCATATATAAGAACTAAAATATGAACTAAAGATATATTGTAAATATTCGTAGTATATTAAACAAATTTGCTCAATATTCGCTTGTTCAGTACAACTAAATATATATTAATTATCTGTTAATGCCCATGTAAATATCTACTTTGGCATGTTGGTGCCACATCTTGGCGAATTTTATAATTGTAAATTGTAAACCAAAAATGGCAACGCATAGGGTTGCTGCAGCAATGCGTTTTGTATCAATTCGAATGCTTGTGTAAAATTATTTCAGACCGTTCGAAAGACTTCATATCGGAAGTCGCATTCATAAAATTTGGATTTTTTCTAAGTAATAATTTCGAGTACAGTCCATTTTAGTAATAATTCACCACTATCTTTAACTATAATACCTAACTTTTTACCAGGAGTATTATAGTTTTATATAGATTTTAAAAATTATTATTAAAACATTTAATTACTTGTATAAAATAGTTTTACGCGTGACATGAACATTTGACGAGATATGTTGGGAAAAATCTGTAAAAAAAAGAGGAAAACGTAACATTTCAGTAATATTTTGTTGCTTTTAGCAGCTTTCCTGGAAAATATTTTGATCCTTAATCTCCAAATTATAGCTTTGTCTTTGTAAACCGGAATATTTTCCTTCAACTTGCCTCTTTATCTATGTTCTGCTTTATATAATGCAATATATACCATGCTAGAAACTTTTCCTTAGATAAGTCAATATTTCCTATGGATAATATTAAATACACTTAATGCGATGTATTGAAACACGTTATTCTTTTTTTGTTCGTAAATAATTAATTATTTATATCTATAAGATTCGGCAGTATAACCATCAACAACACATTTCTTATCACATTAAACTTTACATCACTATCCCTTGTCTCCTATCAAATGATTTTTCACAATTCCTACTATTAGTTCACACTCTCCGTATATATATATATATATATATATATATTGTTCAAATTTTCAATCCTTGATAAAATATACTTTTTATTCATTCACTCAAGTTCAAATATATTTTTTAAACATGTAGTGGATGACACTTGGTGTTAAAACATTTTTTCATATATTAATTCATAAAGCCAATTTATTTAATGAATAAATAGTAACAAATATAAATAATAGTTCAACATCATGTATAAAACGGAAAATCACTCGCTGTGTTCCTGTAGTGCAATGGATAGCGCGTTGGAGTTCTTATCCAGAGGTCGTGGGTTCGAATCACACCTGGGATGACTATATCTGAAAATGTGATTTAGTTTTTACTATACTATTTTATTAGAATAATTTAATTAAATTAATGAATAAACAGCAACAAACAAAAAAATAATAGTCCAGCACCTTATACAGAAAGGAAAATCGCTTTCTATGTTGCCACTTAATATTGTGATTCTGTCAAACGTATAAACATATTTGTATATATTAATTGTAACTATATTTAATAAAAAGTAACTAAATAAAATGTTTCTTTGTTGAGCTAAGTAGACACTGACTTAAAAAAAATTTTTTTTTAAATATATATTATTTGTTTTGCAATAACAGTTAAATGTTTCTATCCCACAAAATAGTTTGAAATAAATCGCTTTTAAACATTTCTACAATGTAGCAATATTATATAATACTTACTATATACATTAATACATTTATTAATAATATTACAATACCATTTATCCAAAGCATTTCATACCAACAACGCAACATTACAACATGTCCCGATACGCTCTTTTTATAGGAACTTCAATGCATCCATAACGGACGAATGATTCCTTAGCCCTCAAGAAATACACGCTACTGATTTTCATTACAGTGCTTCAGTCGCTAAACACCTTGTATAGAAGCAGAACGATAATCTGAATTCCATGTCCACACCTTCTCCCCAAATGACGTTCTCACATGTTGAATTCTCATGACAGATACTCTCGAAACTTCGGCCTATTGTCATTCAAATGCCTGCTATTCATTACTGTTTGGTAACAGCGCCGTAATGGTTGCCTTTTCCCCCGCTTGCTGATGCAAGTGGTGCATAGATTTCCTTCTGGGGGTGTGCCATCTATGGAATTCATTGATGCTCAATGGTATTGTTGGATAGGATGAATCGAGAAGGGGATAGCATCGATTTGTCAATGAATATTTGGTCATCATAAATCGATTATTATTTTAGAAATATGTTTCAGTACTAGGATTATAAAAAGTGGAAGTCTTAAGCATTTAATATTATACTATCCATAATTTTATTTAAGGTATCCGACTAAGTTCGGAACCGTGAATTCAAAAAAGCGCACAAATGGATATTTTTCATGATATTTAGAGTCACTTAGATTGGAATACATGTATAAAATAGTTTTAAGGACATTATGTCAAAAATAAAATATTTAAATACAATACATTGGCAAAAAATGAGTTTAGAATAACTTTTTTCAAAAAGTTCTTTTATAAAATGTACTTCTAAAATAATAATATTTTGTGTGTGTGTGTGTGTGTGTTTATATAACTTAAAAACTTCTCCAGAGAGTCTGAACTAGGATTTTTGAAAAATTCATATTATTTTCAGACTTACTACCAATTGAAATAATTATCGGCTTTTTTTTAAAAAACTTCTCCCCTCTGTTCCAGTAAAATATGGATAAATCCACTTCTAAGTTGTATATTTCAAAAATTATACCTCAGCCTCTGTACTGAGGTCTGAGCTATACACAGGCGAGAAATATTATTATAATAGAAGCATTTTTCATAAAAGGAGAATAATTTGAAAATGGGCCATTCTATGTTCATTTTTTATCAAAAGTGTACTTAAATAATTTCTTTTTGTAATAATATTCTTAATACAACTTTATATATGTTTCTAATCTAAGTGACACTAAATATCTGAAATATTATCTATTTATATGCTTTGCAAAATCACAGTTCCGAACGTAGTCGGATACCTTAAGGTATCCGAACCCGTTGAAAGCGACCAAGTTCGATCAAAACAGATATTTTTGCTTTTTACTTTATTGAATAGAGATGTCTTTTTGCTTTACGAAACATATTTTGTTTTGTTTCTTCGCTTTCTAGAGGTCAAGTTACAATCAATTTTATACTGTTAGAAAAATCGGAAGTGGGTATTTGATTTACCAGAAATAGGCATTTAAATTGCGCAAAATCTATCATGGTGAGTCTCATAACTCAAAATGTTACAAATGTATTTCTATAAAACTTTTTGAACCTGATATTTATGTTATTTTCTAGTGAATGTACTAAAATAGTTCTTATTGTATGAATTCTTTTTCAGTTATGGCTTGTTATTTAAATAATGGTATCATAAAGAATGTCACATTTCTTACAATGTTTACTCCATCAGCTCTAAAATGTTCAAATTGTAATAAAACATTAAAATTTCTGTACATGTTTTAAATAAATACATCTGGTTTGTTTTAGTAATACTTTTACTAATATAAGTTTATTACATTTTTCTGTAATTGCTTTGAAGTTTTTCAAATACATTGCTAAAATTTCACTTATAATTGTGATTTTTGTAAAATTTAGACAATTTATTGTAAATATTGTTCGTTAAATATTAGTATTTATTGGTATTGAATCCTAAAAAAGCATTTATATGTTTAAATATGCAATTTTGTTAAAAAGTACTCCGAACATAATCAGATACCTTAAATAATATTTAAAAAAAATTAAGTCAATTCCTACTTAGGTCACCAAAGGAACATTTTATTTAAGTTACTTTTTTATTAAACACTTACAATTAACATAAATATATATAAACATATGACAGAATCACGATATTAAATGACAAAATAGAAAGCGATTTTCCTAGCAATTTTCCATTTCCCTTTTACATAGGATGTTGGACTATTTTTTTTTTTGTTACTATTTACTCATTAATGAAATTTATTTATTCGAAAAAAATAGTGTAGTAAGAAAGAAATTAAATTCTCAAAAAATAGGCCATTCCAGGTGAGATTCGAACACACGCCCTTTGGATTAGAAGCCCAACGTGCTATTCATTGCGCTACAAGGGCACATCAAGTGATTTTCCTTTCCATATAGGCTGTTGGATTATTATTTTTGTTTTTTGCTATTTATTCATTTTTGAATTTAATTAATGAACTAATTTTTGAAAAATCTGTATTAACACCTAGTGTCATCCTCTACAAAATTTAAAAAATGTATTTGAACTTGAATTAATGAATAGAGAACATTTTATTAATGTTTGAAAATTTGAACAAGATATACATATATATATATATATATATATGCATATATAGGGAGAGAGTGAACTCCCTATAAAAGAATAGAAAAAAAAATGTGGTAAGTGACTTTTGTTAAAATAAGACCACATATAGATTATAATATTCTACTTTCCACTACATTTAAATAAAAGCAGAATATTAAAATTAATACATTAAAATACGTTTTAACATATCCAGCAAAGCTGCAATTTTTTTTTTTTAAATTCTTACAAAACTTTATGGATATGTATTAGGAAAATAGAATAATCAGAGAAAAATTACATTTAAATTTCTATACCATTTATTTTATGGCATATATGTACCAAACGATACAGTAGAAAAACACAGAAAATAGTTCACTCACCAATCGGAACAAACTAAATTAAACTCAGTGGCCTACAGTCCTTCTCAGTTTACGTTACCTGGGACACTGAGGTACATGATCAGATGTTCCGGTGAGATGGTCAATCTGACGCGAAACCCTGAGTGTTTTTCCCAAACAAACCCTAACTTATTTGTCTACCCACTCAACGGAAAAAAGGCTGAGTCGACCTTTTTTCAGCCAGGGGTTTGAATCCCTTTCCTGTGGCACAAGAGTGAAATACGCAACACCACTCGTTGTCCACCAAACGATATAGTAAATATTATAACTAAGCATTGTTAAACTATATGTTCCAAATTTTTAAAAATTTAAATGCAAGTATTTCCCTAAATTTAACCAATTTTTGTTTAGTACAAAAAAAATTATGGCTAAGACACTGGATATCAGATGGAAAACGTGCTAAAATTATTTATAAGCTGATGATTATCAGAATCTCTGAAGATAATCTCTAACAATAAAAAAATGTGACCGAGTGTCTAAAATTTAGATTTGATCTTCCAAATGAGTTTGAGAAATTGCTGTAATACCAGTAAGTTTCAAATCTTTTAAACATTGTTTGGAGTTAAATAGTTTCAAAATTATGTGGTTTTATTATAGATGATTCAGAGATAATGGATTAAATATTTTATTAATGAGGAATATCAGGAAAACGTTTCTGACCTTTTTCACTAAAACTATTAATTCAATCAATATATATTCATTTTCAAAACCACATTAATATTCTCCTAACTGACAACTTGAATCAGTATCACAAAGTTTCAGGTTGAACAATTATTCTTAAGTCACAACTAATTACACTAAATCATTGAAATATCTAAAGAGGCTGACCTTTATTGATTGCTGAACAGTACAACTCTCCAGAATGACTTAAAGAGAATATTAATAGAATTTATTAGTATTGGTTAATTAATTAAACAAATGAAAATTTTTATGAATAATTAATTTTAGTTTTAAATGTGCAGATTATTTCGTATAAATCTTATTTCCAATGTTTTTAACAGAAATTAATAAAGGAAAGAGTTTGCATTTTTTTCGCATTTTATAATTTTTTCTCATGAATACCGGATAACATGTGACACAAACTCGCAGTGTACGCGTAAGTCTAAAACAAGTGCTTAAACCAGTGGCCATATAACTTTATAATGCTTTTGAGCCACTGCAGTGTTTTAAAAACCCAAATTAAGCTACGAATCAAAAAAAAAAAAAAAAAAAAAAAACTACCAAAGCTTAAAAAATCTTTTATTTGCTTTGCTTACTGAGTATAAACTTTTACATTTTTGATAAATATGGAATAAATTATAATCATACTCTACGTCTACACGTACTCTACTCTATTATACTCTACGTGAGGAAAAGAAATTGAAATTGGATTGTTCGTCAGAAAGTGCAGTTAGTAATAAATAGCAAATGTAATATAATAGATATTTTTTTAAAAAAACGTCAGTTCAATGGAGGAATTAAGCATAGTCAAACGTCGCGTCGGGACTAAGCAATCCACCGAAAATGACCTGGAAAACTACTAGTAGTTCGCAATCGACTGTTTGGCGATCACTGGCTTAGGCTTTTATTGAAATGTTTTTTAATTTGAAGCATTTTCTTTATAAATAAATATTTTTATTAGCTTCTTGTAATGTATGAATAAGTCAATACTTTTAAGATTGAAGAAATATATTTCTCTCTTTATATATATAAAAGATTTTCGTGACGCTGTAATAAATTTATAACGTGCTATCGCGACAATGCCCTCGTTCAAGATAACTCACCAAGTTGGCAACCACTGTTAGGCTTATTTCGTACGCGCTGTGTTCGTTTCATATAATGTCGCCAAAACCATTGCGATGGTACATTATTACAAATTCTTGTAGAAAAATATTACTACCATGGCTTGAATCGGAATAGTTGCGTGAGAAGTAAGGCGATGTCTCATACGAAGACTTATAAAAAGCCAGTGTGATTAAATACTTATAACTTTCCAGGAAGCTGAGAGAGCTGAAGGTTTCGGTAAAATCCTAGGAGACCCTACACCTTTGGCGACAAAACGAAAAAAGCGCCAAGCCAGAACGAGATGGCGGCAAGTGAATACAGAGAGATAAGGTGGATGCGTAATGAAAATATATGTAAACAATACAGAAATTAAGCATTCAAGATTAAAAAAATATAACAGCACTTATTTTCTTACTGCTGGTCTTTTCTGAGTGGAGGGTACAGCGTAACGACTGATTTTAAAAAAGTCTTGAAGGTCTCATCGCTAAGTGAATGATCGTGTGAGCACCGCCATTTTTATTCTGCGAGGTAATGGTCGAACATATCTTCGGCATGGCTGGTGCAATTTTGAAGAAAGCGTTTTACTGTCGACCATGTTACATCATGCCGATCCTTACATTTAGGACATTCATAACTAAGCAATAAATCCTTTCGCCATGCACTATTCAATCAATTCTTTCTAACCTTTCACATTCAACAAAGTAAAAAATTCTAAGATATATTCCTTCACACACACAACCATTCCAGCCCGGTTCCCCAAAACAAAATGAAATTCGAAATGCCCGCTGACAAAATACGAAATTTCCAGAAATAGGTTTACCATATCTAGTGTATCAAAGTAGGGTTACCAAGATGGCACAATAATCGCCAACCTAAAATAATTCGCGCCAAGGGTGTGGGCTCTCCTAGGACTGAACCAAGGTTTCTTTAGGACTTTGTCAATGACGTGTTGGACGATGCAGTTTGAGTGATAAATTTTACTGAAAGAGAGTGCCAAGAATGAACTTTGAGAAAAAAAGAGCAAGTAAATTGAACTACATAATATATGCAAATTATAATTAAAATGGAGCTTGATCCGCTGTTAGGTGAGCAGGAGGTACCCCTTAGTATTCATTGAAGTTATTTGCAAGAGTCTAGTGTGTAATTTAAGTTTTTTTGTAATTTGTTCCTTTTTTTATATCGTAATACCTTTATTTTTAGTAAGCATTTGAAAATTCATCGTGCATCATTTGTGATATATGTTCCTAAGCAATTTAAAGCTAATTTAAATTTCAATAGCTTACGAAGTACTAACTTTTCATGTTTCTAATCCATAAAATATTTTATTTACTTTTGAAACAATTTTGCATATCTATGCATGCTTTGTGATCAATATTGCGTTCATCTATCATATGTAGAAATCCATCTAGCGAAAACATTTTTTTAAAAAAATACAATTAGTTTTTATTTAATAAAATTGGTTATAAAGCAACAATATCAGTTTTAATTTCAAATAAAAACTATGTTAAAGCTGATATATTAAGTAAATTCAAATTTATCTTTCCGATTAAAATAATATCGATTGCCTAAATTATTCGGAATTTTATGTCAAAATGACATTGCCTGAAAGAAATATTATGCTCATAAAATTCACTCCGATAGTATAAATTGTTCCACTAAATTTAATAAAAAAGAAATACATTTTTTCACAAAAAGCTTTTTACGCTCCAAAAATTACATTTAAACACCAAAGTGCTTTTATAAGCATTTTAAAATCTGCATTCATTTTAAAACTTCTGAATTACTTTAAACACCTGTCAAGGGATTATAAGCATTAAAACATTTCTTCTAAAACGCGTCTCTTAAAAACTTTATTCTAAAATCCGCTAAAGAATGTTTCTGGAGTCAGCATTAATCGAATTTTCTTTTCCAGAATGAAAGCAAGAACGTGCACCCCTTTTCCACGAAAGCAGCCAACATTCCTTTCTTTTTCCTCTTTCTTTGCTCATTTAATATTCAAGTTTTTGCCTTTAAAACACGTCTCATTTTCACCTCTTATAACTTGAAATAAGAAGCCTCTAAACTCGATAAAAAGAACTTGGTTATCTTTCCCCAAACTTCGTATCGTGAGTTTCTAGCCTGTAAAAATTGAAAATCAATGCGCAATGAGAAAGAAGAAAAAAAAATTGCATGTAAATCAGAACCACGTGAAAGGTTCTTAACGTGCGTCGACATTATGCATTCATTTCGCTAGCTCTTGACGTCGCCACATCTTTAAATTTAATCACTTGGCTGCATAATATAAGTTGAGCGTCAGGAGGTAATTTTCCAGATTGATGATAATACTCGCAGGAACTTTTTAACCAAGATTAGTAATGAACATTTATTTTCAGCCTAGATCAGTGCTTCTCAAACTTTCAATATTTGCGACCCGATATTCAATCATAATTTTCATCATCCCCCTTCCCCCAACCTCCATACAATAACAATGTCGTATTGTATACTAAACCTAAAATACGACTAACCTCTTAAGTGCTTCCGGCGTATATAAACGTCTCGCTAAGCCAGTGAGTTAATTGTCTCGGACGTATATATACGTCATGCCAAAGTATGATCTTTTCTGTGTACTGCTATCCATAAAATTCCTCAGTCTTTGGAATACAATAAAATGACCTTGAAAGTGTGTGAGAATGATTTACTTATTCCAGAGGATTTACTTATTTATTCCCTTTCATCCCCCCCGCTCTCATCAAATATTCTCACCTACGTGGAAAAAGTGAAATTGGAGAGCGAATCGAATTACTTTCAGTCGGCAGCTAAGGGATTAATTATAAACCATATGTCTTTACAAGGACATATTAATGATCATTTTCTGTTTATTCATCTAGGAATTATTTAATTTTGTAATCGGGTCATACATTTCTGATTACCCTGTATGTATTTAAAGGAAGAGAGTGAACTAATAATACAGGAATTGGAAAAAAATAACAAAAACAGGCGTTTCTGAAACGGAAGCATACTTATATTTTATGCCCAAGTACATTGAAGTTGTGCGGAAGTATGAAGAGTATAAAAGAATTTCTTGTCAGTTGACCAAGGTTCAATACTACGAGGACTGTCAGCAATAGTCCTCGTGTAGTGCAAAAAGTGACTTTAATAAGCAATCCATTTACCATATCCAAATTTTAAGATATTATATGTTGTCTGCTTAAGTTGATGTAATACGACAGTGCTTCTCGAAATTTCAATATTTGAGATCCAGTACTCAACCATAATTTTATTGCGCCCCCTCTCCCTTCATACAATAACAATGTATTCAGTTATACTATGATAGAAGTGCCACCGGGGTATATAAACGTCTCATTAAGCCAAAGTGTTACTTTCCCCGAACGTATATAAACGCCTTTCCGAAGTACGATCTTTTCTGTGCACTGAGATAAATAAAATTATTCTGAAAGCTATGAAATGCAATATGCAATAAAGGACCTTCACAGTGTTTCCGGTGTATTGAGAGCGAATAGCGTAACTTTTAATCAGCAGTTAAGAGATTACTTATAAAGCCGGACAAAAAAATTATCAAGATAAGTTTAAATTTTTGTATATAATTTTATATGTGACAAGACTATCGAGTCACTGGTAATTATTAAACTTGTTATTAACTTAGTATTGTTAAATTAATTATCAAATACATTGTGTAGTATTGATACATTTATAAGTATATTATATCAGTGTAAAGGTGCATTTTATTTTTTATTATGTATAATGCATTTTGTTTACTTTCAGTAAATTAGTAATATTTTTTTTTAAAAATAATCTTTTGTTTTAAACTTTTCAATATGCTGGATCTCACCTCGTAGAGTTATCACGCCCCCCCCCCAAGTGGGTGCGCCCCACAGTTTGAGTAACGCTGTAATACGATGCAACTGTCAGTAATATTGTCCCATTTGGGGAAGGATGAATATAAGCAATCAGCTTTAAGGGACGAAAACCAGCGGTGCTCCTTATTTGGTTAGGCAGTGCTTCCCAAACTTTCAATACCCACGACCCAATAATCAATCATCATTTTCATCGCACCCCCCTCCATACAATTACAGTGTATTGAATTTAATTACTTTGACACTAAAGCTGCAATACGACTTTAACCTCTTATATGCCACCAACATATATAAACGTCTTGCTCAGCCAAAGCATTAATTTTCTGGACGTATATATACGTCTTTCCGAAGTACGATATTTTCTGTGCACTGCTATCCATAAAATTATTCCAAACGCTTTGGAATCCAATAAAAGGACATTGACCGTGTTTGCGAATCATTTACTTATTTCAGAAGATTTGCTTATTTATTCCTTTTTTCTTCTTCATCCCCCAAAAAACATCAAAATAACCGCATCTACATGGAAAACGGTGGCATTGGAGAGTGGATTGAATAACTTTGAATCGACAGTTAAAAATTAATTATAAACCGCACAAATTCTCAAGATATGTGTTAATGCAAGCCCCCATATTGTTAAATTAATAATAAAATACTTTATATAGTACTGATACATTTATATGTGTATTATATCAGTGTAAATGTGTATTGTATATTTTATTATATCAGAAAGTATTTTGTTTGATCACTTTCATTAAATTAATAATTTTTTAAATAATCTTTTGTTTTCGACTTTTCAATAGGCTCGCGCCCCCCTCATAGAGTTATCACGCACCCCTCCCCCAAGGGAGGCGCGCCCCACCGTTTGAGAAACACTGTGGTAAGGAAAATGTTGAATTTTTATCGAAATCTCAATATTTTCATTAAAGATTGATATTTCATAAATTTATTAGTGTTTCTTTTTGTGGAAACATCGCCAGTTTAAATGTTATGGCGGGCACTCATGAAACTTGGTGGAACTTACGATCATTTCAAGATCGCAACGTGATTTACATTCTAATATTTCTATTCTTATCGGAAGCTTTTGAGATTGGGTTAGTGATGCTTTTTAAAACATGAGTGCCTAAAGCATGGTTTTTCAACCTTTTTTTTCCGCCAGGCCACAAACATATGACAACTACTTCACTCGGCCGCAATATGAGGAAGGAGGGGGAAAAGGGCACTTTAAAATAAAAACATTTAAAGAACGGAAAATTGAACAAAATATTTAAACTCTAAGTTTTGGATTTTATTTTTATAATCTATTAAATTCCCTACCGAAAACTCACACAAAAGGAATCAGTTGTATGTATTTTTTACCGAGTTATATATATATATATATATAGGATAGATTCTCCTTTCATTAAAAACATAATAGATATTAGAAAAAAAAACTGTAATGAAATATATATATAAAATATGATCGATTATTTTTCTAATGGATATTTAAAATAATAAAGCATAGCTATCAATTTTTTTTAAATTTAACATCATGCTCTAAAAACTAAGCAAGAACATAATAACAAAATTCTCTCTTTAAATTTCAAATCATATTTTGTTCAAAAAAGCATGCACAATTATTATTAATGTAATTTATGTAAACATAAGTAACATAATTTAAGTGCTTCCCTTATGTCACAGTTCATTTAATTAATGCTTATTCGGTTATGTAACTATTTGTAAAGGTATAAATATTAAAAGGGTACATTGTATACGTAAATGTACAATTTGTATAACTTTGTAATACATGAGGTAACAACATTGTATGCAATTCGTAATAACGCAGAGCAATTATAGTTAACACCAGCTCATTTGATTCCAAAATGCGATTTCGGAAAATAATATTAAAAATTTGAAATAACATAATGGGCCTTTAAAGCTCGTTATTTCCTTAAAATTTGACTAATGTGAATGTTTTATTTCAATGCTTTTACTTAATTTCTTTAACAGTTTGTTAACAGCCATTAGCTTAATCACTATTTATGCAGTATTATATGCAAGAATAAACATAAATATTAAGGTACATTTCATCTTTGATTTAAATTACTTATGTAGTAGTTTTATTTATTATGCAGTAGTAAATTTATATATATATATATATATATATATATATATATATAAATTATATACTTAATCATAATTTGTTATATTATGATCTCTAATTACTCTCTCTATATCATACATCATAATTATCATATATAATTTAGAATTAAAATATTACTTAAAAAAATAAAGCAATAAGCAGAATTTTTGACAAATGTATTTTAATCAGTTAACTGTGATTTACGAGCATACTTGTCATGAAGATATTGCACGATTTGGTGTCATGACGAATATACTTGTCACGAAAAAATTGCACGATTTGGTGTCATGACGAATATACTTGTCATGAAAAAATTGCACGATTTGGTGTCATGACGAATATACTTGTCATGAAAAAATTGCACAATATTGTGCCATGACGAGTTAACTCGTCACGCGTTTAAAATAGTGACCATTGGCTACTTTAATTGCAATTTTTAAGCGAAACAAATATATTCTTAAATTTCAAAATGTTTAATATTTTTTGAGACCACAGGCAGGAGTAAAACAAATAAATAAAAAATATATTAAAGATTTAAGATGAACTCATGCGTCGTCATATGCTCCTCCTGAAACAGCGCACAAGTTTGCATAACGAATTTATTTTTGCGCAATGATAATGATTTTTAGATGCTAGCCTAAAAGGGATAAAGTTGATTTATAATCAGGTTCCTTCAATTATGGTCAACCATAGGACAAATGCTTGACATCGCTCATGGATAGATGCAGGTCTGAAGTTACCTAGCTATCGAGTCGTGTAAATACCAATTTTTTGATGTTAGAACCATGTGCTGAAGTTAGAGTAATGACCCAATGTAGTGCTGCAATAAGGAACAGTTATTTGATTGGGGTGGAAAAGGCAAGGAAGCTTTCTGATAAGAGGACTGTGATCAACCCTAAAGTGCCTCCCTATAACTTCTTAGTGTCAAGACAGGTAGAAGATATTTTGTTAGTAAAGAAGGAAGTAAATTAGTATGTGTTTGGTTTCGATGGTCACTAAAATCCATAGATATCCATGAAAATTCCAATATTTATGTAATATTATAGCTGAATCTCATTTGAACATGTATCGCTTAGCGATCCTCCGCCTCAAATTGATAAAGGTCTAACAAGACCTGAGAGATGTAGCTAGATCTGGGTAAAGATGCACGTAATATAGGTTTATGTTAACAAAATAAATAAAAGAATTAGTAATAAAGCTGACAATTTTATAAAATAAACCCATCGTTTGGATCCAATATTTTAACAGCACAACTTTCTCTGTGACTGTTTAATAAACAGACATCCAAATAAGTATTAAAATTTGCTTATATGAACCAGATTTTCTTATAGATATTGCATCATTACACACGTTACAACTTAATTTCGAAGTATAACAAGATAAATACATTAAATTTTGTGTTGGTATTAATTAAATGGCTAGAAGTACATTCTTTCAAGTCAATAGTTAAAAAAATACATGATTAGATAAACTTTCAATTCATATATATGCATTTAAAATCAAATAGTAAATACCAATATATGAGAAGACTAGCTCTAATTCTTTTTTCTTGAACAGACATTTGTAATTTCTAGAGTATCAATGGCATAGTGAGAAAGCGTATATTGTGGAGATCAATAGGTAAACGAACAAAACTGCAAAATATAGGTCCAATTTCAAAAATCGTTATTATAAAGATCTCAAAAATATTTTATTCGCGTTACAAAGCCTTCTCTCAGGTGGCCACCAAAGTATGTTAGCTTTTAGGTGTGTCAGCCAAAGACTGATGGAAGCAATTAGCTTTCCATAATTCCGGAATTCTGAGCTTAATTCATAAGAATGTCATGTTTTCAATGTATATTAAGGATAACTATACGATTAAAAAAATATGCTCAGACAGAATAGGATATTTTTTATAAAATAAAGCCATTGATTCTGCGTTCACATTAAAACAAAGAATGAGGTGCCAATTGTATATAATGATGGGTCCAATGTGCCTGGGTAATGATGATGATGATGAGTGGTGTTTTATGGCGCAAGAGCTAGTTTTGGCTATACTGCACCAAACATTCATAGGTCTGTGGTCTGGACGGGAAAAGAAGAAATTGGGTGACAAGAAGGAGGGTCGAAAATAGAGAAGGATCACTGGGGTACCCCAGGGTCGTGACACCCGTGTTTACCAAAGATAGTAAACCCCTTGGGTAAAGGAAAAGACACTAGGGTACCTCGGGATTCAATGTGCCTGGGAGAACCGTACAAAGTCAAGAGGAATAGGGACTGATCCGTGCAGAATAATATAATATCGTTTTCTTAATGTGTCTATGACAGCGTTTCTCAAACTGTGGGGTACGTCCCCTGAAGGGGGCGCGAGCATATTAAATAAAAAGTCGAAAACAAAAGATTATTCATAAAACGATTATTAATTTACTAAAAGTAAACAAACAAATTACATTGTCACATAATAAAAAAAAATAACATTTGCACTGATATAATATACTTATAAATATATCAGTACCGCACAACGTGTTTTATAATTTATTAAACAATACTGAGTTAAAAATAAGTTTAATAATTACCAGTGACCCCATGAGCTTGTCATATATAAAATTATACTTAAATTATACTTGTCATATATTAATTTACACTTATCTTGATAAATTGTAAAGTTTACAATTAATCCCCCTTAATTGCTGATTAAAATTTACGCGATTCACTCCCCAACGACACTATTTTCCACGTAGGCGAGTGTATGTGACGTATTGAGCGGGGCGCGCACAAAATGAATGAATAAGGAAATAAGAAGTAAAAAAAAAATAAATAAAAATAATTAAATCCTTTCCAAACACTGTCAAGGTTCTTTTATTACATTCCAAAGCCTTTAGAATAATTTCATGGATAGCACTGCACAGGAAATGATCGTACTTCGGAAAGACGCCTAGGACAATTAATGCTTTCGATGAATGATACGTATATATACGCTTGCGGCACCCAGGAAATAGTCTCATTGTCTCTTTAGTGTCAAAGTATAGTGTAATTGAATTCACTGCATTGTTATTTGTATGCAGGGAGGGGAGAGATCAATGAAAATTATATTTGAATATTGGGTCGCATATATTGAAAGTATCAGAAGCACTGGTCTAAATACCAAACGACATTTACAACCATTCATGCATTTCTATCAACCGGATGGAAATGGAATGTAGAGGCAAAACAATTATCCAATCATAAGTTTCACTTAATCATCTTATTGGTGGAACTTTCCATTGAATTGACCAATTTGAAACGGACGCCGAAAGGCCTGGGCGTAAATCTGGACAAACACTATTAGATATCCTAAATCAAAGACGTCATCCGCTTACACTCCTCAGAAAAGTGATTTATGTTAAATTTTAGCAGACACTTGGGATACTTTATGCATGGAACATTTCTACAGGTTTATTAACAAGGCTTGCTGGCGTGCTTTGTTGTATGGCAGCATTTATAATCACAGAAGCAGAAAGCTCAATATGCTCATTACATACCATTTTAAGGCGGCAGTATTTCAGTTCAGACTTATTTAAATTGACAGCTGTTTGTGGTGTTTATTTGATTTTTATTCAAAACATTAGATGGAATAATTCGGAAATAATTAAAATAATTTTAAAGGACAATCAGTAAACATTAAATTATATTAAAAAGTAATCTAAAATTTTTAATTACTTTTTTATCGTGCATATTTTGCATGCTGTAACAATTTTATTTAAATATATATATATATTTAAAAAAAGTCTTTTTCATGTATTCTGACACTTACAAATATTATATATATGTTACCAAATATTTAGATATATTTGTAAATCCAGTCGTAACGCGCTTCCACACTACAGGTCCGGGTTTTATTTCTGGGTTGGGCAAGATCGACTCATCCCTTCATTCCTACTGCAGTCGGTCGATAAATGAGTACTCAGTTTGCTTGGGAGATAAACACTGGGGTCTCGCTTTAAACTGACCACCTGATCGGGACATCTGCTCATGCACCTCAGCTCCCAATGGTTAGTACTAGGATTGGCACAGTAGGCCCTGGCCCTCATGGGCAGCTGTGCTCCTGATTTTGAGTTTGAATTGTTTCTGCAGCTAAAAAATGGGTTACATACTATTTTAGAGCACAACACTGCTTGTGGTTTTTTTTGGTGGAACTAAGCTATAAGTGTTTATCAAGGTAGCTATCTTTTTCTCATGTAAAAAATATTACAAGGCACAATAGACCTTGTCCATTATGGGCCACTCTGTTAAGTTTGTTAATAAATTTAAAGATTAAAAATTTTCAGACTTTGATTTAAGGGTTCTTGACTCTCACTGCGTATATGACCGCGTGTTAATTTCATTATTATTAGCATCTCAAGCAAATTTTTTTTAGCTTTTTACATATGGCATGAACTTGCGGAGGGCTATGTATTACCCTCTCTGCTTGGTGAATTTTAGCGCACTCATGTTTTGGTTGCAAAATACTTAGCAGGTATCCTAAGGATGGTATCATAAGGTTATCATATCTCATAAAATACTTGGCAATTGCTCAATAGTATGACGTTAATAAGTATAAGTAGAAGAATTTCTTATATTTATAAAGTATTAAAAACAAATAATTTATATTTCACACGATTTCTTCCGAATAAAATTCAATGTTGGAACAAATATACCTCAGATAGGTATTTGAAAGTTAGTTTTTAGAAACTAATTAATAATGGAGCTTGTGCATTTTAAAAAAAAAAAACATAGTTTTTAATTGAATTTTATTACGTTATGGGAACAAAATTCCTTTTTCTTCTAATTTATAACCTGCCTAAAGGATTAACATAGATTTATATTTAAAAGGAGAGAGACATTTTTGGTAAATTCATTAAACCACCAACAATTAAAACATTTAATATTTTTTAAAGCTTAAATTTGCAAGTAGCCAAAATTGCATCATATATATATATGTGTGTGTGTGTGTGTGTGTGTGTGTGTGTGTTTGTGTGTGTTTAGAACATAAATCAAAATATAGCAACATTCTTAAACTTCTTTTGAAAAAAAAAAAAGTATTGAATGTCCCATTATTTCAAATATTCTTGATATCTTTCACACATGAAATTCTACTCTACCTTATATGCAATAACTATATTTCAAGTTTAATAGTTTTTCAAGTTAAATTTAAGACATTTTGTTATCAATATAATCCCGTTGACTATAATTTTGTAAAAAGCTAAGCAAGTTTGAAAGTAATAAGAACAGAACAACTTAATTCTATGAAAGATGGGAAAAAAATAATACTCAGACACATAAATTGTCCATAAGCAAATAAATTGCAATTTATATCTCTTTTGGGGACTGACAAAAGAAACGAACTCATACCTAACACTAAAAACGGAACTCATTGAAAAGATAGAATTATTATTAAGAATTTCTATTTTAGTTTTCAAGGATTTGTAAGTATATTTTGAATTTTAAAGACACATTTACATTTTACTAATTTTTCTTACGCTGATCATGATATCAGGAATAAAAAAAAAATAGTGTGTGTAATTATATTCCTTTGGATATGTCAGGTATTATTTATTCAAATAGTTTACAGTTTGTTTGTTTTTTTATCTTTTTAACAACACAGGGAATATTTATTTGCCAAAGTATAAATTAATTATTGTATTTAAGTAATTTGAGAGACTATATATAAAACAAAACATATTTCCTTTAACTTCAGTTTAAAATATGAAGACTTTTATTATTTATTCTTATTATTTTAATATTTGTGTAATTTTCTCATTTTTTTTTTCTGAAAAGCACAAATTTAATTTTTTATGGAATAACAATGATATTTTTTTATCTCTTTGCCGTATTATTTTTTTTAAATGAACTAGAACTAAAATAATGCTTATGTACTTTTCCTTGATACATCCACGTTTATCTTAGGTAATTGGTTTATTTATCTTATAACAAATAATATTTTACCTGGACTTTTTTTAAAACAAAAATAATTATTAAGAAAAGACCCACCATTAAAATCTTAAAATATATATATTTTTTAAAGTTTCATCAAACATTTGACATTTTATAGAAATAACATTTTATTTATTAAATTCCTAAGAAAAGTAAATTTTTAAATAAAAATATGCATTAAATAATAGAAATTGATTTTTTTTTTAATTTTTATTTTCCATTATGTTTTTACGTACTCTGTGTTCACTCTCTAAAGTTGAGATGGAGGTAATCATCTAGTTTTTCAACTGAATCATTTAGCGCGAAATCCTTAAAACAATCATCAAAAAACCATGCCTTTTTTTTATAAGTAGTCGTTTAAATTTTAAAAAATAGTTACAATCTTGAATAGTGGTCTTCAGCGGCTGAGATAAATATAATCCGCTACACTAATTTATTCAAGATGCTTAAGATTATACATGATGTCCTTGTAGATTATTACATTAAATTCACAAAGTTTGTAAACTGTACGAGCTAAATTTGTCAACTTTTATACTTACAATAAACATGTAACAGTTGTCGCAGATTTACGAGTACATTCTGATTATTGTAGATTTTCAAGAAAAAAGAGTATTAAAGTGGAATAATGAAACTCTTAAATACTATTGGGACTGAAATTCTTGTTATGGTAAGATGTGGATATGTTACACATACACGTTAAAGCTATCCAGATTCAATGCCCAGCCGTTGATTTGGTGTGGTTACTGGGAGAGGTGGGTGCCAGAGTTTAGGTTTAATCCTCATCACTTGATCTTTATTGCTTTATAGTGCGACGTTAATAAAACTATCTCTCTATTAAGAGAATCAAGTATTGAAATTCAATTATTCTATGAATATTTTTTTTCATTCAAAATATTAATGCATATAATTAATTATAACGGAAAAACAGTTACATAATTGTTATTCTTGAGCAAACTAATATTAGATAACCGTACACATGTATCGTAAGTATACTGCTCTCACTACAATTGTCAGCAAATTAAAGCTGTCACACATTCTGTCGGCTTGTAGTAGTCATCTTCTAGTGATGGGTTTCCTGATTAACTATTTAGAGGGGATTTGTGTAGTTTCGATGGATGACTCTGAAGTTTGTGAATTAGGGGATTCTCACGCTTGATGAGTTTGGAGTGTGAGAGAAAGATGTATCGAATTCCCCTATAATGTTTGTTAAATAAACTAAAATGGAATGCACGTAAACGAGTATAGACGTACACACAGCCGTAAACGAGTAAATTAAAAGTTGCATAAAGCTGATTATTAAGAAGAAATACTGAATAATGCACTTTGTTACAAATATATATATATATATATGCATCCAGAAGGAAATGAGCTGATGTCAAGAAACTTAACATGTATGCAGTGTATGAAGAGATAGACAAATGAGAGAGAGAGAGAGATTACAAATTCAGAAGAAAAGATTGTTTTATTTAGAAGATATGGCATGAAAAAGGTTACAAATCAGTATCTTGTATATCCACCTCTGGCAGCTAGTTGTACAAGCCAAAACATGGTGTGTCAATAAATCAATGAGGTCACCTAGACATCCTGAAGAAAATCATGCCTTAATCTTGCAATTGGGCTGTTAATTCACCAGCATTCTGAAACGGTTGCAGTTGTCTTTCAAGAACGCCCAGGACGTACGTCATATCCTTGAAAACACTGTTGGAAAAGTCTCTTAATATGTGAACGGGAGTTGAGTTGCTGATAAGTGGCACCTGGTTGATTTGATAGCATAAGCAGTCCACATAACTGCGTACCGTCAAAGTGCGTTGAAAAACTACTAGAGGTGATCAAGTGTCCCATCAAATCGCTTCCCACACTGTCTGACCTTGTGTAATCACCGTAGCCTCTCGACAACAGATGCTTAATCGGACCGTTGACCTGGCTGCATCCACATGAGTATGCGCTGATTTTCAACACTGAGGCTATATCGGGATTACTCGCTGAAGAAAACACGTCTTAAGTTGGTCACATTTCAGCTTGATCGTCGGCTCATAACTACGCTAGTCAGTCGTCTCCGAATGGCTTCCGTTGATACCACCGGAAAGTGGTAAATGACATCGAAACACACAATTCAAGCTACTTTTTCGTGAAGAGGTATCCGTTCTTATGTTTGAGTAATCATCGCTCGCATTTGTGTTCCTAAGATGCCCTGACCCTCCGCTTTGGTAGATTATAACTTTTTCGTGATCTGTTGTTGTCAATACTGAGAAACTACCATATTGTTCCTACCGAGATGGATGCTGATATTCCTGTTAGAATAACGTGCTTTTCTGAGGCTTATTATACGCCCCCTCTCAAAGTTCGACAATTGTTCGTATTGCTGTCGGTTACGTCTTCAAGGCATCTCTAGTTCCAATACTTTCCATCCAAGTCAACAGATTTGCTTGAATAACCCTGTGAAACGAGCAGTCATGTTTTTAAACTCTCCCATCTGCTAATCTCATATGCGCATAGAGCTCTTATCTCATCGAAGTCGAAATTTTAATAATTTTCATATCTCTTACCCAACAACATTCCTTCCAAGTTTCATGGTAGAAGCTCGATTTCTCCTGGTTGCAAATATATTTTTTAATAGAGTGTATTTCTGTATTATTACGTTTGAATTCAGGTTGAGGAACATAATATTGCAAAGAGATTAAAAAAAAAAGCACTATATTTTGAAATTAGGGAAAATTCATGTGGAATGTGCTCGAAAACATAAGAAATCAGGTTTGGAGAAATTTCTACAGGATAATGAAATTAGGTTGAATTTTTATCATGTTTTATTGTTTATGTAGGAAATCCACTAAATTGGTGTACAGAATCTATTTTAACGAAGTTAGAACAAAAAAAGAATTCTTTAAATTACTTTTAGCGTTGTATCGCAAATATAGTTATTATTTAGTGATGATATGTCAACATACCTTTTTGAAAAACTCTCAACAATCCATATTCTTGGTTCGTTTGAACACAGGGTAACTTTTTAAAGTTGGGTAAAAATTTGGAATCCCTGTGTTGAGGATTATATGAGGCGAAATTTTCTGTTAGAATTAGTTTATTTAGAACTTAGAGGTATAGTAAAGCTATTGTTCATAGATAGCTTCAGCGAAAGTATAGTTTTATTTATAGTCATATAGAGTTTAGTTTTCGTTACAGTAAGTGTGTGTTTAGTTTTAACTCTGAGGGCTTAATTCTCAACTGCATCAGTGGTTTTCCTTGACATTGTTAGTACTAGCTGCTCTACATATAGTATCTTATGTTAGTTCAAACTCATGTTAAAACAAATTGAACCAAGAAAAATGGGTTTTGCAACAAGAATCGTTGGATGTTTCTTTTGAGTAACTTTTATAAATATCCCTGTGTGTGGTTGAGAGAGCATGAATGCAAATCTGTATTGTATATCATGAAGTAAACAAACAAAATTATCCATACCAGGTGATTTAGAGATTTCACAATACCTTCAAGAACACTTTTTGATAAATATATGTATTTATGTAATTTTAAAAAGACGAAAAAAAGAGTTAAAAATATTTACTTTGAATTGCACTGTAATAATAGTGTACACTAATATATATTACCGCACTATCCTACTTTCAATTTCGATTTTTAGAGAGTGCAATCAGTTCATTTTTAATATCAAATATTAATTCAAATAAAAATTCAAATAAAGTTCAATTCACAATAATAGTTCAATTTCAAATAAAATTTGTTTTTAGTATGAATTAATTTTTATTTTTTGAAGTTAATGAAAAAGAAATAATGAGGGGGTAATTCAGTATTGATTAAATATTTCTCAATGTTTCATAATTATTTCAGGAATTTAATGAAGAATTTTCATCTGCTTTTCAAATTTAATGATTATGATTGTGAAGTATGCCCCTCTGAAAAAAAAATATTATGCAAAAAACAAATAAAATATATTATCTGATCATCAGGTATTAAGACACATGATATTTAATACACTTTACAAGAATTTTTGAATACATCGTCAAGATTGGACATTATTCAGATTGCAATCATACGTTGTTATATAAATTCTAAGCGCATTTTCTTGTTGCACACGAAACGAAGTTAAGACAAACAGAATAATAATAATAATAATAAAAAACACAGGACATTAAATGATGCATAAATTTTGTACTTAAACTCAGTGGCAGAACAGCGCATAAGGGTCAGATCCTACTGTGTGAGGCCCCAGTATAGGTGAAAATTGGACGCTGAGTTGTATGAGCAGATGACCCGATTAGGTGGTCAGTCTGAAGAGAGACCCCCGGTGTTCAAGTCCCCAAGCAAGCTTGGTACTCATTTATCGATCTACTGCAGTAGGGTGAAAGACTGAGTCGATCCTGCCCAGCCCGGGAATAGAACCCGGACCTGTGATGTGGAAGCGCGATACATTACTTCTCAGCCTTGTAAATTTTGTACTAAATAACTTTAATTCCTGTTTTTTGTGAAAGTTAGAAAAAAAATAACACTTTTAGTACTAATAAATTATACGACAATGTTAAAATAGACTTCAACCCGCGATCACTCGCGCGGGATGTTCTGTACACCCCAGCAACAAGAAAATCCTCCCAGGTTTCTTAAAAAAATGTGCAGAACCATGATTTTTTCTGTAGCTGTCCATTTTAGGTCATTGAACCTTCAGGCCTGGTGCATTCCCTTTTTATAGAACGATTGGAATGTAATGACCTTCAAAAGTTTATCTGGGGGCTGAGAACTCCCGTGAGAAGTTGAGCATATGTATACAGTCTGCTCTGAATGCTTGGAAAATGATTAAAATATTATTTTTCTACTTTCTACTATCATTATCTCATTAATTATAAAGTATATTTATTACAGGTATAGACGTTTTACTGGTTTATTAAAAAATATAAAATTATGTGTTATAAAATGAAAATTTTGTATGTTTAGTTTAAATTAGTGTTAGTCTCATTTGTATGCAATAAATTTAATAATTTTATTTGTATAATACAAAAAACATCTTGTACTTTATAAATATGTATCATAATAAATTAATTTTATTTTCATAATTAAATACACGTGTTAAAAGTTTGGGGTGTTCTCTACACCCCGCGAGTAACGACGGTAGAAAAACAGGCGCGAGTGACCGCGGGTTAATGATGCATTTCCAAATTATAATCAGCATCTATTTTATGATTAAATTTTACCAATCTGTTATGAAATACTTTTATCTCAGCTTTATCAAATCTAGAAAAATGTTTTTAAACTGTATTTTAAATATATGATGGTTTGTGAATAAATGATTCTTTTTATGGCCGAATTTATGGATTTAAAGTAAAAAATATAAATCCTTTAAATAAAGATTATACGCCAGAAACAGAGGTTAAAATACATACTTTAAGTTCAAGTACGTTATTCAAATTACAAGTAAGAATCATTCACATACTTTTTATAAACAAAGTCATCTTATAATTAATTTCTTACTTTCTAATGTCTATCAACATATCAAATTAATATAAACCCATAATTCAGGCAGGAAATAAATCAGTTAATTTATTTATTTGTAATCGTATTGTATGTTTCCTAGTACTGTTTGGAAATTAATGACAAAACTGTAAAAATATTAAAATATAGAAGGAACAGAAATCAAAAACAAAAATAAAATACTTATTTTTTTTAAAGGATATCATATTCAGATTCATTAAAATTTTTGGAAGTAAATAGCGGGAAAGACATTGATTCTTTTTAATGTAAGATTGCATTGATTTCCACGAACAAATTGTAAGACTACAGATATTCGTCAAAAATATGTTGCAGAAAATATATTTTTACATAAATTTTACTTTTAATGTAGTAATATTATTATATTTATATATGTAATTTCAATTTATTCTCAATTTGCGAAGTGTCATCTCCTTAGTATAAAGATTTCATGACCTTATATATAAACTACAAATCCATTTGTATCGCTATTAACACATAGAAGCAAATATTAAGGATATGGACTGTTAATCTGCAAAACAAAACAAAAGATTTATGATATGTAATGAAATCTAATTGGCTTTCTCAAAATGTGACTCCCATAAAATAGTTAATATAGCTCTTGGAGGTATAATGTGTCTGTTAAAACGAGATATAATCACATAAAGACCTTTTATGGCCTGGTTAACTAATCTTATAAAGAAATGTATTCAGCTTTAATGACCTTAGGTATAATTATTTCAAAATAATTTCCCTTTTACTGTTACATGATAACACAGTATCAACAGTGCTACAATTCGGTACCTTATCATTAGTTCGATATGCTTTGAAAGGAAATACGTTTGATACACATTTCTCAATTTTTAGTAATTAAGTTTAAAGGAGAAATGTAAATATAGTTACAATTTTGAAATACGTCATTGAATATATATATATTGTAATTATGTCCCCACGATCTGGTTGAAGATTGGATAGCTATCGTTTGTTGATTCAAAATTATTCGTAATTTTTTCAAGTAAAATAAACGTAGCTGTGATTGGCTGATAGAAATTGGTCTTGAAAGACAAACATCACGTGATTACAAAGCTTTTAAATATCATAATTACAAATAAAATGTGCAGTTATTACAAATACGAATATATATATGTAGCAGATTTTACAGAACAATATACAGATTTTTTTATTTTAAACATATTCACTTTAGAGTTTAGGTAAATATAAACTTCGATAATTTTTGAGAGAACATTATTTTTTATATCTTCAAAAACTATTCATAAAAATACACAGTTGAATCATGTATTTTAAGGGGACATGGTACGGTTCACGCAAAAAATTTTAATTTAAGGATTTTCTAAAATTTTTTGGCTGCCTCCTATGTGTGTACACTATGTAAAACAGATTTTGTGCTCAAAATTTCATAACATTTTGAGATATTTCATAAAATATCATCCATTTTATGAAAGGAAGGGAGGAAAACACTTAAAATTTATGAAATGTTTTTAAAATGTACTTCTCTTACAGATATTTTCACACACGCATGAAATTTGATTTACAAGTACGTCAAACTTTGTATAGCAAAAGTTGGTATGCGTTTTGCGATAAAATGATTGGTATTCGTACAATACTTATTTTTACGAATGCTTATTGAAAGTTTCTTAAAAAATGTATAAATTATGTTTTTAACTATTTTTTTTTAAAAAAATAAGTATCGCTTTGTTTCAAAAATGCATACCAACTTTTGTTACATGTACTAAGCAATAGGTAAAAAAAATTCAAAGCATTAGGTACAATAGAAAAATGCCTTAGCATTCTAAATGATGATAAACTAGTTGTTTTATCTTTCTGACATAAGTAAGTTCAAAATTTTAATTTACCATAGGGATGTGAATAAAAACGAACGTAAAAACTTTTGTAATTTTTCGTTTTTTAAGTTTATAGAGCCTTCAAATTTCCTGAGGTTGTAGAAAAGTATATAAATAATAATTTAGGCTAAAAAATTTAGATTTGATTTTTTTACCTATTTTTTTCAATTGAATCGTATTGTGTCCCCTTAAATAAGTTAACCAAAATCTCTTACTCAATATGCGTTAATTACAAACATCATGCGTATTCTGCTACAACAAAAATAGTAGAACTAATATTTATTCAATAAATTTTAAGATAAATATGTTAATAAGTTACTTATATTGAGGACACATTTAGTATTTATTTGTGATTGTTGATTAAACATATTCTGCTTGGGATGTTGAAAAAGCACTTAGCTATATATTTTAATTTTTAAATGAATTAATATATTTAACTTATATATTACATTTGCAATTTATACCAAAAATAGTTAAGTTTAATTTATATTTTTCGTTTTATAAAATTTAAAAAAAGAACACTTTTGACGAGTAGTTTCAGTCGTAAACTGGATGCTGGCATTTTTTTATATCAAATTTTGGGTTAGAACTATAAATACCCTCTGGGCCCTTAAAACTTGTTCATGCAAAAAGGCTGATGATGATGTTCTTCGTTAAGTCTTCATGTTGGTATGGCGTTGAAGTTTGGAGATGTCAACTCAGAGGATATCCCAGGCACTTAGATGTGATTCAGAATTTAGATGTCAATTGCCAATGACTCTCGTTTATCTAATTACCAGAACATCTATTAATGAATTATACATGTATGTAAAATATTAAAATAGATACTTATATTCGTAAGCCTTAACCGAGAACTTGGATGATTCAAAGTCAATGCAGAATTTCATCATCTTTTTCCTTCCAGACACTAAACCTTCCCTATAGACTTAGTACCACCTCTGTCTAGGGGGACAGAACCAGTAGAACCATGAAACGCCCCGTAAATCACGGCTCTTGCGGAATTTCACTGTTCGCTATCTCTTCCGACTTTTCCCCATATAAATATCGTTGTTTCCCCAAGTCGAGGTCCTTTTACCTCTTTAAAAGTATTGTAACACGTTGCTTCAGTGTTCTTCCTACTTCCTCCTTTGAATTCCATAGCTGTCGTTACTGACTCTTTGAAATATATATATATATATATATATATATAGAGAGAGAGAGAGAGAGAGAGAGAACTAATATCATTTTAAATCATCGTCGTAATTTGACCATGGTCCAAAATTAAGACAACCGTCACCAATAGCCCACGTGCAACTTTAAAGTGCGACGTTAATTTAATTCCAACTCCCAGTGGCTTAAAAGTAGAGTAACCGTTTCGTAAGCCTAAGGTTGCGGGCTCGATATGGACGCAATAGTCTAGTGATCAAAGTAAAGGACTCGTTTCTGGCGTGCCGTGAGTTCAAGCCTACTACCTCTGAAAATCCGCCATGTAGGAGAGTAAAGCATGCTAAATCGGTCAAGAGTTCAAACGCCCTCCCGTTCGTGTAATGTGGAAGTTAGAAGGGGAGTGCTTGCCCAGGTGTCACTCTCTTCAATTGACCGTGGTACAAAATTTTGTGTTCCATCTACAAAAGCCCTCGAGTAGCTGAATATTGCAATGTTAATAATCTCTCATCCTCATTCTCATTCTCATGCGGGCTTGAGACGGTTGGAGTAGATAAATTTTCTGGGTGCAAAACTCGTAGGCAAGCATGTTATATAATTATGTGGCATGCAAAAGATCATTTAAGTATCAATTTGGTTCTCTGGTACTCTCGGCAAAATTAAACTATGGTAAATTGTAGCATCCGACGAGAGCTTGAATTAAAAAATTCATTCAAGCGTCCAAATTGGTAACAAAACCGCCACTAGATGGTGACACCATGTAATGGCTCTCACGTTTGGAGACTTGCCATGTCTGCAAAGGCTCGGTTGCTGAAATGCAGCCGCATTGGGAAAAATATTTTAACGTTTACCATTTCAAATAGTTAAAATCAGTTAAAAGCATTTTTTTTTCTCTTTTAGAATTGCTATTATGATAATAAATAGTGAATCATTTTTTCCTACCATAACTATAAGAGAAATCAATACTTTGAGTGTTTATTTTTTTAAAACTCACTTCGATATTATTTTTTATAATTTTTTTCTGCTTAATAATCTTTAAAACACTATACTTCTGCTTAATTTCGTTTCCGTAATTAAATAAGCTTTCAGAAAAGAAAAAAAAATGTCATTTCGTCGAGAAATTCATATTACACACAGAAAAAAAAATCTTAAAGGCAAACTTTAATTAAAACTTTTCATGCGGAAGATTCTACAAGTAATCATGTTAATATTTACTTAATTTCCTAGAATAAATATCAATATGGTGATGGAAATTAATTTTGGACAGAATTTAATTATGTAATGTATTAGAACAATACTACCTTACTTACATTTTAGTCATAACGGGCTTTAAATATGTACTTAAAATTGTACTAATTGTTACTTTTTACCTTTTTTGTTTAAAAGCGGCTTATCTTTTAAAGTTTTTCGCTTCATTAAAGTATCAAGTGTTCATTTCTTTCTTGTGGGATGAAAAATTGTCTTAATGCGAATAATATATACGACTTTTAACATTACTTAACGTAAAACCAATTAAAATTTTGAGAAGATATTTTTTCCCGAGAAATTTAAACATTAGATATGAAATATAAAATATTTAATTGGATTTTTAATACGGCTTAAAATGTAAAAAATAATTAATCAAAACGGAGTTAGCAAATTGAAAAATTCCGTTTAATTTAATGACACTTTTTCATTAATTTAATAGATGTTTATGGTTAAAAATTGTGTTCTATCGTATTTTAATAAATTGATAATTTATAAGAAAAAAAAAAAAATGAAAGTAAATTTTAGAAGTTACGTTATGGATAGATATCTGTATTAAAAATATATTTGAGAGAAAAAGTGAGAAATATCAGGATTAATAAATAGCGAATGTGAAGGGCTAGGTAAGTAAAAAAAAAAATACTTAACGTTTTCATTCTTAGTTTTTTATCAACAAAAGATAGGTGTATACAACGGATACATTATTTTTTATATAGTCTCCCCCTTGAATAATATATGCAATCCAGCGAGCCCCATGCTTTGGTATGCTTATTATAATAGAAGGTTTTCACTTGGTTTTGAATCCACTTTATCACAGCATCTAAACTTTCGTGCATGATTCATATGAGACGGCATTTGAAAGCTTTCATGAGTGATATAAAGAAATGAAAGTCTGAGGGAGCAAAGTCTGGTCTGTAGGGAGGGTGTTCCAGAGTCCCACGGCCCAACGTGTTGATTTCTGTAGTAAGCATTCGTGGTACTCATCACTAGCATGCTTCATTTAATTTCAGTTAGTCGTGGATAATTTGCTAGCTAGAACCATGACTGATGTTTACAGAAGATGCAATCTTATCTATGATAATATCTATGATAATGTCTATATATCTCTGTATATCAGCCTATCTTACGTAATCATCTCTCAAGAAAACTTAATGTAATCGTTGTCGATTTCCCAGCTTCTTTATGTGTTTCGCTCCTTCGGTCACATTTAACTATTTTGATTCATGAAAAAAATGTGTTTGCATGATAATTTTTTTCTCTGTATTGTAAGGAAGATCTCCTGTGAATTTCAGCCTCTTTCTCAACCTATGGCCAGAAAGATTTGATCATTTTTAGTTGTTTCTCTTTGGCGCAATCTGATAGTGGAGCTGAGACATGCTTACGATGTTGTAACTAGTCGACAACTGACGCAATTTTGATTAAACTCCACATTGATGGCCAGAGACGAATGCGCATGTGGCAGTCACCTATATTTGTTTAATAAAGCCGCAGAATAAAAAGTATAAGTAATTTTTGACTTAGCCTCGTATTTTACTTAAATTGCAATATATATATATTGCTTATATCTTTAATAATAAAATTTTAGAGCTCTACTTATCACTTTCCTTATCTATAATTAAAATAAATCGAAATTTTTATTTATGAGCATGCATAAATACATACATACATATTTGAAATGCTACATTATAATGACACTAAACAAATATTCGTGTACCAATTGGAGCATATATATATATATATATATATATATATGTGATTCCTGGTATTATTCCTAGTAGTGAAATATAATGTTTTACTTTAACTAAATATCGATGTATAAATTTTAATCAAAAATAATTTCGAACTGATTGTAAATGAAACATTAATTATTTTGTAATAATTAAGGATGAATACAATACATAAAAGTGTTA
>BMAV01001551.1:153281-185423 GCA_019973955.1 Trichonephila inaurata madagascariensis
CACAAAAAATGAGGTCAAAATTTAGGGGTGCACGTTATACGCCGGGTATAAAATAATGATAGTTTCAAAAGTAAAAAAAGAGATAAGCATAAGAAAAATTAGACTTCTACATAGATCGGACTATTGTTTATTTGAAAGAAACGACATTCCTAATGAAATTAAAGGGTTCTGATTCTAATAATAAACTATTTTTCGAAATTCTGGTATAATACCTGGAATAAATGGCTTAAAAACATATCATCATTGTACACGCTTATTTCTCATTCTTTCGTAAAAAGGGGGGTGCGCGTTATACGGCGAATGTACCCCAAGATTAAAAAATGCAGCTTGAAAGTATGGGTGCGCGTTATACGCAGGTGCACGCTATACGCCGGATTTTATGGTAGTTAAAAGCTTTCTTACATTAAAAATTGCGGCGTATTATTAAATAATATTTGAATTTTAAAAAATATTTTATCAACAGAGTTGATTGCAAATTTGAAATGTGCGTATCTGAAAATGATACATTATTTACGTTCCTAATAAAATATATTGCAAACACAAAACGAAAAATATACATTTTAAGGAAAACTAGCTGCATGGCCCGGCGTTGCACGGGCTTTCTCTACTTTTATAAATTTCCCCTCTCCTTCACAAAATCAGCACTTCTAATACTCTTTTTCTCAAAATGAATTCCACCCCCCATCCCCCTCCCCAGCTCCTCCGTTAAGACCGGCGTTGCTCGGGAAACAAAAAACTTAAAACAAAAAGGGGAAAAAAAGAAATAAAAACATTTAAAAAAAAAGTAGTTTTTAAGATATTTTATCAATTTTTGTACAGATTACGGATAATATCGTTCTACACACGCAAAACAAGTTTTTTTTTCGAGCTTCATTTTTAAGTTAATACTTTCAAACTTCATATATCGATTGCAAATAACGGTAATTTTTTTTAAAAAATGTAACAAAAATAATGCTTAAATAATTTTCGCAAAAACAAAAAAAAACGAAAAACATATTTTTTTTTAAAAAAAAACCCGTAATTTTTAAGATATTTTATCAATNATTACGGATAATATCGTTCTACACACGCAAAACAAGTTTTTTTTTCGGGCTTCATTTTTAAGTTAATACCTTCAAACTTCATATATCGATTTCAAATAACGGTAATTTTTTTAAAAAAATGTAACAAAAATAATGCTTAAATAATTCTTGCAAAAACGAAAAAAAACGAAAAACATATTTTAAAAAAAAAAAAAAACCGTAATTTTTTAAGATATTTTATCAATCATTATACATATTAGATATAATATTGTTCTATACACGGAAAAAGAGTTTCATGGTATTATTTTTATAAATAAAGAAGTTATTAAGTATTTAAATAGAATTGTGAGTATTTTTTGAAAAATCGTAAAGAAAAACAGATTTTGACATTTAATTTTTTAAATGATTGATTCTAAAAGAGAAAAGCATGAACTTTTTTAGTGTAAAATATTCTTACGTTAGCGAGAAAGAAAATGCAAGCGGAAGGATTTCGAAAACATTTTAATAAAAACGTATCGATTTTGACTCATCTTAAAAAATCGTAAAAAATAGAAAATATCATTTTTTGTAAAATAAATTATACCGTATCTGGGCGAACTAAATGATCTTTCTGATTTTGTAATTATTTTGTGTCTGTGTCTTATAGAAAAAATTAGATTGTGTTTTAAAAACGTCTGAAAAAAAACAGGTCGAAGGTTTTCGAACTTCGCCGCCTTGCGGGAAAAAATGGCGCTAATTATGTTTTAAGATTTTAATTAATATCTTTTTAACTAACTGGAATATCGGAATATAAATGGTAGATTCCTCGGATCATTCCCAATCTTTTTGGTGAGTTTCTGCTTCGTGTGGTTCGTGAGAAGATAGACGCACATACGTTCGTTTACCTACGAATTTTAATAGTGTAGATTAATGTCATTTTGTAAAAGTTAGCAGTTTAATAGTAAAAGTAACTCAGTAACTGTTTTCCATCCATTACAGCGGTTAGTGACGATGTGTGCCTTACCTTAAGGCTAGGGTTCGAATCCCAGGAAGGACATGGATATTTGTAAATGTATAGTGCTTTTACGGCATGGGAGTACTCTAAATAGCGGTCGAGTCTCAAGTTCTTTACTGAAGTTGGTGGAAGGGGAAGACAGGTGATAGGCCCCTGACCCCCCCCCTTCGGGTGTTCTCCTTCTAAATTGGGGTGGAAACAAATAAATTGTATTGCCACCTGTGTGATGCTCAAGGTTACGGCCAACGATAGGCGTACATCTAGAAGTCAAACCTGTCTTAGGCTCCGGCAACTTTTCTTTCTTACGTTCGGAAAGGATAAGACAACAAAAACAATAACTAAATCAGTGCTTCTCAAACTTTTACTGTTTGCGACCCAATATATAATCATAATTTTCATCCCCCTCCCCCCCCCCTCCACCAGACAGCAACAATGTATTCAATTAAATAGCACTATACTTTGGCGCTATAGCTATAATATAAATTTAACCTCTTAAAAGCCTCCAACGTATATAAACGTCTCGTTCAACTAAAATCGGCTTAAATGCGTCGGTCGTATATATATGTCTTTCTGAAGTACGATTTTTTCTGTGTACTGCTATCCATGAAATTATTCCGAAGGCTTTGGAAGGCAATAAAAATAGATTGACAGTGTTTGCGACAGTGTTCTAATTTCATAGCATTTGCTTAATTATTTTTTTTTCTCCCCCTTCCCAATACATCACACACGCTCGCCAAGATGGAAACTGGTGGCATTGCGGAGCGAATTGCGTAATATTTAACCGGCGGTAAGGTATTTATTATAAACCGTACAAATTATCAAGATAAATATTATTTTTTTTTATATAATTTTCATATGATAATCCCATGGGATCATTGGTAATTATTAAACCTGTTTTTAACTTAGTATTGCTAAATTAATTATAAAATACATTGTGCAATACTGATACATTTATACGAGTATTATATCAGTGTAAATGTGTATTTAACTTTTTTATTATGTCAGAATGTATTTTGTTTGTTTACTTTCCAGAAATTAATAATTTTCCTAAATTATCTTTTGTTTTTGAATTTTCAATATCCCACTCGAGGGGTTATCACGCCCCCTAGGGATCACGCCCCACAGTTTGAGAAATATTGAACTAAATAATTCAATTATATGTTATAAAAATTATCGAGGGAAAGTGGCAAAGAAGGTCTCTTAACAATAAAACAATTGTTTTGCAAAATTGTTCAGAAACTCATTTATAAGAAAAGCAAATATATTATTCTCTAACATATATATCAAATTATTAATTTATTTTCAGTGCCCACCTTTCTTTTAGTAATTCAATCCAGACAGACCGAAAAACACATAAAAAAATATGTTTTATGTATATATATCAGAAAGACATTATTCATTCCTATATTCCGAAGTTTACGAGGTATTTTTGAATTAAATACATAAATGGATTATTTTGCTTTATTCATAACAAAACTCAGACAATGTAATTCATTCTAAACGGCTAAGAAGGCAATAATAGCATTATTTCGAATGTCTCGACATTTTCCAAAAGTAAAAAATGTGTTCATGGAAATAAATCATACCCAAACATTCCCTCTTTATGTTTGCATATTCCTATTCTGGATATTGCCATTTTGTATAATTCTTCAAATCCTTAAAATTGCAATTATTAAAAGACTAGTATAACAAACATGTTTCAGAATAATAGACTTCAAAGAGTTTTAATCCAGTAAATACTCGTATATATACTCTTAAATACAAAAAATTATGCACACCGTGAAGAAATTATTTGAGACTAAAGCGGAATATTATGTTATTATATTGTAAACGGAATGCTATAAATATATGTGGTGCCACCACTCATTTATTACATATAGGTGACGATGTCATTCACTTACAATACTGTACTAAATTTCCCATTATAGATATTTATAAATTGTTACCACTATTTTTTTTCTTTTGTAGTTTTATATCTATCTCTCTTGATAGAATTCCTAACAAACAGCTTGTTCAGCTCGGTTTTTTCATTTCACTGGGCATGTGGATTAGTAAAACTAGTGTGTATTACTGTATTATTTCGCAAACAGACTAGGCTGCGAACAGCCCTCGACTCTTTGTAAAGCAGGTTTCTTTTTAACTTGTTGTTGCTTATGCCACCTGATCGACAGTAACATCAGATCAAGGCCTACGAAATTCATCGTGACTAAGAACAAGATTTTTAGTCGTTAAACTTAGTTTTGAGCACCATGCAGGTGACAGTACGATTTTTCTTGGTTCCACCCTAATTTTGAAGGGGAGCATCCTGGGGATGGTCAGAGGCCTCCCACCTCTCTTCCTTTTCCACCAACCAGCCTCAGGAGAGAACTTGCGGCTTGACAGCTATTTAGAGCATCCCCATGCCGCGAAGGCACTATACATCTACAAACATCCATGTCTTCTCCGGGATTCCAACCCAGGTCCAACGGCACAGCAGTCAGCGTCACTAACCTCTATAACGGATGTGCGACTTTTTTATGCCATTATTTTCAGATATATATTATAATAAAAACCTTATTTTATTTTTTTTAAATTGTTGAATTTAATTTTAAAATAAAGCAACGTTTTAGTACACGAAAAGCATTTTTGAAAATAAAGGTGATTTAGCAGAATTTTAAAATTGTTTTTTTTTATTGGTCGCATGACAACAATTTCAGAAAGTAGTTTGCTGATAAAATATTGTTTAGGAGTTAATTAATGACAAACACGTTTAGCTAGTATCATCATATTTAAATTTCAGAATTCTGATTAGGCCATTGGTTATGGTCGTGATACCTCTTACAGCTAGCAATTTCTTTTTCTATTCCTGAAATTCGATCTCAGTTGCACCAGATAGCGTTACGAATATAAAGAGGTTGTTGCGCAATTAAATTAAAATAAGATTTATAGTCTACAACTAAAAGGACACTTTTAAAAGCAATTTATGTACATTTTTTCGTGTATTTGTGTGGTAGGTAATATTTCTTTAAAAGCCTTTAGTGTAGTCTAACTTAAACAGGGAAAGTTTTGCCTTCTAGTCCACCCAATACGCCATCATTATCCATCTCCCTACCGGCTCGGGTAACACTAGCAAAAGGATGTAGATGAAAACGTAAATGATGTATGTAGATGAAAAAAGGACGTATTCACATAACTCCTTTCAAATTTGGGAATAAATATAATCCGAGTAGAGTTTTATTTTGGGCTCATGCAACACTTTCTAACCAAATAGGATAAAAGTATAGTCTTGATCAAGTTTATACATACCTAATGAATTATGAACAAGCCATGGTATTTTTTTCCCCAATAAAGTTTGCTTTTATTCAACTTTAGAAAAAGTCTGAAAATTTCCTACAGTTGCATTGATTCCTAGTTTACATTGATTTTAAATTTTTTTCCTCTTATATTTGAATAAATTTCGATTCCAGTCAGTTCTTTCATTTTACATCTTTCAGTAAGCTAGTTTGATTACAGGATATTTTTTAATTTGAAATTATATTTGATTATTTTATAATTTTTATAATTTATTTTATAATTTGAAAATATATTTGAATATATATACAAAAGAGCTAACAATGATTGTATATTAAATTTTAGGTAAATATATCTACCTGGCATAAGTTTTATCTATCAATTTTATTTCTGTTGTCCAGAAACAACAATTTCTTAGTTATGAACCTCGATCAGACGGCGAGTCGATTCTTCCGCAGAGACTTCATGCTCCAGAAACGCTTAACGTTAGAACACAAGGATTTGGAGCTCAAAATATTTGACCTAGATATAAAAAGACATCTACCCTGCTATATGAAATGCATTTAGTAGAGTTCAGGATCTGCTGAAACAGAAATGATCACAAACATGTAGCGGTCGCTGCAGCCGAGTGGCTTTGCCATGGAACTTTTGTACAGCAGTGGTTAAGAATTGTTACTTATATAATACTCGATCGACACAGAAACATCAGATCAAGGTCCACAAAATTTTTCATAGCAAGGGGGCTAGATTACATTTGTAATTGGGCTATAGCCTTTCATCATCATGCAGGTGAAAACAATTTTTTCTTCTTTCCACCCCAATTTTGAGGAAGAACACCCGGGGGAATCTCTCCTTTCTTCCTTCGAGAAGACTTTCGGTTCGCAGAATATTAGAGTGCCCCCATGCTGTAGGGCAGTGATTCCCAAAGTGGTCCGTATAGACCCCCAGGGGTCTATGACGGTCTGCAAGGGGTCCACGTCAGCGAAAAAATAATTTGGGGATCTATGATGGTGGCTCTCATGAAACCGAATCATGATTTTAATTTCGAAAGAAAATTCAGTCAAGTGGAAACCAGATTTCATCTATTTAATAGATTTATCCACTAATTTTAATAAGGTTAACTTGCAGTTACAAGATGACAGCATAAAATTAATTAAAACAAGGGCCATGTCCGCAATTTCGGCTTTAAAAAGATATGTATACATGTTATTTATCTCGAATTATGGAATATCGTGAAAAAATTTTTAATTATTTTTTTTAGTGAGAAGGAGTTTTAGCGTGGTTGCCAATCTCCAAAACAAAAAAAAAGGGGGGGGGAGAAATAAGGTCTGGACACTACTAACGGAGGAGATTTAGCGTTAAACCTGACACAATTGATTCCAAATGTTGAAAAATTGTTATTGAAGCACCAGATTTATTCCTCCCTTTCAAAGCATTTGTTTGTTGTTCAGTTATTTTATGTATTAATTAAATTTTAATTTAATTAACCTGTTTTTCTTCAGTTTTATAAATATCATACTCACTTTAGTTAGAAATTTAAGTCGCTTAAAGTAAGTAGATCTATACCAGCTATCAAAAAGACATTTGAATTCGTAAAATTGCAAAAATCCAATATTAGATAAACAGGGGTCTACCCCAAACCGTAAAACATGGCAAGGGGTCTATGAGACAAAAAAGTTTGTAGAGGCACTATCTGCCGTAGAGGCACTATCCATTTACAAACACCCATGCCTTCTCTGGAATTCGAATCCGGCCCTTCGTTAGCTTGACAAAACACCATCCAATCTGAACATTAATAGTTAAATAGAATCGAATGTATTTGAGTCCAGATTCTAGAAAAAAGACATGTTAGGCTGATGAAAACAAAATGAAGCTCAAAGTCTTAGCATGGTCTTTAGTTAGCTTAAAAAAAATCGTTAGAACATAGTGTAAAGAACATAAAAAAATCAAAGAAATATATTAATTATTTTTAAAAACAACAACATTATATTGTAAAAAAACACATCCAGAAATGACTAAAAAAGAATGAATAAAATAATATCCAGCATTTTATAAGCAAATGAAAAATAATTAAAGAATCTAATGATACTCTTTCGCTATAACGATAATTCATTTCTTGAAATTGCGAAAACAATTATATTTAATTTATCATGAAGATCATTTAAAAATAAAGTACTTCATGAAGTAAGTACTATTTTCAGATATAAACATTAATAATGCAAATTTTTTTTGAAACCCAGACGCCTTATTATGCATATATCTAAGCAAATAATGTATATTAAATATAAATTAATTACACATATTGCTTACCTTTAAACATTTTTCTTAAATTACAGCTGAAAAATATTTTTTTAATTATTATTTTATAGGAAATTTAGTAGAATTACGTGTTAAAAATAGATTTTTATACGTAAAATATTATTTTTTAAATTTAATTAACTGTTATCATTTGTAAAAGATGGATAAAAAAATACGTATAACATATATTGAATTTCGGAAATGTACATTTTATTTTAAATGTAATCATTTTATTTAAGTGAATCGTAGTTTTACAAAAGCATACAAAAGAATAATTTTTTGTGATCTTTAGTTTCACTTGAATTATAATATGCATATAAAATTGCTATCAGAATATTATTACAATTAAAAAATATTGAAATGCAATTTTTTTAAAAAGAATAAAGACAAAAAAAATGACATATTTTTAAATCATTCTTCTTTTATGGAAAATGCGACTCTAACAATAATATTTTGGCTATATATAACTACAATTTTTAAACAGTCCTTGAAGTAAAAGTTTTGAAATACCATATTTATTAGAACTTAAGCAATTTTTTTTTCCAGTACTAATGCCGTTGAAGTTCGGGTGTGGCTTACAATGGAAGGCAGAAAAATTCGTTGGATAGGGAAAATTGAACATGATTCTGACATCTAGAAGAATTATAGGTTTCTGTAAGTATTTAAAAGTTTTTAATAATGGTAAAATAAATTCATTATTCACTTCTTATTAGTACTCATTTAAATTAGTTTGAATTTCGTAAATATCGGATAATGATAAACATTTTTACACAATTTTTGTTTTTTATTTTTTGACAAAAACTTGTTGAAAATTTGAGGGTCGACTTAGATTTGAATAAATACGTTACATAAATTAGAGGTGGATTTATTCATATTTTAAAATTCCACAGAGTAAGGAATTTTAATAATAATAATAATAATATATATATATATATATATATATATCGGATATCACTTCAATTGGTTGTAACTCTGAAAATAATGTGAATTTTAGAATAATCACAAAGTTCAGGCTTTGTAGAGAATTCTTAGATATTTATTGGAAGTATACTGCTGTTATAGATGCTTTTTCTCTCAAGAAAAGAGAATGTTTTGGAAATATGTCATTTTTTCTTAATTTTTTTCTGAAAAAAAATTCATTTAAAATTTTGTTTTATTGTAATTATAGTCTTGTGAAGGAATTCCATATACGTATTCTAATTCAAGTTATATTATATATATAAAAACCATATAAATACATTTGTGTGCTTAGCAAACTTTCAATATTCGTGACCAAAATATTCAATCATAATTTTCATCACGCCCCTTTCCATGTAATAACAATGTATTAAGTTAAGCTACAATTTGATTTTAACCTCTTAAACCCCAGATACCGCGTGGGGGTTTTTTACACCCCCGCAACAAGAAAAGCCTCCCCTAAAATTTTAAAAAAAATGCGCAAACCCGATTTTTCTGTAGGGTGCCCATTTTAGGTCATTGAACCTTCAGACCTGATGTAATCAATCCGCTAGAACGATTGAATGTCGACCTTCGTTTTTTTGGGGTGCTGAGAACACCCCGCAGTGATTGAGTTATATTTTCGTACTAAATCTACGGAAAATACGTTTTTCTTTTCCGCTTACATTTTTTTCAAATATATTAATATGCATGAATATTTTATTTAAAATTTCAATAAATGTGGTATAAAAATAATATAATTTATAAAATAATTGAAAAAACAATTTTTTTTTTAAAAAAATTTAAAAAATTTTGTTGAAATTATGACAAAAACTCCATGGGAAAGGGGAAATAGCGACTTTGCCGTCTATTAGATACTGTATCAACAGATTGAAAAATGAATAAGTGAATTCGATGACCGGGGGATTTCGTAACCCGGGAAATTGAAGAGATGAAACTTGAAATCGTAAATTTTATAATATACAGGTGGTGTTTATTCCACTGATGAAATGTGCATATATTTGTATGCGAATATGTAACCTTTCCATTGGAATATTTTATCATCATTACAATACCGCAGAAATTAATGCTTCCTTTGTCTATCATTCGGTTCTTCCTGAAAATAAATGAGACATTCAATATTATTAGAGGAGATTAGAATGGATCTTGTGCAGCCACAGTGGAATATGAGATCGGATTTCCCAAACATTAACAAAACACTCAAAAGAAGCTTTACTGACACAGAATATATTAAAAGAGCATTAATCCCCCTAAAAAAGGGGTGTTGTACTGCTTGTCCACGGGTAAAAGATGTAAAAATTATTTGTTTTCGTCTTCAATGTAAGAAAAATATGTACTTAAAGCATATGAATACAGTCTGCTCTGAATGTTTGAAAAATGATTTTAATATTATTTTTCTACTTTTTACTATCCTTATCATTAATTATAAAGTATATTTCTTACTGGTAATACGTTTTACTTGTGGTTTATGAAAAAATATAAAATTGTGTACACTTTAAAATGAAAATTTTGTAGGTTTAGTTTAAATTAATGCTAGTCTCTTTTGAATGCAATAAATTTAACAATTTTGTTTGTATAATACAAAAAACCTCTTATACTTCATAAATATATATCATAATTGACTTAAATTTTTTTTTTTATTTAAATACACGTATTAAGAGTTTGGGGTGTTCTCTACACCCCGCGAGTAACGACGGTAGAAAAACAGGCGCGAGTGACCGCGGGTTAAGTGTCACAGGCGCATATAAACGTCTCGCTCAGACTAAGCCAGGGATGGCGAACCAGTGGCACGCATGCCATTGGTGGCATGCGGCACAATACTTCGGGCACGCCACTTATCAAAACGGTTTGCATTTTAGTTCAGAAACTATATTATTGCAAGTAACCCCAAACTTGAAAAACAATTTCAAAGATAAAAATGTACATGAGAAACCTGACAAAGATATAGTTATTGAAAAATTAATTTCCATAATTGATTCTTCAATCAAGAAGTTTTCAGCGAGATTTTCTCAGTTCAAAGGTTTGTAAGAAGCGTTCAAGTTTATTATGTACCCCGATGTGACATTATTTGATAAACTGAACTTTTCCAATTTGATTCGTTGGAAATTGAAAAATTTGAAATGCAACTTATTAATTTCTTGTCTAGTTCAGTATGGATTCAAAAATTTATTGAAACAAGGGAAAAGTTGGATATGATCTAAACAGAAAGATTAACAGGCAATATAATTAAAAATGTCATTAACAAAATTTTGAAAACATGGAATTGTGGATTCCAGACACATTTAACTATTACCTACCTATGCTTGTGAGTGATTACTATCAGAGATGAATAACATTAAAGACTCATTAGAAACCGTTTGGCAGATAGATTCAATTCAACATGCATTCTGCTAAAAGTAACATTTTACAATGCTAATATAAGTTATTTGTCATCTATATATATAATCTGCAACAACAGAAGTCACACTAATGTTATTTAAATTTAATTACACGTATAACTGAAAGATTTACTATTATAAAGTGTAAAATGTTTAGTTTCGTAGTAAAAAGAATTTTGTGATGTCGGTATTTATTTTTTAATATTATTTTCAAAATTACATTAAAATCAAAATTAAGTCAAAATTATTTAACGGCACGTCTATACCTCATTAAACATATCTTAAAAGAAAAATGGCACGTTGATCCAAAAAGGTTCGCCATCCCTGGTCTAAGCATTAAGTTTTTGGACGTATATAAGCGTCTTTCCAATGTACGCTCTTTTCTGGCACTGCTATCCATAAAATTATTCCGAAGGCTTTTGAAAGCAATAAAGGAACTTTGACAGTATTTGCAAAGGATTTACTTATTTCAGAGGATTTACCTATTAATTCCTTTTCTCCTCCCTCACCAAAAAACAACTCGCTCGCATGTCCAGTTGCAGTAAACCATACAAATTTTCAAGATAAGTGTTAATACAAGCCCATGAATTATTAAACTTGTTCTTAACTTAATTGTTAAATTAATTTTAAAATACACTGTGTACAGTTCGGATACATTTATATAAGTGTATTATATCAGTGTAAATGTGTATTTTATATTTTATTATGTCAAATGTATTGTGTATGTTTATTTTCATTACATTAATATTTTTAAAATAATCTTTTGTTTTCGTCTTTTCAATATGCTAGTATTCCCCTTTAGTGGAGTTATCAGGTCCCCTAGGGGTGGGAGCCTCCCACAGTTTGAGAAACGGTTATATATGTATGCTTTTTCAAAATCCAGTATTTCATAACTGAAATTAAACTGCCGATATTAACCCGCGATCACTCGCACGGGGTTTTCTGTACACCCCAGCAACAAGAAAGTCCTCCCAGGATTCTAAAAAGAATGCGCAGAACCCCGATTTTTCTGTAGCTGCATATTTAAGGTCATTGAACCTTCAGGCATGATACAACCCCTCTTTCTCGAACGATTGGAATGTAATGATCTTCAAAAGTTTATCTGGGGGGCTGAGAACTCCCGCGAGAAGTAGAGCATTTGTATACAGTCTGTTCTGAATGTTTGAAAAATGATTAAAATATTATTTTTCTACTTTTTACTATCATTATTTCATTAATTGTAAAGTATATTTATTACTGGTATATAAGTTTTACTAGTTTATGAAAAAATATAAAATTATGTGTTTTAAAATAAAAATTTTGTATTTTAGTTTAAATTAATTTTTATTCATTTGCATGCAAAAATTTTAACAATTTTATTTTAAACAAAAAAACATTTTGTACCAAAAATATGTATCATAATGACTTAATATTCTTTATACTTAAATCCCGTGCTAAAAAAGTTTGGGGTGTTCTCACACCCCGAACGACGGTAGAAAACAGGCGCAGTGACCGCGGGTTAAAAAACAAAAATATCCAGCCTTATAAATTCATAACCTATACCTGAATTTTTAAATATTTCCGGCGCATTAAAAAAAAAAAATTATAACCTCTTTTAACCTAAACCATCACAAGTAAGAAAAAACCCCAACAGAAATTAAAAGACGTATTAAAATTCTAAGAAAGCCAAAAAAAATGCGTTTCAGATGTGTTTAAAAAACCCATATTTTTCATCTGTCATTGGAATGAGATTTCAAGTGCGTTACTTTACCCAAACGAATCTACTTCAAAAAATTTCCCGAACTGTTATGAGTGGCAATGCCACTTCTGTCAAGATCCGCTTTCCCCTTTAAAAGCAACTAAAATACATTTCAGTTCATGAAAGCAGTCTTTTTGTAGAGACTTTTATCAAACCCTTTCAGGAACGAAATAGCTCGCCATACGAACTCCCATTGTTCGTTCAAAGAATGTAAATTTTTTCTGTAATGAATGGATGCACCGCTGTGGATCATTACTTATCAAACGAGGGGGAAAAGGGGAGCCTTATTTTTTAAAGGGGGTTTTAAACCTTCGCGTCAGTTCAGCTTCGGGGGGGGTAAAAGGCTGAATTTTTCCCTTTCAATGCCGTCGCGATTTCTTATTTTAAAATTTTTTTTAATTTATCCAGTGTTTCTCAAGTTTCCAGTTTTGGGCATTTTTTTTAAACATTTTTCCCCCGCCCCCATACAAAAAAACAAATGAATAATAATAAAAAAAAAATTTTTATAAAACCGTAAAATTATAAAAATAAATATTAAATTTTCCATAAAATTTTTGTATATGATAAGCTCAGTGGAAGAATCATAGTAAACGGGAAATTTTTTCAAGGGGGGGGGGGTGGGGGTTAAAAACCCCATTCTTGAAATTTTTATTTTTGATTTTTATTTTCGGAAAAAAACAGAAAAACATATTGAATAAAAAATTAGCATTAATTAATAAAAAAAACTTAATAAAAATATTTAATTTTTTTACGTAATAAAATTTGAATTATAACCAATCGAAAAACGGGGTCCTTCCCCCTTTTCGCCACTGATGCTTAGTATAAAATATATTTTGTACGGGAAAATTTATAAATATAATATGGTATATGGTAAATGTTTTTTTTTTTTAGTCAAATATATATTTGTTTTTTTTCCCTTTTTAGTTTTTCTTTTTAAATAATCTTTTATTTTCGATATGCTCCGCCCCCCTTGGGGTTATCATGCCCCTAGGGGGGCCCCACAGTTTGAGAAACACCATATATATCTTTTTTCGTAAATTTTTTACTGAATGGATCAGCCCTGTGTAGATTCAAAATGTGAGAGACTTTCAATAAAGAAGAAGAAATAAAAAAAAGACTTTATTGAAGATAAATTTTTGTTTGTTGTATTTGTATGGTATAATTTTAAATTGGGGTTAAACTAATCTTGGACGCAAATCGATTTAACCCCAAATCAAATGGACTGAATTAGTCCCCAAAGCGGGAAAATGGAAATGTTTGTCCTAATGATCCTGACGGAAAAGGGGCAAAATTATAAAATTTTTATTGTCATCGGTTTTTGACAATGTGCACAATTTCAATGAATCTGACCTTTAAAGTGGGAAAAAATCAAACTAAAAGTTTCCGTTATACAGGTGAAGTAATAAAAGTGTGTTAAAAAGTGTTTTTTGATTGAGCTTGTAATATAACTTTATTTAAATAGGTTGTGGGAAAATTTGATATGTCACCTTATAACAGTAGGGTACTTTAACCCATGGGAAATCAAAGTAATAATTGGGGGCATAAAGTAGGTTCCGATTACTGTAAGCCTCAATCGTGTCCCAAAATGGGGAGATTCTTTACTTTCTCGTCAGCTGAACATCATAAATGACTTTTTAAATGGAAAACAGTGTGACTTATACTAACGTTAGGGGTACTAAGTCCCCCCAAATCCTTTTTATTGTACAAATAAAAAATCGTATTCCAGTGAAAATTTCCCTATTTTTAAGAATTTTTTAATTTTCCTTTGATAATTTAAAAAAAAACCAAATAAAAAATTTTTAAAAAATTTAAAGTTTTTGTTGAAGTATTGTACCTTAAACCACCTTTCCCCTAAAAATCAGAATATATACCTCACGCTATTGCCTTTAGAGATATAATTAGCCTTCCTTTTATTTTGGTTAAGAACTGACTTTGGGAGGGGGGTACAAATCCTGGAAAACATGGTTGTTTTAAACATAAAAAATGGGGATGGAGGCACAATAAATATTCTTTTTAGCAGAAATTAAAAAGAAAAAAGGGGGAAAAAATGGGGGGGCCAGGGGGGATTAAAAGGGCCCTTTAAAAAAATAATGGGATGAAAACCATTATTTATCCATTTTCGTAACGTCAAAAATTTTCATAAACAAGGTCTAAAAAAATCAGTTAAACCGATGTATTTAAGCTTTAGAAAAAAAAAAAATCAGACGTATGGGAAATAAGGTTTTAATTTGATGTTATAAATAAAGAGGATATAGGGAAATTGAAATATATATATATATTTGGTGTGTTTGTTTTTGTATATTTTTAAGCAAAATGTGTTTAATTTTATTTCCTTTATTAATTTTAAAAAATTTTCATTATATCTTTGCTTTCATCTTTTCATTAATTAATCATTATTTGAAAAGGGAAATTAATTTGAGGTATTTCTTCCCACACCACTAAAAAAAAGAAAAAAAAAAAAACAAGTCTTTTATAACGGAATCATCACTTTCATTAAAATTTAAAAAAAATTAACCCATTCAGTTTTAAAAAAATTGCCCCCTTTTTAAAATTTTACTTTATAACAATAAACTTTCCCCCTTTTCCAAATTTTAAACGTCACCCCAAAGGAGCCGTTTACCCGGCGCATCATTTTTCTCATTTTTGGAACGCGTTTAATTTGATTAAAATGGTTTCCAAAAACCCGAGAACCAACCCCCAACCCCCCCTTTGGAACAAAAAATATTGAAGTTTTCAATTTTAACCACAGATCGCTCAACCAAATGGGAAAACATTTTTTATAATTTTGATTTCTGCTTTTTTTTCCCCCCCTTTGAATAGTTTTTTTTTTTCCGGGCCAATTTTTTTTTATTCTTTTTTTTTTTCTTTTCCCAAACGCGATTTATACTTGTGGCAAGGAAACCACCCCTTTTATGGCTAATGAATTTGTAATTTCACGGTTCCCGAAAAGGGGTTGGGCGCTGGTGGGGAGAATTTGGAAATTCGACAACCTTTTTGCCGTCATGGCGGTGGAGACGCATTTATTAGAAGACACGCAAAAGGGGCATTAAAAAAAATGGGAAGGTAAAGTATTAAAAGAAAAAAAAAAAATAGGGGAAAAAAAAGTATAAAAAAAGAGAGAAAAAAGGAATAAAAATATGGAAAGGGGATGGAAAAAGGGTTTCCCTTTTTGTGAACACGGGAAAAAGGAAATAAACTCCGGGGGAAGTATTTTTTAAATTGGGGGGTTCAACAGCAGTTTGGGGAATAGATTCCAAGCCCGGGTATTAAAGTTCAGGCTTTTTGCGCCGGGGTTTAAAATTTTTTTGGTTGCGCTTCTAAACGGTTTGCAGGTCATTATTTTGTCGGCCATTTTTTCAAGGTCGTGGCTTTGATTTTGTAACTTTCATATTTATCATTTTGTGTTTTTTTGGGAATTTGGGATAAGTAATTATTACCTAGTTTGAATTAATTTTTGGTTTTTGGTTTTTTAATATTTTTTTTGCATATTTTTAATATTTTTTGGGAAATTTATTTGTTTCTAAGCCAAGATTAAAACAGTGCTTCTCAAATTTTCTATATTGAAAACCTTTTAATATTTTTCATCTTCCTTCTCCCCTCCCCTCCATACAAAACGATGTTTTAAATTTCAATCATTATACTTTATAAAGCTACAACATGACTTTTTTATAAACCATACTAATTATCAAAAAAGTTTTAAATTTTTGTAAATTTTATGATATGGCCATAGGTCACTGGAAATTATTAAACTTGCTTAACTTAGTACTTTTTTAATTAATTGGAAAATACATTGTGCAATAATGATTTTTTCAAAGTGCACTATATCAGTATAAATATGTATTTTATTTTTTTTTTGTCAGAATGTATTTTGTTTTTTTTCCCCGTAAATTAAATATATATATATATTGATAATCTTTAGGTTTCGATTTTTCGATATACTTGCCTCCCCCCCTTTGTAGGGTTATCACCCCCCCGCAGTTTGAGAAATGCTGATTAAGACTACAGCCCCCAATTTTAAATTCTTTTTTAAAAAAAAATCAAAATCAAACAAATTTTTTTTAAAAGAAGACCCTTCCCATCGTTTTTTAAAAATTTGCCTTTAATGAATGTTTGTATTAAATATTTGATTTTTTTTTACTTTGATTGCAAAGTGTGTTTGTTTCTGGATTAATGTTTTGTTATTGTTGTATTTTTTTGTTCTTTTTTACATTTATAAGTAAATGTACTTTTTTACGACGATTTTTTTTAAAAAATTTTTTTTGAAGTTTTTTTTTGAAATGAATATTTATTTTTTTTCATTATTTATACATATTTAATTTGTTTTATATATAAAATTTAGCCGTTCTTTCAAATTGATTGCTGACTTTTAGAAAAAAAAAATTCCTAAAACACAAAAGCAGTTACATTAAAATTTAAGGAAATTTTTTTGACTTTTTTAAAATGATTGTTTCAAATGACCATTCCTTTTCTAAAATGAATTTACTTTCCTATCCACACTTAAAGCTTCTAATAGACAAACTCTTATCATAACTAATTTTACCCCTTCCACACACACACACAACCCTACATTAACTTAACTTTTATGTAGACTATAATCCTAAAATAAATCTTCCAATCAATTTAAGGTATTCGACTACCCTAAAATCACGATTGTTTTTTCAAAAATTGACAAATTTGTTTTATGATTTTATTTTATAACCCTTTTTTTAAATTAAAAAAATACCAAGCTTTTGGGTTTTTCCATTCCTAGAACAAAAAACAAGTGTTTTAACCAAAGAAGATGCCAAACCTTTTTACAGGAGTCAAACTTTAAAATTTTTTTGAAAAGGTTTTTAAAACCTCAAAAGGGGAAACATTGCTCAAAAGGCTTAAAATTTTCTTTTTGTAAACGTAAAGGAAATTTTTTTTGGGTTTATCAATCACTGTATTATTTCAAAATTTACATCCTTTATGTGAATATAGTCACTGTTTTGCAAATTTTATATAGTCACTAAAATAGGGACTCTAGTTTTTTTTAAAATTAAAAAAATCATTTTCCTGAAGGTCATTTCAAGCATCAATAACATTAAAATTGAAAAATTGAGAATTTGTTCGAAACATTTTTGTACAGAGCGGGCCCCGTTTATGTAATTTTTATCCCATTTTAATAATAATAATTATTTTTTTTTTCAATTTTACGATTTTTTTGCTTAAAATATACTAAATAAACCTAAAAATCACACAAAAAAAATCCCATATCTTCATTTTGACAAAAAAAAAAAGAAAGTTGTCGCAAGTAGTCGTATACCTTAAAATGGTTTACTTTTTTCTGCTATATTAAGCATTTTGACAGTTTCTCTCTCAATTACTTAATTTTTTTTTGATACATTAAACCAGCTTTATGAAGTAGTGAATCTATACAATGTTGTTTCTGAACTTCGATTGTCCTGTATTAATTTGTTCTAAATCAGTGGTTCCAAATTTTTAACCATGGTCCCCTTTTTATAGTCAAAACTTGCCCATCGACCTCTTTTTAAAATCCAAACTTTCTCAAGAATCCCCAATTGAAAAAGTTACATAAGAGCGCATAGTATAAAAATTAAAAAAAAAAAAAAAAAAACATTTTGATGAAGAATTATTTACCGAAATTATAACTTATTTAAAATAGAATAAAAATAATTAATGACTTGGATAAACTTGATGAGATGTTAGGAGTGTATTTATGTCAGTTTCAATGTTTGTGAATAGCAATCGCAAATTTCCACGAGCACTAGTTTTTAGTGCTCGTTGACAGTAGCGCACACAGGAATTTCTGGGGTCCGGGGTTGAAAGTTCACCATTTTTTATGCTATTTTTAATTTTTTATTTTCAGGAAAAAAAACACAGTAAAAACAAATTATTGAATAAAAAATTAGTTTAAATTAATAAAATTAAAAATTTAAATAACCCTTTTTAAATTTAAATTTTACGTATTATATAAAAGAGTTAAAACCCAAAGGGAAAAAAATTAGGATTTGGGGCCCGGGGACCCCCCCCCTTGTGTAGCCCCCGTTGTTGAGATTTGTGGTTTCTTTTGTGTGTGTGTGTGATGAGGTATTTTACGGCACTGAGTCCACGTTCTACCAAATTGGAAGACTGGAAAGATGTCAGCAATTTCTTTACAATAAACCATAATGCGGGATAAAAAAATTGGGATCTATTTTAAAACCCCAAAATTTTGTGGTATTCAAACACACATTTTTAAGTCCTATTTGGGAAATTTAGTCGAATGCACAAGGCATTTTTTATTTATTTAAACTTCCATAAAAATAAAAATGGATCAAGATTTTTTAATTTTATAATAAATTTTACTCGGATCCTCTGAATATAATATAGGGGATCACTTTAGGAACCGCTGCTCTAAATAATTGACGATTTAATTTAAATGGTGCTTAAATTTATGAGTCTATTTCGATTTCTTTTTTTAATTAATAATAACTTCCTATTTTAAATCATATATTTACGATGCCTAAGACCTTATAAATCAAAGTAAAACTTTCAGCAGTCAAGCTCCGACACATAATCAGTCAATAGAGATTCTAGTTCCGAATCTCGATTTTCACTTCTGGAGCGATAATCCAGTCGGAGGAAAACGGGTTTGGCCCCTTTGTGGGCACATTTTCTGAAGGTGGATCGATGCAATTTCCCTTATGATTCACATCGTGCTCGACGCGACGCAGGGCCGGTGTTTTAAAAAAAGGGGGAAAATTCCGGGAGGCGTTAGGGGTCACGAAATCCCGCTGATAAAATAAATGGGCCCAAAGCATGTGAGACAACTTTTTGGGAAACAAAAAACCCTTTGGATGGATCACACCTGCGTGCCTTTTTAATTTGGCTATTCTGAAGTCATATTGGTTAGGCGAAATTTTTTTGTAAAGTATTATTTTCGAAGTCTTTGTCATAAGGCTAATGGTTTTTGATTCAGCAGGTGTATAATTATGTTGGTATGTCAACCTTTAATTGAATTTTCGCAAGAACTGTAAATTTGAGCAGGAACTGGGATTAAAGTTCTATTCCGGCCTTTTTATGCACTCATTCATGGATTTCTCTCTTCATATTCTTTGAAATAGTATGTAAATTTGATTGGGCTGATGGCATATCGTTTCGGGAGGGGAAATTGGGGAATCGAACTCTTAACCTTTCATAACATTTCTCAACCAATAGTAATTATTTTTTCATAATAGTAATTAATTTTTCGGTTTGAAATTTTAGTTTTTTCATTTTATCTTTTTTTAAAAATACTTTTACTTTTTTTTATATATTTCTATTTCTTTTTCCGGCATTCCTAAATTCCTTATAAATATTCTTTTTTTAAAATCATGATATGCATCATTTTCGATGTTGTTCTCTACAAAAAAGTAAATAAATTTCTCATTATTTCATACCTTTTTTTCATTTAAATTTCTATGCTATTTCAGAATTTCAAAAGCTTTCATCAAGAAAATTAATTCTTTCTAAATTTTTTTCAACACGATTTGTTACAGTTAGGCTACCATCTCGGATTCCATATTACTCGACAACAAGCCCTGTTTGGTATATAGTACTCCAATATCAAATTTAAGTTCCGAAAATCTAGTACCTCAAAATATTTAATTTTATTCTTTAATGTTATATAGTAAAATTAGCTATATTGTTCCTCAATGTTCACTAAAGTTTTCCTTTGATTGCAATCAAGGTGTATATTCTCTAAGGCTTTTTCAAGTGTAATTCACGATGGGGTACTTTGTAGGTACTTTTTTCTTAAATTCTACTTTTAAAGTTTGTATGAGCACTTACACGAAACACACACAAGTTTCCCTGCCACGAAGTGCAAAAAATTTATACAATGCAAAATTGAAGCATTAAATTAATCGAACATTATATTTTGAAGCAGTATTTTTAATTCAAGTCAAATTACAGTTCAAAGTACACAAGTAACATATCATCATTTAGGCTAAGTCTCTCAAATTTTGAAACTTAATAAAAATTATTTTAATTGCTATTTTGGAGCTAGTTAATTTATCTGCATAGTCCTTTGTATAGTGGGTTTTTGTACGCGAAGGATTCCACGTAAGATTTTCTTACGGAAAAAGAGCAAGTACTCGTAGCTATTTGTTAAGCCTTACATGAATCTGAATATTTTAAAATGACTTATTATGCGAATTAAAAAAAATAAATCTCATACTCAGTGCCATAATAATAAAAAAGTGATAATTTAAATCAAACATTATTATTTTGCATAATGCATTTTATGCAAAATTGCGCATCTAACTAATCTATTTCTGTAAAAAACTAGGATACTTATCATAATTAGAAAATATTAAATATAGTGAAGTTTTTCTAGTTTAACTGTGGCCAGAAAACCACGTAAAGCTATAAAAATGCAACTTTAATTTACAACGATTTAAAGTAACAAAATTTTCTATTTTTTTAAAAATGAAAATACCTTTTTTGGATAAATATTTTATATACCTTAAAATCCAGCGTATAAAGCGCACCTATACTTTCGAACTGCAATTTTTAAGTTTTAGGTATATTCGCCGTATATAACGCTCGCACCTCCATTTTTACGAAGAAACCTGAAATATATGTGTACAATGCTCTTATGTATTGAAGTAATTTATTCGAGGTATTATTCCAAGCTTTATATATATATATATATACTTCTAGAATTACAACCCTTTAAGTTCAAAAGAAATGTCAATTTTTTTTTTAAAAAAAAAATAAACAGAATTTCGATCTATGTAGAAATCTAATTCTTTTTTTGCTAATCTTTTTTTATTTGTAAAGCGCTCATTTTTAAACGCGTACCCGTAAATTTCGATCTTATTTTTTGTGTTAAAAGTGCGCGTTATACGCCGGATTTTACGATAATCAATTTTATGAATCAGCTACATATATTTTCTCAACACATTCGATGAAGATTCCACTTCATTTAAAGCATTATTGTTGCAAATGAATTTTTGATGTGAAGCAAAAAAAAATAATTCATAGCCATTTATTTTGAATATAGCTTAACACCATTTTATCTTTCTTTTCGATAAATACCTATAAATTTGTAACACACCATACAGAAAACTTATCTGTTTTTTTTTCATCAGATAAGACTAATACCAGAAAAGGTTGAACTATTTTTATCACCCTGCTCCCAAATCTGGGAAAATGTATACTCGTATCATAAATAAATCACCCTTTAGTTGGTTTTTCTTTCGCAAGAAAATTTACGGCAGCTTTTAAAAGTAAAAAATAACACAGGGCATAATATTGAGGATTTATTGAAGCATAATTGCCGATAATAGGAGATGAATAATGTATTCTTTGGCAATAATATTGCTGATAATTTATGGATTTTACTTCATCACAGTTATTAGCTTTTCTTTATTTTTGTTAAATGAAGATAGATTTACATTGCCGCCCACATCCGGTATAGTGGTTAGCGACACTGAATGCTGTACCGTTGGGCCTGGGTTCGAATCCCGGAGAAGATATGGATGTTTGTAAATGCATAGCGCCTTCGCGGTGTGATGGAACTTTAAATAGCCGTCGCGCCGCAAGTCCTCTCGTGAGGTTGATGGAATGGGAAGAGAGGTGGCATGCACCTGGCCATCCCTAGGGTGAAACCGGGCTAAAACATTCTGTCACCTGTTGATGCTCAAAGCTACGGCTAACGACAGGCGTCACTTAACCCTTTTCCATGATGAATTTCGTGGGCCCTGATGTTGCCTTTGCGATCAGGTGACATTAGTTATTGCTATGAGCGATACAATGGAATAATAGACGGAATATACAACGGACAGAAGTTTTAATTATTTTAATGTTTATATATTTAATTCAAACAAACAAATTAATATCTTCCTTTCAAATTTTACAATGTCATGCTTTGAAAAAAAAATAGTAATAATAAATTTGTAGAAAAGTTAATTAAAGTTACTTTAATTCAATAATATTTAAAAAAGAAACAAATAAATCAAATTGGTGGTGTTTAATTGGGTGGAGAATTATTTGCATATTTTATTCAGTTTTTCTATTGCTTATTGAAGCACAGAATAAAAGTTAGAGTACTCGCGTGTGATATATATAGATATATATGAAATTCCCTACGCCGAGTCGATTTTTTTTATTATTAAATATTATATTTATGTTGTTGCGTCATACTTAAGGCGACTTGGTACTTTTTACTTTTTACTTGATGTAGCAGAACAACATTAAATTGGACGGACATCACGAAACACACACAGATAAAGCAAAAACAAGCAATTATGATTACATGGCAAATGCAAAAAGAGAAAGAGGAATCTACGGAAATTTGTTCGGGCATCTGGGTTGCAAAGAACCCTTAATCCCGTAACTGGCAAAAAGTCTATTTGATGACATGGCTTTTCGTTGAGATTTTATGTTTGTGGCGTGAAACACATGGCTATTGCACGAGTGGCGGCGGACCGGTGGGCGGATCTTGAATGCTTGGATCTTGACATCTCGAAAGATTTCTGGAGAGATCGTTGGGGTACGATTCGGAGTACATAGTCCTTCCGGACTCTAACCTCCTATCCTGGAATGTAGATGACTGTGAAAAATTACCAATGCCCATTTTAAATATGATAAGTAAATTTAAAATTTAATATTGAAATTATAAAAACAAAAAGCTCTTTTAAGAGCTAGAAAATGTAAAAATAGTACTGAGAATTGTGGGCGGAGCAAGGCCGTCCAATCAGGGAGCAGCAAGAGACCAAGGATCAGAAAAAGTAAGGGAGAGAAATGAAGATCGGGGAATAATCATTACGTTGAGGGAGCTTTCCCTTTTGGGCCCGGGAGCCAGGGGTTCGGCTAATAGGGGTAAAAATAGTTTTAGAAAAATGGGTAGCCAGTCAGAGGTAACTTGCGATACAACAGAGTTGGAACGCAATTTTCATGAATTGAAATTAAACGAAAAATGAAAAAGGGGAAAAATTAATCAAAATCTGGGTTGACCAAGACATCTCTTGGTCTTCTGACGGAAAAGTGAGAGAAATAATTTGGAATATTTTGAATAGATGGGTTGTTATGCCCATCTATATCATTAAAAAAATTAGTGGAAAAGTTTGCGGATCGTTTGCCCTAATAGTAGGGTTTTTTACATGCTGACCTAAGGTCAACATTTCTCATGTACCAATGAGCATTTAAATTTGCCTAATTTACATTTTGGGGAACTTTCAAAGTAAATTAATGTTGGTTCTTGCTGCGTGTCCCCAGACCGGGAGGCATAAGTTAGGAGGGTTTTTAGGATCAGGTGTAGATAAGCAGTTTGTTACGTCTACTTAATTTAGACTTTCGACAGATAAAGGGAAAAATAATTATGCGTTGCATTTTTTAAATTTGGTTCTTATTTGTGTAATGTGTTGTCGGAAAGTGAGAGTTTTGCCCAAGATATACACCAAGATACTTGGTGTACGGAACTCAGGGATTCTTTGATTTTGAAGAGGTAATTTCAGGGGTGGGATCCTTTGGGAAAGAATACTGCCTCTATTTTTGCGGTGTTAAGTGCGATCTTCCAAACGGAGAACCATGTCTCAAGGTGAGCTAGGTGTATGTTGATATTGTTCACAAGCGTGTAAAGGTTTTTGTGTCTACTGAGTATTGCTGTATCGTCTGCATACATACATAACATTGTGTTAGTACTTTTTAGGATATCATTTACATATAAATTAAATAAGGTTGGCCCAGATTGACCCTGAGCGACTCCTGCTTTGATGGGTCTAGTTTGGGGAAGTACGATTAATTTTGACGAAAAAGATCTTTTCGCTGATATAGGATTTTAAAATAAGTATTAGTGGGGTTGGAATTTTATAATTAATTAATTTGAAGACCAGGCCAGTATGCCATACCCTGTCGAAAGATTTTGAATGTCTAGAAAAACTGCAGCTGTACATTGACCTTTGTTATTACCTTCCTTGATGAACTCCACAACGCGAGGTAGTTGATGGGTAGTGGAGAGACGGGGACGGAACCCGTGCTGCCCCGGGATCAGTATATTTTTACTGTCTAGGTAGTCTTTTTAGTCTGGCTAGGATGATTTTTTCAGCCAGCTTAGAAAGAACAGGTAATAAAAGTGGTGGGTGCGATTCCCAAGTCGGGGGTTTTTTCCCAGGCTTTAGGATCGGAACTACAACTGCATTTTTTCCATGCATTGGAAAATATCTAAGTTTAGCATATTATTTATTATGTTAGTAATTTTAAAATAGTTAGGTAAGGGAGAATTTAAGCATTTTATTAGTGATACCGTCTCTACCTGGACTCTTGAATTTTGATCTTTTTAAAAAAGGGAAATAATTTCCGAGGGAAGAGCAGGGGAGAAGGATCATTTTCATTAGTATGATTATTGAGTATGCATCAACGGTGTTTGTGATGATCTCGTCTTTTGTGGGTTCTGTATATCATTTAGTGAAATTGACTCTCTAGCGATTGAGCAATTACTTCTGTTTTTGTGTGTCGCTGAGAACAGTACCGTTAGGGCCGTTAAGGGGCTGAATCGGGGCGGCCTTCCTCCTGAAACTTTGCAGTTCCCCAAGGGAGCCGTCTTCAGCTTCCAGAGGTGAGGTGATCCTCCCTACCTGTTGTCTGTATGGGTTACTTTTCTTTTGATAGTGTTTTGAAGTCTGTTGAGTTCGGTTTTGTGTTGTGGGTGTCTGGTGAATTGCCAGAGTTTTCTGGCTTTGTTTCTCTCTTTGAAGAGGTGTTTTAGCTCACCCTGCACAAATGGTAGTTCCGAGTGGGACATTGGCTTTGAGGCTTTTTCGTGTGCGGTGAGAATCTCACAAGTGAGATCTCTGACTTGGGACTCTACCTCTTGGGTGGAGCTGGCCGTATGGAGGTAGAGATTTTCATTTTTGCCAATAAATTTTTGTGAATTTGCCCCATGTAGTATTCAGTTGGGGGAGTTCGAATTTAGAAGTTCTTGGGAAGTGAAGCTTAATCGGGTTAGGGTCTGAGCTAAGCTCAGGGATGGAGTTATAGAAAGGGCCAATTTAGGTTTTGATTAGGGCATAGTCTATGATGGAGGCTGAGGCATACCCGAATCTTGTAGGGGTTGGTGGTGCTGGACACCCGATGCAATTTTTGACAATGTAAATTAAATAACCTATTTCCTCTGTGTCGCTGTATTGCAACCCAACGGGTGTGCTTTGCATTAAAATCTCCCACGAGAATAGTCTTTGGATTTAAATTAAAAATAGGGTCGAGGGGCGTCATCTAGGTTTTGAAATATTTGTTGATCGGCGGGATGAAAAAATGAACCTATGAGAATAGGTTCATGGTCTATGGGAGTAAGAATGATAAGTGTCGCCTCGACACCTGTAGGAAGGGGTGGGGTGGGAACATGGTAATGGGAGATACAGTTTTTAATTAGGGCGCAGTTCCACCTGCCAGGGGCTGGTGGGTCCTGTCGGTCCTATAACATTTATAATTAGGAATTTTAAAAGAATGCTCTGGTCTCAAGTGTGTTTTGTATTAATAAAATATCGGGGAATGCTTATCAACGAAATCACGCATCTAAACAATGCGTGATCTCACTCGTCCGCGTTCAGGAGAAAATTGGGGAGCCCGAAAAAAGACCTAATCATTGACAGTTAGAGTGGTGAGAGAGGAGCAGACTCCCTTAAGCAAAACAGTTAAGTTTGTCTGCCGGATTTGTAAATTATGGGATTTTTCATTTCACTAAGTAAAGGGAAAAAGGTTGAAAATATTTTTAATTTCAAGGAGAGCTTGGAGATATCCAAACTCACTTGTTTCATTTTGATTTGCATTTGTTGTTTCTATTTTTTCTTTGTTTATGGAAGGGATTTGATCATTATTGGACGCCGATTCTGGAGAGAGGAATTCAATGGAGAGAGAGGCATCCTGTTGGTTGCTGGGAAGTAAGGATAATGGCTCAAAAGTGGCTGCCCATGTGGGGGTGAAGAGAGAGAGGAACCAACCAACGCTGGATATCATTGGGAACTGGAACGCGAAGCGTTCCTCCATCCCATGCTGAGGTATTTGGGCTCTGACGTTGCGGGGCCTTGATTGAATCAGTGTATCCTGATTGGAGGACGTGGTTAGAGAAAGTGGGAGTGGCTAAGAAATGGTTTCAGCTGCTTCAAAAAGTTTAGCCGAGAGAACTCGTCTGATATTGGTCGTCAGGGATCAGTGAGCAAACATTCTATTGGCTGTCCTGGTGTCATGGAGAAATTAAAGACTTAGGAAAAAATTAAAAAGTTACAAGAGCTAGGTTGCCAGTGTGGGAAGCAGAATTAAAAAAAATTAAAAAGAAATGAATTTAAAAATAGAAAATTGAAAAAATTACAACAAGAAATTAGCAATTTAGAATGAGTCATTCTCCACCGGGGAATGACTAAAAATTAATGTTAGGGGGATTATATGTGTCAGTAAAATTCTTCTAGGCCTCTTTTTTTGGGGAGAGAAAAAGAACTATTTCTTTTTATAACTGGGCTGTAAGGTCACATGACTCCTTCTTGCATAATACACGATTGGTCGGAAACAAGCGGGAGCGAGTTTCTGATGCAACGTTATTATTCGATTACGATTAAAATTAACGTGTTAGCCCTGAACCAAATAATTAAAAAATTGTTTTAAAAGGATACTAGAGGGTTTTTAAAACACACACATAAAACACACACACAGGCACACACACACACACACACATATATATATATATATATATATATATATATATATTGTGTGTGTGTTTTATTATAATTAATGCATTAATATATTAATATTATTATTGTTATTGTGTGTGTGTTGTAATTTTATATATATATATTTGACAAAAGTTTCTTATGTAAATTTTATGACTTTTTAGCTATTTGAGAGAAGATAAATTTCATTAGTTCAATTTACACAAACAATATTAATAATTATTACACCGTTATTTTCACAACTACAATGTTTCGAGATTCTAAGGCTACGTGTTTTGAAAACTGAATAAAATAATTGAGCACATTGCTTGTAATGCTGTATACAGTCACATATTTCCATAATTACTAATTGAATTCTTCGAATATTGCATTTGGCAGCTTACGCAACAGTATAGTTTCACAATAACTACTCGAACCGAATAAAATTTAAATCAATGCCTAAGATAAAGGATATTGCTTTCTACATTTGTCTTCAATTTCTTTATTCCATAAAAGTGCATAAGCAAAAGCATAAACTTCATTATTTTTAGCAGTATTATGTGAATGTTTCTGATAGTGAATTGGCCCTGCTGTTACCTCTACCAGATTTCTCAAGATAAAATATTTGTGACAGCAAAGCAACGTTGTCGCTGAATCATGGCACCATAAACTTTATGATTAAAACGTGATCACTAAACAACTAACTATGTTTCACTGGGTCATTTTAACGTTTATGTTAACTCTGATTTATGAATTCGATTCGCATTAAAAGTCCTTGCTCGAGTTATATTAAATGAGAACGTTAATTTTCAGATGAAACTTGTACTTATCATAGCATTCTTATATTTCAATCGTTTTTCTAAAAATCTGCTTGTTCTTATATTAGAAAAATGTGAAGCGAAAACATAGTGGAAATCGGGTAGTAAAAACAATAGTTTTGCAAGTTAAGCGTAAGAATTTTGTTTTTAATTAGTTATTTGTAAAATTTTTAATAAAATACTTTTTTTTTCCATAGTTAATTTTTTTAATTATATATTGTTCTAAGAAGACAATTCTTAAAATTAGAAGGAAATTTGATGTTTTATCTATTAATATCGGTACATTTCTATAAGGAGATTGAAAAATTATTCCAAAACAACCAAACTAATAGAACAGTAACTGTACATGTAGATGGATTTTTTTGTTGCTTAGTTTTTTTGTTTTTGGTTTATTCAATTTATATATATATATATATATATATATATATATATATATTTAATATAATCTTTTTAAAGGTACATATTTTCTATTCGGAGGAATATGAGAATATTTTAAATTAAAACTAATTTTTCTACCAAAATTTTTTATGCTGGATTAAAAGCATATTTAAAACCGTTCTTTTTTAATCTTTATTTGTATATATGGATGTTTGGTGGTTTTCTTCCCAGGATTTACTTCACAAACAGTTAGGGTATCCGACTACTTGCGACAAATTTTTTTAATAAAAAAAATGAAGATATGGAGATTATTTAAAGATGTTTTTATATTTTTATTCAACATTTTAAGAAAAATATGCATCAATCAAGAATAAAAAAGGAAACTCTATTATAAAAAGGGTAAAAATTGACAAAAAAATTACATAAACAGAGCACATTTTGTACAAAAAGTTTATAAACAAACTTTCAAGTTTTCAATTTTAGTGCTTTGGCTTTGCTAATCATTTTTGAAATGATCATCAGGATAAGAGATATTTTTATTGATACAAAAGTTCGAGTACTTTATATTAGTTATTATATGAAATTACTTTAAAAAAAACAGTCGTTATATTCAATAAGGGACTGTACATTTTGTAATAAAACAGTGATTGATAAATCTGACAGTTAAAACACTTCTACAATTATACAGAACATTAACACAAAATTCCCGTTAATTATTTTGAAAACTTTTTGAGCAATTGCTGTCGCCGTTTTTGCATTTTTTTAAAAACCCTTTTCAAGTAAAAAATATTTTAAAGTGTTTCTTGCTTAAATTTAATCTTGCTTAAAGTAGTGACATCTACTTTTACTAAAACACATGTAATTTTTGCTCTAGTGAAGGAAAAATAATACACTTAGGTTCTTACAAAGCTAATAAGATGTCCCATACAATAAAACCATTGAAAAACTGTCCATTTTAGGAAAAATTCATAATTTTAGGATAGTCAGATTCATTAAAAGAAAAATAAATCCTTAATTTACTCTTCAGACAGATCACACATTTCATAAGGAACATTTTTAAAAACTTCGCAACAAAATTAAAAAAAAATATTAGCCAAAACGTTTTATTTTTTTTGATGTTTAAAAAACTAGAACTAGTTTTCCCTCACATTCACTAGTTTTCCTCACAAAATATTTCAAAGGGAAAAAAAATATTCTATGAACACATTCTCTGCAGCAGATATACGTATACATTCCTGTCAAAATATTCAATGCCTATTCAACACACGTATCTTATGGCTTCTCAGACTTCAAAGTGAGATTTGAAAATCTTGAAGCCATGCTTGAGTTGAAGTTATTCTTTTATATCTTGTATGAGCGGCTTTCTTGTCAAATCCAGACCTACTTACAGACAAAAAAAATGTAATTTGCTGGGACACTAAAAAGGAAATAAATGATAGTACAGAGTTTCAAACTAAAAGAAATGGAAGACAAACAAATGGTAAGAAACTGTGAAATTCTACCTTATGGGTTTAATTGGAATTAAATCACAATGGCTGTTCTCTATCAAATAACAACGTATAGGGTGAATTAGTTCGGAAATGAAGAAATAAATGTGTGATTTTGGGGCTTTTTTTATTGAATTAGTCTTTACATGCTACAATAGCTACAAATATGTGTTCCACATTGCAGGATTTCTTTAAGGTATCCGACTACGTTCGGAACCATGATTTTAAAAAAGCACATAAATGTATAATTTTCATGATATTTAGTGTCACTTAGATTAGAATACATGTATAAAATTGTTTTAAGGACATTATGACGAAAAAAATTATTTAAATACAATATTTTGGCAAAAAATTAACTTAGAATAATCTTTTTTTCGAAATGTTCTCCTTTTGTAAAAAATGCTTCTATTGCATTAATATTTTGCCTGTATATAGCTCAGACCTCTGTACAGAGGCTCAACTAAGATGTTTGAAAAATTCAAATTATTTTCAGAGTTACAACCATTTGAAATAATTATCGGTGTATTTTCTTAAAATTTCTCCCTTCTGTTTTCGTAAAACAAGGAAAAAACCGATTTCCCGAGTTATGCATTTCAAAATTCTGTTGAGCCTCTGTACAAGGTCTGAAATACGGCAAAATATTAATACAAAGAGGCATTTTCACAAGAGAACTTTTGAAAAAGGTTATTCTAAGTTTTTTGCCAAAAATGTTTAAAATTTTGTCATAATGCCCTTTAAAAATTTTATCATGTATCTCTAAGCAGTAAATATCATCAATATTATCCATTTACACGCTTTTGCAAAATCATTGGTTTCGAACGTAGTCGATCCCTTAAAATATCTATAGTTTTGAATTGTTTCTAAAAGGATAAGGAACAAACGATATTTTATAAGGATTGTTTTTTTTTGTAAATATCTCTTAAACCCCCATAGAGATCTATTCTATGATAGCATGCGCTTTCTGTCACAGTAAAACATCAAGTTGACAATCAGCAAAATAATGATAATAATTATAATAATGAAGCTAAAGACTGTTGATGTCGTTACTATATGATAATGTTATTTTTACTTATGTCGCCTGATGGACAGTAACATCAGATCAAGGCCCACGAAGTTAATCGTGGCAAGGGGCTAGTTGTACGCCTTTTGTTAGCCGTAGCTTTGAACACCATACATGTGACAGTATGATTTGGCTCGTTTCCACCCCAATTTTGAGAGATAACATCCTGGGGTGGTGAAAGGCCTCCCACCTATACTTCCCTTTCCACCAACTTCAAGAGAAGACAGGCGGCTGGAAGGCTATTTAGAGTACTCCCATGCCGCAAAGCCACTATATATTTACAAACATCTGTAACCTGTCCGGGATTCAAACCCAGGACCTTCGGCACCGCAGTCAGCGTCACTTAGTACCACACCGGATGGGCGGCTTTATATAAGAATAATGGAAAATATCAATTATAATAAAACAATTAAATTTACATTTCGTGTTTGACATAATAACTGGTTCTTACTAAGCACAAAATGCATTATGAGATGCTCCATTAACCATTTATTTGTCATTTCCCACTAAATTGAAACCATTTTGAAAAATTGAGTATTCTATAGTAAATGTGACTGTTCTATGGCAATGTTTGGCTCCGTAACTTTTTTATCGCTGCGGACCGGTCAACGTTTCATAACTTTACCGTGGCCCGCTGAGGGTGGGACACATTGATTGTTTATATTTTAGATTGTTTTGATTTTTCAATTTTAATTTAGTTATATACTCTTATAAATATGCCTTCGGAATGAAATAGTGGCCACGGTAGCCGAGTGGTATAGGTATCGGGTGTGAGTGAGTGAGTGAATATTAACGTCGCACTGTTCAGCTGCACGAGGGCTTTTGGCGACGGACCACGTAATTTTGAACCATGATCAGTGACGTGGACGACACCTGAGCTGGCTACCTCTCCCAACTACCACACCACACCAACGGGAGGACGTTCCAGCTCTCGACAGATTGAACGTGCATCGCTGCCCTAAAGGCGGGTCTTCAGTGGTATTGGGCTCGAACCTGACATGCCTGCCATGGGCTATACCCTTAACCACTGGGCCCCCGGGCCCGGTATAGGTATCGGACCGTGGCTTTCCTTCCGAGTTTGGCCCCAAAAAAAC
>BMAV01001552.1:0-10354 GCA_019973955.1 Trichonephila inaurata madagascariensis
AAAAATTAATCATTAATAGAATACTTTTAAATTTTACGTATTATATACTTAAAATTTATAATCAATAAAAAAAATGGGCAGTTTTGGGGGGGCCCGTAGGACCCCCCAAATACTGGCCCAAAAAAATTTTTCTGTAATATATAGCATACAATATAACAAATATAAAAAGAAAAATAGCCCAAAAAAGTTTTAAAAGAAAAATTTAAAACAAAAAATATTGTCAGAAAATTAGGGAAAAAACGTTTTAAAATTTCTTTTATTTTTCAACTTCAAAAAATATAAAAAGTTTTTCAAAACATAGATTTAATTGCATATTGTTCAATTTCAATTAATATAGAAATGGCTTTATGTATTGATACAACTTATTTTTTAATATTTGACCTGAAATTTTGCTTATCTTTTTTCAAATCCCCTAACTAACGCAACAAATAAAAAACATTTATTTTATTAAAAAATTTTTTCAATTTTACTGAATTATATTAAATTATTAAAATTTTTTTAATAAAAATCACTTTGTGCTTTTTGAAAAATTTTAGCCCCTATCGGTATGATTATACGCCAACTCTGTAAAATGGCCTGGGTTAAATTCCGCCAAGACCTGCAAGTTGTAATTTATATCCTTTGCAGCAGGTAGGATTAAATAGCCTTTTTGTACAAATCATCTCGAGGGGTTGGGAACTCAGTTTATTATCATTATTTTATAAAAATTGGGGTTTTTGAATTTTTTAATAATAAAAGATAAATGAAAAATTTTTGCCAATGAAAAAGGGGAAACAACTTTTGGGGCACTTCAACAGATTTGACGTTAAAATCTAAATTAAGAAAAAATGGCTCCTTAGTTTGGGTTATAAACACATGCAAAATGCACAAGATTTTTTATACTCTAACAATGTGTTTCTCAACATGGGGAAACAAAACGAAAGTTAAAACAAATTGCACAAAAAATGAAATGCGACTGCAAAAAAATTTGCATAGACTCAATTCAAATAATTTTCAATTTTAAAAAATGAAAAAATCCCCTCTAAATATAATACATGGATAGGTAACATCTGCATAGTTTTTTTGATGCGTAATTATATTAAAATATATAATTTTTTTTTATAAAAATCTATACTTTTTAAAACTATAAAGTACCTTCAAATTGATTAAATTTAAAATATTGTTTTAGGATATATTTTTTTTAATAATGGAATGGGGTTCCCCAAATTTTATAGTTTAAAAGGGTTCCTCAATTCAAACTGTTTCTACGGTCTGGGGTTCCCCAGTTACAATAAAAAAATTTAAAAGCATAAAATGCATATCACAATGGTTCCCCTTCTTTTGTTTTTTTTAATTTCAAGTATTTAAAACCCCCCTTATTCATTAAAACTGAAAATTTTATTTATATATAAAGCTTTTTTTGCAACCCTTTTTAATTTTTTTTAATATCGAAGAATAAAAACACATTTTATCAATATATACTTTCTATTTGATTGTGAAATATTCATTTTTTTTTCTCCTTGGTTCCACGAAAAATAATTTTATACTCTCACAATTCTAAAAAAACAAATATTTTTCAAATGAAAATGCCCCCTTTTCCATTTGTGGAAAAACAAAAAAAAACAAAAAAAAAAAAACACGTAAAATGGGGGAAAAAGAACTTATCGCGTATAAAAATTCAATGTAAATCAAAATTTTAAAAAACAAAAACAAGCCCTAAATTTTATATTAAAAAACTCTCTCACGAAAAATAAAAGTACATCTCCACAGCTATAAGCATTTTAATGTCATTAAAAATTATTTTTAAGGGAAAAAATTTTTTTCAATGTAGGGGATAAAAAATCAAATTAAACTCAGGATACGTTGGATACGTTAATGTATGCTTTTTAATCTCAATAGACCTGACTTCGACAGTTTGGTAAAAAAAGATTTGATTCATTGCATTATTATTATTAAATTATCATGCTTTTTAGATGAAAAATAATAAAATCACAATAATAATTCATTCCATTTTTTTTTTTTTTTTTTCCTCAATAAATGTTTTAATGGGTTTAAACAATATAAAATATATAATCTTTTATTTCACCCCCGGTTTAATGTTTTCCTCAAGGGCATTTGTTTGCCATCCCCTTTTTTAAATCAAGATCGGAACAGAATGACATTTTAAATCAACTTTTTTTCATGACCTTTTTTGAACTTGGGTCTTTAGTCCTTTAAAAATGGGAAAGATGGGGAAAAGAGCAATAAAGGGGTCAGTTGGTTTCATATAAACTTTCACAGGCTATAAAAGTCAAACTGGAACCCCCAATCGGGGGAATGCAGAACTCTCCTTATCCTTAATTTTGAACAAAAAAAGGGGGGGGGTTTTTGTGTTTAAAAGGGGGAACGAACAGAAAACCCTCCCCAAACGTGAAAAGGGTAAGATTCTAAAAGTGATGTCATTTTCTTTCATCGCAGCTGTCAGAACAAAAACAAGAAAGTTGAATAAAGTAAGGAAATTTTGGAAAGAATAGTGCACATAAAAAAAAAATTTTTTTTCAAAAACGAAAATTTGGAATTTAAAAAAAGGGATATAATTCATCTTTTATGGGAAGGAAATATTTACCCGATCATTACGACCAGTACGACATGGTACTTCGCCCTTCCTTTGGACCTATCCCCCCCCCCAGAAGAGGTGCTTTTTATCGTTTTCGAGTTTGATTTTTCTAAGGGCCCCAAAAACTATTTAAAATTATATTTGTGATTTTTTAAAAGTATTTATGTAGGATATTCATTTTAAAGTTAGATCTATCACATTTCCGGGTCGCAATTCTAATCAAAACGTATTCCCACATAAACCCATCTAGCGCCCTTTTTTTAAAACGACGAACCTTTTTCGCCAGGGGCCACTAACATTCTCGGAGAGTCGTGTTTGCGCGTCCTCCTTTTCCGCCAGGCGGTAAATCTTAATAGTCCCAAAACGAGTTCTATCCCCCGCGCCAGGGGGTAAGTCTTAATAGCACCATAATGAATTCTTTTTCTCAATTCCTCCCTTAAATTTGATCTAACTTCCTATTTTTCCCAGAAATATTTTATCTAATTTTCTATTCTTTTGAAATATTCCCCTTAAATCCCCCTATAATTCTTAATAAATTGTTTATTTTCAACTAGTTTTTTTTCTTGAACTATTTGTCTCTTTATTTCAAATTAACTAACACCCCTAAAACCCTAGACACCACGCCAAACCCCCCGCCATCTGAAGAACCCAATCTTTTTGGAAGATTTCGGTTGGTTTCCCCACAAGAAAAAATTTGGGGGGATGCCCCGGGGATTGTTTTAAAAATCTTCTTTTCTAACCTTCTTTTTTTTTGAAAAAAATTTTCAAAAACCTCAAATTAGGGGACCTGACTGAAATTTAAAAACAAACGGTTTGCCTCTCAAAACCATAACATACTCATTATAGCAACTTTTCCTTTCCCCTTTCTACAAGCGCGGGGGAAATCTCATGGACCATTTCAACTTCATCTGCAGCACCCAAAAAAAACACTTTTTTAACAAATGCATCAGGTACTTTTTTATTATTTTCTTCTTTTAAAGAAATCTCTAAAAAAAAATTTCAGGCCATCGTCATTTTAATATCAAAATTTGGTTTTTTTAAAATATATAATTCATATTTTAAAAAGCATAATGTTTATCTTTAAAATACTATTTTCTATTTGTGCATATTTAATCCCTATTTTTTTTTGGTATATTTTTTTAAAATTTTAAAAATCATAATATTCAAGTTATTTTAACTTTTGCAATTCTTTTAAAAAACGGGTGATTTATTTTTTTTTGATATTTTGACAATTCAAAACTAAGGATTTCCGTTTTTTGCGTCACGCCTTTGACTGTCCTCTTAGCATTAGGATTCAAAATCCATCATTCTCAGGATAAATATTTCGCAATTTTCGTTACTGATCTTTTTTTCACCCCACAGCTGTTGTTAATAAATTAATCATTTCCTTTTTTTTAGAAATTACAGAATTATTTTCTTTTCATTTAAACATCGTTTTTTTTATAATTTTTGATGAAACTCCTAGATACCCAATTTTTAAATGGTGTACTTTATCATTCAAATTGATTTTTGAGTTCACTTTTGACAAATTATTATCTTTCTATTAAAACTTACATTATTAAATTTGATGTGGATAGATCCTGAATGATTTTATTTTTTGGTGAATAAAAAATATTATATGGGTTTTTTTCTTTAAGTGACTAATTTTAATTTTTCGTTCGAATGATTAAATTCTTTTCATTTTATAATAAATTTAATCTCATTTTTTTTAAAACAAGATTTACTTTAAAGTTTTTTTTATTTTTAAAAATTTTTTTTTGCTTTTATAAAACAAAGGGGCAGCTGATATACTAAATGTTTTATAAATTTTTTTTTGGTTAAATTAATTTGGAAGTATTTAATTTAAGTATTACCTTTTAAGCCCCACTGTTTTTTTTAAAACATTATTGGTCTAAAATATTTTTAAGCGAAAAAATTTTTTGAGTATTTCATTGCTTTTTTAATGTTTTTTTGGTGCATTACAATTTTATCTTAAAATTTTTTTTAAAAAGCAGATTTGCTTATATATGATACCTTTGTATTTTTGGAAGGGTACAGTTTAGTTAATTCTTTTAGTTACTAAATAAAAAAAATTTTTTTTTAAAATGGCCTATTTTGGGAAAAGGTTGACGAAGATTTATTCTCTTAACGAATAAATTTAAAATTCGATAAATCTATGACCACCCTTTTCTCTAAAAAGCCCCTGATACTAGTAGGAAAATATGACGAAGATTAACCAAAACCTACACAAAACGATTAGGGATCTAAAACCCAAAGGGGGAAAAAATTGCATAGAAGCAGAAGAAAAAAATATCATCAAAATTGGGTTTTACGAACAAACTAAGCAATTTGTTGGAAAAAGTTGAGGATCAACCCAATTTAAATTGGTGCTGATTACCGGGGGCGTAATACAAAATTTTCCCCGTAAAAAAGTGTCAAAATTTAAAATCGTTTCGATTTGAAAAAAGACATCAGTCTTTATCTTAAATTATTCGAACGTAAAGCGCAATACTGGATATAAATCAAAATTTTGGGTTTCTCATCTTTGGATTACCGGCGGGAAATATCTAAATCATGCGAGGGGAACCGTACCTCACTCTTACGAACTTTAAAAAATTTTTACTACGGGAAACTTTTAAGCTAACTCAAAAAAATTTCGTAGCTTTTTTTTTTCTCATCAAAGGCTCCTGAAAAACTGGTTGATTTCTACCATGAATTAAATCCTTCAACGGTTGGATAACGGTTTAAAGATAGATATTTTGAAAATTATCTATTTCATAAGGGAAGCAAACGGAAAACACCTTTCGAATTTAAAATATTACTTAGATGAATGGCCAAATATAAACTCTCCTTTAAATTAGCAGAAAAACTCGAAGAATTCAAAGACTTTAAAAAAGACCTGAAAAAAAGGGCAATCCATTTGCAAAGGGAAAAAATTTAAACCCATTAAAAAAACTCTAATATGAAACACCAAAAAAATTGATACAAAAGGAACGTAAATTTTCCCAGCTCAAAAAATTTCAACAAACTTTTAAATCCCCCTGTACCACGTAAAAAATGTTCAAGATGTCAAGACAATGCAAAAAAGGGGTATTACAACAAAATTACAAAAAAGCACCCAAACTACAATGCTCAGAAGTTTTCAAATCAGGGGAAATTAAAAAGAACGTAAAAGAGAAACTTCACTCATCTTAAGGAAAGGTTTACTACTAAAGAAATTTTTTTTCGGAAAAAAAAATCCGCCGCTTATAGACAGTGGTAGTACCGTAAGTTTGCCGAGAACAAAAAAGAATCATGGACCCCAAAATTATCGAAGAATAAAATACTTCTCACAGGTATTGGAAGCACAGGTGACAACTATCATTCCTTTGAACATGAATTTAAGAATTGACTGAAATTATTCATTGACTTGGCATGTTTACCTGGATTTAAAATTCAAAGCAGTTATTAGGTCAGCCCTTTTTGGAACAAGCATCGATAAGTTTCACGAAAAAAGGGGGAGTTAAATTCAACAAATATGAAAATCAAGCACTTATAAAATTATGAAATATCTCAAAATCTTAAAGAAGAGCTAGACCTGCGTCATGTTAAAAATTGCCGAATTAAGGGAACTCGAAAGTTAATAAAAGATTATAAGCCAGAAAAATAGCATCTACCGACTCCAATGGGGAAATTTTTCGAAGACGAAGAAAGTCTTAACCACCTCGTCACTAGCGTTCACCCCAAAAAACAAAAAGGGGAAATAAACAAATAGAGGAATGGGAAAAAGGATTATACGTCCGAGTTCATCGGAATATCAAAAACCCATCGTGGGAAAAAAAATGGATCTCGAATGTTGACTACGAAAGTTGAACCAGAAACTGGGGAAGATAAATTTCCCCTTACCCTCTCAGAAATGTTTTGAAAGCAGAAGCAAGGTATATTCTACATTTGATTTACTTGGCTTTTCCCCTTTATGTTGCGAAGATTGCAGAAAGTATACGTCCTTTATCTCCCAGACGGGAATTTTAATTCAACAAAGTTCCTTTGGACTGAGCCAAAATCCGGGGGGTTTTCCCAAAGCTATGTTTCAAGTATATTTAGAATCTTAAAGGAAAGGGAATTGTAATCAGTTATTTGGATGATCTCTTTCCACAAAAACGAAAAAGGAAAAGGGCTAGAAAAAATTAAAATTGTTTTTCGAATCCTAAAAATACGGTTTGGGAAAATTAAATTCAAAAAAGCCCAAATTTTTAAAAAAACAATGAATTTCTAGGGCACTTGTGGAAAATGGAACTATTAAAAACCCTCACTGCGAGCACAAGCTGTCAAAAAAATTTCCCCGACAACAACAATAAAACAAGTCCAGAGTTTTCTTGGCAACCGTTATTTCCCAAAAATATCAAGGACTATTCAACGATAGCTAAACCCTTTGGGTTTAACAAGAAAAAAAAAATCCCTTTGTTTTTTTGGGGCTCTCAAAAGCAGCATTTGAGAAATTAAAAAAAATATTATGTCCAAAAGGCCCCTCTTGCATATCTACAAATATGGGGAAGAACAGAACCATACTGCGCTTTAAACAAGGATGGGGGCAATTCTATTACGAAGCCGAAGATGGAAAATTTCATCCCGGTTTACTACATGTCGAAAAAAGACAAATCACAGAAGAAAATATGATAGCTACGAACTAGAGGTACTCGCAATTTCAACAAAAAGAAATTTCGTGTTTATCTTTTTTTGGACAACATTTTAAAATTTTAACTGCTTTTTCAGCATTTCAGAAAACCATGCATAAAAGATCTAATTCTCTTAGCCAGATGGGCTCAATTGAAGAATTTGATTATGGGGAAATAGAGCATAGACTGGGGAAATCAATGAAACATGTTTATGCTCTAAGTCATATCAGTAATGTAATCTGTAACGATACATTAACTTCAAAGCTGAAAAAAGCACAAGAAGAAAACGTAGCATCAAACATTAAATTTTCAAAAACAGAATCAGAAAAATTTTTTTAAGGAAAGGGATACTCTACAAATTTAAATGGTCGAGAAATTTAAACCTAACTCCTAAAGCAATGGAAAACAGAACTAATTAAGTTAATTCACGAAAAAGGTCATTTCTCAGTAGCGAAACAGAAATTTAAAACAAATTTTTTTTTAAACTTCCCAACTTTAAAAAGTAATTGTTAATTGTTCCCCTGTATCAGCTAATAAAAAAACAGGCAAAAAAGGGTTTTTTTAATCCTATTTCCTAAACATCCCCCTAAAATACGTATCATTTGCCATTGGCCTTTACCTTCCCCCAAATAAAAGTTATCAACACATTTTGCCTAGTAGGGCATTTACAAATTTAAGCTTATCCTGTTTAAAAATTGTCTGCTGAAAATCCGGGAAAAATTAAAACTACAACAGAAAACCTTTAACCCCGTAAAATTATCACTGGCAGAGGTTCAGCTTCACTTCAAAATTATTCAACGACTCTGTACTGAAGAAAATATTCAACATCTAAAAAAAACAGGCATTCCTAAAAACGGACAAGTTGAACGGGAAAACACCGAACTTTGATTCCAGTCCTTTCCAAGCTATCGTTGACGACTCACGAAAAGGTAAAAAACGTCGACGATTACAAAAAATCTAAACAGCCATATGTCGAAGCACAAAATGGACACCATTCGAAATTTTTAAAAGGAACCAAAATGCGTAACAAGGAGGACATTCAATCAGAGACCCTGCTAGAAGAAAGGGCCCCGGGAAAAACTACAAGAAAAACTGAATTTCCCAAGGAATGACGCCAAAAACATCGAAACCATAAAACTGAGAACCGAAGACATACAACAAAGAAGAAAAAATGGGTCCCAATGTACAAAGAAAGGGGATCTAGTAGCTATCAAAGGACTCAATTTTGGAACTGGACTAAAACTACGCCAAAGTTCTTAGGTCATATAAAATAACTAAAGTGATTCTAGAGATAGATATGAAATGGAAAGGGGTTTGGTCATCACGGGACCGAAATCCACCACCACCTCAACGTTTAAGAAATATTTTTTTTACAAATTAAATTTTGGATAGTAATTTTATATTTAATCTTTCTCATTATATCCTTTTCGAAATAATTTCTATTATGTGGTGAAAATCGTTTTCCAATAATTATCTTATATTCGTTTTTTTAACAATTATTATATTTTAGTATTATTCTTTTTCCTTTCGACCTATTTGAAGGGTATTTTTTTTTTTGTTTGTGATTTGGTATTTAGTTAATTCAAGTCGAAATAAGAATATTTTGGTATTTTTTATTTTTTTTTTAGATCCGGTTAAAATATCGGGTTCATCTTTTCATCTGTATATTTTATTATAATAAGAACAATATTTTTTTTTTTTTTTGATAAACATTATATATTTAAAATTTATGGTTATAGCTGAAACAATTTAGCTTTCTTTATAAATAATTTAGCTCTCACATTGTAGGCTGGGGACCACTCAGTCAGGGGGAGGGGATTTTGTAGGATATTCCATTTGTAAGAATTAGATCATATCTTTACCGGGTCGGGAATTCTAATCAAAAAATTACATCAACGCCCCTTTCGTCCTTTTTAAAAAAAGGGCATGAAACCTTTTCCCCGAAACCCCAACATTCGTCGGGAAAGTCGTGTTTGCGCGCGCTACTTTAAAACCCCCCAGGCGGGAAATCTTAATAGTACCATAACGGTTCTATCATTCTCCGCCAGGCGTAAGTCTTAATGCACCATAATGAATTCTATTTAATCTCAATTCCCCCCTTAAATAATGTGATCTAAATTCCTTTTTTGAAATATTTTTATCTAACTTTCCCATTCTTTTTTAAATATTCCCCATGTAAATACTCCCCATAATTTTTTAATAAATTGTTTAGTTTTTAACTAGTTTCTTTCTTGAACTATGTTGTCTCTTTTCAAATTAACTAACACACCCCAAAAAACCCCCAGACACCACGCCATAAACACCCCCCCATCTGAAGAAACAATCTTTTGGAAAATTTCGTTGGATTCCCCTTTTTTTCCTTTTTATCTACCCTTTATCTGTTCTAAGATGGGGGATGTTTAAAAACCACGATGCGTTTCAAGTTCCCCAAAAAACGTCCGCAACTACCCCCCCACCGAACGAAGCCATCTCTAAACGTGAAAAGGGGGGAAAATCCCAAGTGATTCATTTTTTTTTCATCAGACAGATGCCAGAACAATTTTATCAAAAGTTGAATAAAGTAAGCGAAATTTGAAAAAAAAGTAGCATGAAAAAAAATTTTATTTCAAAATCAGAAAAAAATGGAAAATTTAAAAAGGCATATAATTCATCTATTATAAAGGAACTTTTATCTTCAATCATTACGACCAAAACAACATAGTACTTCGCCATTCATTTGGACCGAATCCCCTCCCCGAAAAGGGGGGCCTTCATCGTTTTCGAGTTTGCATTCCTGTCTATTGGCCTCTTTAAAGCCAAGTAAACCGTTTGTATGCTCTGTTGGCCTTGTCGGCCATCCTGGTGACAATACCAATTTCTTGGGTTTATTTCATAACCGGGGGGACCCGGCCCCCATCAGGGATCTTCCGCTTTGGGCTGGGCCCGATTCAATTTCCCAGTGGATCTCAACTCGGGAGTGGTGCGTGAATATTAACGTCACACTGTTCAGTTACACGGGGCTTTTTGGGGACGGACCCGTAATTTCGAACCAGGGCAAGTGACGTGGACTCACCGGCTGGCACCACCCCTCTAACAACATCTTCATCTCAAGGAATCATTTAAACAATTTTAGAAAGTCCTCCTCCAAACCTAACTTGTTTTTTTA
>BMAV01001553.1:0-18081 GCA_019973955.1 Trichonephila inaurata madagascariensis
ATAGTATAGTCAAATATAGGGGAATGTTGTCTGACTTTAAAACTACGCTTATGTTAAATATTAAATAAAAGTTCCTAAGGCTAGGAATTTACAATTCTACTGCTATGACTGACTATCTCTTCTTGAACCTATACTGTTTTGTAATATTTCGGCTTATTGCTTTGCTTTATCAGATTTATGATAATTTGGTATCTATGTAATATATGTGTGTGTGTAATAACTCCCTCTAGCATTCTTTTAATTAACTCTTTTTAATAATATTCAAACAAGCGTTGATTTTTTTAGTTCAAAACTAACACCTTAATATTAATCAGATATCCCTTTCCCACCCATTTTAACCAATCAGAGCTCTTATTGCAAAATAGTCACGCGATTGTCACTGCCGGTGTATAAAGCGAAAATCTTTTGTGATCGCTCTCTTTTTGTCTGCTTGCCTTCACCATGTAAATGTCACCGTATGCTTTTGCCTCCAGCTCGTCGTCTTAAATATGTGTAAATAACTGCAGCTCTTTTATTTATTGTGTTTTAAGTGTTCGTGAGTTTACTGTGTTGTCGTAACGCCTTTGATGTTTCATGTCAAAATAAAAAGATGAACGTCCTCTCTGAAGATGTTTTCTATAAAACCCTGCGTAAACAAACGAATACACCAACACCTGCAAACGCTATTACATATATGTTCTATATTAATTAAGTAGTTTTAGTTAATTTTTCCTTGTTATTATTTTCCTTAATAATAGCATTAAGGTATCCGACTACGTTCGGAACTATGATTTTAAAAAAGCGCATAAATGGATAATTTTCCTGACATTTAGTGTCAATTAGATTAGAATACATGTATAAAATTGTTTTAAGAATATTTTGACAAAAAAATTATTTAAATACAATATTTCGGCAAAAAAATTAACTTAGAATAACCTTTCTTCAAAATGTTCTGCTTTTGTGAAAAATGCTTCTATTATAATAATATTTTGCTTGTATATAGCTCAAACCTCTATACAGAGGTTCAACTATGATTTCTGAAACATTCACATTATTTTCAGAGTTATAACCAATTGAATTAATTATCGGAGTTTTTTTCTTGAAATTTCTCCCCTTTGTTGTCGTAAAACATGGATAAACCCACTTCTAAGTCATATATTTCAAAAATTCTAGTTGAGCCTCTGTACATAGGTCTGAGCTATATCCAGGCAAAATATTATCATAATAGAAGTATTTTTCACAAAAGGAGAATATTTTGAAAATGGGTCATTCTATGTTCATTTTTTACCAAAATAATGTACTTAAATAATTTTTTATTGTAATACTATTCTTAAAACAATTTCATATACATTGTCTAATCTAAGTGACACTAAATATCATAAATATTATCCATTTATACGCTTTTGCAATATCACGGTTCCGAACGCAGTCGGATACCTTAATGGATTTATATTCCTATTTCCTTTCCCTACAGCCCAGTAGTATAGGTGTATTACAAGTGAAGGTTGGCCGTCATCAGAATAATATTTTAACTTGAAATCTACCACCCATTCGGTATAGTGGTAAGCAACACTGACTGCGGCGCCGTTGGGTGTTGGTTCGAATCCCGGAGAAGGTATGGATGCTTGTAAATGTACAGTGCCTTCGCGGCATGGAAGTACTCTAAATAGCCGTCGAGCCGCAAGTCCTCTCGTGAGGTTGGTGGAAGGAAAGAAAGGTGGGAGACTCCTGACTACACTCAGGGTGGTCTCCCTCAAAATTGGGGTGGAACCGAGGCAAATCGTACTGTCACCAGCATGGTGATCAAAGCTAAGGCTAACGACAAGCATACAAATCTGGCCTTTTGCTGCGATGAATCTCGTGGAATTTGACCTGATGCTACTGTCGATCAGTGGCATAAGTAACAACAACAAACTTGAAATCTTAGTTCCTAAGGCTAAAAGTTGGCTATTGCACTAATGTGGCTACTTATACTTTGTAGTTGTTCTTCTATTTATGTTTTGTGCGTGTGCTTTTGAATTATAGTTATTTAGTGTGTGTGTGTGTCCAGGGGTGGCCTTACGGCCGGACAAACCGGGCACCTGCCCGAGGTGGCAAATTCTAAGGGAGGCATTTGGATTGAATTTGAAAAAAAAATTGTTACAAAAAATTTTACATATTTTCTGAAATACTATTGGGTGTGAATTTGGTATTTCATTTATTGTATCTTACTTCCTTATTTTATATTCTGTTTAATGTCAAAGTTCTTTTATGTTGAAACTTAAGAATTCGATGTGGGATTATATGTTCAAATGTGAAATTTCTTAAGTTTACACATCTTTCACTAAAAACTTTCTCCGCATCCCAGAGTAGGGTCACTATGGACATTCCTTTCACTCATCCGACATCCGGTGTCCACTATCCAAAGGGGGACGGGCAATAGTAGTTTTTTGAAGATAGAGAGCCACACGAGATGTTTTATTTTAGTCTTGAGTGTGGTTAATATAAAGTAAAATAAACATTTGTGATCCCCACCATCAATACTCTTTTAGAAGATATTGGCATGCTGAAAAGGGTGATTTCTTCTCCTACATTTTACTCGTTTGAATTAATAACGAATAACTTATTTGGAATTATTTTGTATTTGACTTAAAATAATATATATATATATATATAGGCTTATTCTCTACAAACAAGAGATAACATCCAACAATCACATTCGAAAAACACATAGACAGTAGGAAAATCACACAATGAAGGACATATGAGTAACCGAGAATAAAAATTATAAAATGGATGCTGTAGTGTTATAAACATTGCTGACTTAGGACAGCTAATATATAAAATAATTTATATAAAAGTGGGGTTGAACACGTTTTATGACCAGCCAACCTTCCCCCTTTACGTAAATAATACTGAGCAAAAATCAATTGAAAATAATAGATAGGAATATCTGAATCCATTACAAGATAGAGGTAACTTACCTAAAAATTGCACTTACAAATGCAAAGCCCGCGCTAAATCTGAGAGCAATAAATAAGTTAATGCAAGATTCTGGACCCTAATGCAAATTCAAGGCTTTTGAATAGTAAAAACAAAAGTGTAATAACAAAAGTATAAAAAGAATGGAAATAAAAATTAATATATATATAATATAGCTACGTTGCCTTTTTTGTTGGTAAGAACAAACTTTTTGTTGTATCTTTTTTTATTATTCAAGTTTTATAGGTGTGTATCTTTGTGAACAATTTATCCTTTTTAATTATAATTTTTTGCTTTGGAGAGAGGGGTGACATTTTCCATTTTTGTCCGGGGTGGCGAAACTGCTAGAACCGGTGCTTGTGTGTGTGTGTGTGTGTGTGTGTGTATAATTCATAATACTTTATAAAATGTAGAAGATATTACGATATTGAATAAAGCTAACTTCACAATAGAACTACAAAATGCGTTTTAAGTTGTAATAAATGTCTATAATCCTTTTTATTCTCACATCCTGTCGTTAAAGAAACAAATAGCATTCATTTTTGTTTGACTTGATTCCACCGTAATAAAACTGACTGAATATGTTATAAATTAGTATAGTTAATCATATACTGTACGCAATTTCGATATTTTCTGTAAAAAATATTCAAGTAGTTTTTTTTAAGAAACAGAAACGTTTTATAATTCAAACTATCCTGTTTTATCATTCTCAGTTATGAAGGCAAGATTAGGAACATAAAAAGAACTCTCTGTATAATAGAATTCTATACTTTATGAGCGTTTAAATGTATCACTAATTCGTATTAGGTCCATTATGGAGAAAAACATTTACGTTCCCCTGAATCGAAAAAGCAAGCGATTTTAAAAAGTTTTATCTATAAAAAAAAACCATTTTAAACACACACTCACACTCAAAACAGCACAGTAGATACTGAAGCGAAAGAATTGAAAAGTCGATACCGAGATATTAAGGGTTAAGAACAGAGAAAGGGTTGAATGCTTTTCATACCAAAAATAAATGGCTTAAAAGTCATTTTATAACCTTTTCTTATAGATTCTAAGCCATTTCCATCGTTATCGGAAAGTGTTTCAAAAAACTATTGAAGTGAGATTTAATAATAGCCAATTTCATTACCTCTTTTCTGAAAATAGGGCTATAAAATGCTCTGAATAGATCGATCTGAGTGTTTAGCGTGATTTTTTATTAAAAATGTACCTTCTTTCATTATTTTTTCAGGAATAAAAAACGCGCCAGATGTTGTAAGTATTCGAAAAGCTGATAACGCAGCGACTCGACTCAGTGGAATGTCTGGAGGCAGTAAAAGCTGCAGACAATTTTCTAAGAAGCTTATCAAATGCTACTCAACTTGTTTCATTACAAAGACCTTGTGGCTAGATTGCCTATTAATGAATCTAACAGCAACACAAAGAAATGCTCTAATAAGAGACGAAGATTGTGAAAGAGAAGCTTTTTTCTCTAGTTAAAAAAAAGAGAGAGAATTTAATGCGATTAGCGACAAACGAGCAAAAATATATACATTTAATGCACAAATGCATTAAGTTATGTAGGTATTACATTTTGTTTGATTTGTAATTAGTTTCTGAATAGCATAGTCGTAAGGAAAGAAATATAAATTTGTCCAGGAAGAGTAACATGTTATACATGTATATATTATTAAAAATTATGCATTGTTTCTTTAAAGGAAAAAATTTAAAGAATTATTTATCGGCAATTTATTCATTATAAATTAATTTGATATTTTTATTTCTTATTTTTAAGGTGTCTCAAACAATGCTTTTTCTATGTTATTCATCTGCTTTTCCTGAAATTTAATGATTACGAAAATATAATTTTAGTTACTAAAGGCTAAATCAAAGTTTTTTTTAAAAATTTTATCACTTTTATAAACCATTGAGTTTTATATTTTTCACTTCTTAAAATTTCAAAAGATATTTTGAAGATCTTTGCTTGATTATTGATTTAAAAACTAGTTGAATTTCACCTTTTTATTGCAAGAAATGTATTTTGAAGACATATTTTTTTCACGTTTGCCGATTTAGGAAATAGTTTTAAATTAATAATGTGTAAACCAATAATCAATCTGAAAAAAAATTAAGGATTTTTTTGTTCTGTTTTAGATTTTTTTTATATGAAAGCTTTGACTTTTACTCTTCTAGGCTACATTTACAATCTAAATTAAATGATAGTTTAACAATGTTAACATTTTATTTCAAGATTACATACTTCTATTTTAGCAACAAAACTGAACATTTTTAATACATTACGTTAACATATAATAATTAAAATAATCATAAATAAAAATTAAAATCTATGTGAGATATATGCTATAGAAGAGTTTTAAGGCAGTTTTACTATTTTAACGATGACAAATTTTAAAACGCAAACGTTTCTTATTTATTTATTTTCATCATTTACTATTTCAAAAACGAACAAAAATACACTTAAAAATGTTAAGGGGACACAGTACGATTCAATTGACAAAAATTGGTCAAAAAAATCAAATCTAATTTTTTTATCCTAGATTATTCTTCATACCCTTTTTCTATAACCTCACAAAACTTAAAAGCTCTAAGCTTAAAAAACGCAGAATCATCATGGCTTTTACGTTCGTTTTTATTCACATCCCTGTGGCAAATCAAAACTTTAAACTTACGTATCTCAGAAAGATAAAATAACTAGTTTGTCTTCATTTAAAATGCTGCTTTTTTTCTACTGTGCCTAATGCTTTGAATTTTTTCCTACTTGTTGCTAATAGTGCATGTAACAAAAGTTGGTACGTCAAAGCAATACTTATTTTTTTTAAAATAATTGAACTCAGAATTTATACATTTTTTAAGTAATTTTCAATAAGCATTCATAAAAAGAAGTATTGTACAAATCCCAATCATGTTATCGCAAAACCTATACCTACTTTTGCTACACATAGTTTGCTGTACTTGTAAATCAAATTTCATACGTGTACGTAAATTGTTGTAGGAGAAGTAGCATTTTAAAATCAGTTCAAAAAAAATCTTAAGTTTTTTGCTTAAAAAATTAAATGGATTATGAAATTTTTTTTAAAAATTCATAAAGTGAATTTTTATAAAATTTTGAGCATACAATCGATTTTACATTGTATACACACGTACAAGGCAACCAAAAAAAGTTTGAAAATCCTTAAATTTAAAATTTTTGTGTAAATTGTACCATGTCCCCTTAAAAAAACTTCATTGGCTCTGTATTCAAATGCCAAAGTCATTATTGAAAAGTACATTAAAAAAAAAAAGATCAGCATTGAAGAAAATCCTTCTATGATAGCAATGGATTTCAAGAAAATGGTTTAAATGTCACTGTCGAAAAAAAAGGGGAATCCCAAAGTATTTGGTAATATCGACTAAGTCCATTATTCAGCATTTAGAAAAGTGAACAATAACATACATCAGATTTTAAAATATCTAAGGTTACTAACATAAAAGAATAGTTTCATTATTCTTCCCATTAGATTTATAGAGTTAGAGATTAGTCCAGGAGATACAAAGTACTAATGAAATATATGATAACACAGGAATATTCTTTTCATCAAATCCTTCCTTGGAACGGAGGGAGGGAAGAATTACGTACAAATATATATCCATACATAGAAAAAAGAATCGACCGTTATTTTCTTTTATTCTTTCTTGGGGGCCGACGTATATTCAAATATTCGCTACGTAAGAAAGACAAAGATAAAGAAATCTAAATGGGATAGATGGAAAAGAAAAATCTCACCTTTAACTTTCCGGCTAGGGGAATTTTATCGATTCTTTCAACCCGTGCACCCCCTCTCGTCCTCTGTCCTACTTCTTGGGGGAATTCTGCGAATCCCCCCAATGGGTGCCTCTCCCCATGAGTCACGACGCTCCCGTAGTGGTATTGAGTATGGGGTTTCGTCGCTCGAAAAGGTACTCGGCCCAATCCCGTGCTGTCGCTCCAAGGGGTACGATACCTGTCAATAAAAGAACCAATTATATTTTATACATCCTACAATTATAGCGTTATATACGACAAAAAAGTCATTAGTTCATTGAGTTTTTTCCTGGAACGGAGTTTCCAGGCATTCGCCAGACGTTTCAAAAGCATCTTCAGACAGACATGCGCTCCAATGTAAATATAGATTGGCGCGGTTACATTAAGTACAAGGTTATCAGAAATGAATGACCCGATTACAAAATTTAATAATTTCCAGATGAATTATTAGAAAATGATCATTAATACATCATTGTAAAGAAAAAATCTGAAATTTTGTAATCGGAATATTGTTTTTGTCAAATAGGTGGCATCAATGTTGTTATTGTGAACAGAAGTGGAAATGGAGTCATAGTGGGGGAATGCATTTTGTGTGCTCTCGTTTCTAAAAGTTTGTCAGTAATCACGGTTCAGCATGCATTTCTGACAAAGTACCATATAAATGCACCGATATCTAAGAGTATAAGAAGATGGTATAAACAGTTTTAGAAAACTGGATTTTTGTGTAAAGGTAAAAGTCCAGGGTGACCAGGTTCGCAATGATATTATACCGGTGAATAAGGGAAGTTGCATTGAACACAATTGAGAAAACAAATTTTACTTTACGTCCAAAAACATTACGTATGAAAAAAATTTCATCTTTACAATGAAATCTTTATTGATCTGGGAATTACTAAATTTTGTAACCGGGTCATTCATTTCTGATAACCCTGTATATCCCTTTATTGTGCTGCTTTCTGGAAATTTAGAATGTTCCATAAATAAATTATTTTTCGCATTAATATATTATTAATTCGAAACTAATTATTAAGATTCTATTTGTGATTATACCATAACAGTATTACTTGTAGGTGCTTTGCTGGAAGCCTGTAGAAGAACGTAAATACTAGTTTCTTCTTAAAACTTCAAGCTTAAGGGATTTTTACACAGCTGGGGCACTCAAAACGAAACCAGATTGATTGATTGATTGAATATTAACGTCGCACTGTTCAGCTACACGAGGGCTTTTGGAGACGGACCACGTAATTTTGAACCATGGTCAAGTGACGCGGACGACACCTGAGCTGGCACCCCCCTCTCCTAACTACCACACCAATGGGAGGACGTTTCAGCTCTCGACAGATTTAACGTCCATCGCTGCCCTACACGGCGGGTCTTTAGTGGTACTGGGCTCGAACTCGTGACAAGGCAATCCACGATCCGATACCTATTCCACTCGGCTACCGCGGTCACACGAAACCATATGAAGGTAACATCAAATCGCATGAAATTTTCACCTTGCGTATAGCGTAAAGGCATATGTATTTCTACTCAGATGCATTTCATGGGCGATTAATGACTAATAACAAGCGCTGCATACCTGGAGAACAGAATGCCGCTTTGAAGTACTTGAACTGCTTCGGTATACCTCGAAGAAGAATACGAACATCGTTTGAATTCTACAGTAGAAAAAATGTTGCCAATGCGAATACGGATAATTCTTTCGATAAATCCTGGTTTCTGTCGGTTGTAGTTAAGCAAAAATGATGCATATTAAAAATCGATGGGTGCAGGAAGGAATGACTAACCGTTGGCATTGATTCCACCAGCTTCGTCACACCAGTACATGTTATGACAGGTATAAGATGAGCATTGCAGTAATGAATTTCTCTATAACACCAAGAATCTATTTTCAATAAAATACGTTGTGCGACAATCCATGTCCACAAGGTGTATGTTGTAGCGATTACTTTTGTCTAAGAACTACAGGTGTTTGCTTTTTTAATGGTGCATATTGAACGACGGACAAGGGCAACCAAATGGCATGGCATTATCTTTATAGGCGAGTCAATGTTCCATTTCTGCACGCAACAAACACTACTAGATTAGACATCGTGGCTCTAATGCTTGTTAACACCTTGGAGAAGCGGAATGAGTTGCTTTAAGTATCTGACTACATTCGGAACCGTGATTTTAAAAAGGTGCATAAATGGATAATTTTTATGATATTTAGTGTCACTTAGATTAGAATACATGTATAAAATTGTTTTAAGGACATTTTAACAAAACAAATTATTTAAATACAATATTTCGGCAAAAAATTAACTCAGAATAACCTTTATTCAAAATATTCTCCTTTTGTGAAAAATGCTTCTATTATAATAATATTTTGCCTGTATATAGCTCAGATCTCTGTACAGAGGCTCAACTATAATTTTTGAAAAAATCACATTATTTTCATAGTTACAACCCATAGAAATAATTATCGGCGTTTTTTTTTCTTAAAATTTCTCCCCTCTGTTGTCGTAAAACATGGATAAACTCACTTCTAAGTTATATATTTCAAAAATTCTAGTTGAGCCTCTGTACAGAGGTCTGAGCAGGCAAAATATTATTATAATAGAAGCATTTTTCACAAAAAGGAGAATATTTTGAAAATGGATCATCCTATGTTCATTTTTTGTCAAAATATCGTACTTAAATAATTTTTTTTTTGAAATGCTATTCTTAAAACAATTTTATATACATTTTCTAATCTAAGTGACACTAAATATCATACATATTATATATTTATACACTTTTGCAAAATCACGGTTCCGAACGTAGTCGGATACCTTAAGACGTCTCTGCGTTGGTCTGGTAAGGTGATACAAAAGACAATACTAAAGGTATCCGACTACGTTCGGAACCGTGATTTTAAAAAAGCGCACAAATGGACAATTTCATGATATTTAGTGTCACTCAGATTAGAATACATGCATAAAATTGTTTTAAGGTCATTTTGACAAAAAAAATTATTTATTAGAATTTTTGAAAAATTCACATCATTTTCAGAGTTACCACCAATTGAAATAATTATTGGCGTTTTTTTCTTAAAATTCCTTCTTTCTGTTGTCGTAAGATATAGATAAACCCACTTCTAAGCTATTTATTTCAAAAATTCTAATTAAGCCTCTGTAGAGGGGTCTGAGCTATATACAGGCAAAATATTATTATAATAGAAGCATTTTTCACAAAAGGAGAACATTTTGAAAAAAGATTTTTCTAAGTTACTTTTTTGCCAAAATATTGTGTTTAAATAAATTTTTTTGTCTAAATGTCCATAAAACTATTTTATACACGTTTTCTAATCTGAGTTACACTAAATATCGTGAAAATTATCCATTTATGCGTTTTTGCAAAATCACGGTTCCGAACGTAATCAGATACATTAAGACTTCTGGAGGTCCTGGGCCCCTACGCACGAAGTAGAACTTGGGCCTTTACACAAATGTAGGCCTCACCTTTGACGCTTAAAAGTAGACATTACATAGCATACATTGTCAAATACTAGCACAAATAATAACCTGAAACAAATAAATATGCATGACTTATAATCGCACAAACCGGCTCGATCGACAACCTAATTTTGACTGAATGAGTAATGACCATGTATGGTGGTAGGCTTCGGCCTATACATGAACGATGGTCATCTTATTTAGCCAGTTGATTCATTGTCGAAAATTACCTGTTTTTTGTAGAATATAACCGGAAAAAAACATTTGAAGGTTGAAATTATTCAAATTATAAACTTTTTAATGCTGAGGCTCCCATTGAGGCCAAGGTTCAGGGCCCAGACCCAGTTAACCCATGCCTTAAGACGTCCCAGGTCCTTCGCCTGATGTTAAAAGTTTGGGGTGGTATTAGCTTACCTTCCCACAGCCCCTATACCCTTTTTATATGTATTGCTGATACAATTACTGGTCAGTGTTATATCTTTCAGGTTTGGGAATCTGTCGAGTTTCCTTTTCTACATTTGGTAGGAGCTACATTCCAACAAGACAATGCGTTACCACACACACACAGATGTGGCACGCCATCTTCAAAACTTCTTATCTCGCCTAATATTCCATTCTTACTTTAGCCTACCCATTCTTCCCATCTATCGCCAATGGAACCGGCGAGGTTGTTGACTGGAAAATAAATGGCGTGCATGCACTTTGGCCGTCACACCAGATCTACGTTGGTAATGTGTGAAATCAGCTTAGACCCGGTAAAAATTCAAAGTTTCTTTCATTTAATGCTGATGCACATAACAGCGGTTATTGTCAACCGTGACTGTAAGATTCATTAGTGATTTTTTTTCTTGTATCTCACAGAAATTTGTTTCTTGTAAGGTATGATGAGTCTCTATTAATTTGAATTTCTTATCTCTTATACTTAAAGTTGCATTTTCAATGGACAGCAGTGCAGAATTTGAAATTGGAGCGTAAGCACTTTTTGTAAAACTAAAATATAAATTTTAAATCTCTTAACTCGGCTAGCCACGTAGTACAATATGTTATGAATCACACTTATCATTCATTCAAAACTGTGAATATTGATTTCTACCACACTTTTTTTATTTGCATGTAAGTCTGTGTTTCAAATATAAATTTGTGATTTTGCTAGCCTTCTTAAAGTATCCAGTCTTTATTGCAGTACATCTGAAATGTCCAATATTCAATCATAATTTTCATCGCGCTCCCTTCCATACAATAATAATACAATACTTTGACGCTAAAGCTACAATACAACTTTAACCTCTTAAGCGTATATGAACGTCTCACTCAGCCAGTGTATAAATTTCCTTTGACGTATATATACTTCTTTCTAAATATTATTTTTTTTCTGTTCGCTGTTATCTATAAAATTATTCGGAAGGTTTTGGATTGCAAAAAAATGACTTTGGCAGTGTTTGCAAAGGATTGACTTATTTCAGAGGATTTTCTTATTTTTATTCCCTTTCTCCTCTTCCAATAGACCATATATCCATGCAAATGTGTAAAACGGTGGCATTGAGAAGAGAATAGCATAAATTTAATTGATAGTTAAGGGGGATTAATTATAAATCGTACAAAAAAATTATCAAGATAAGTGTTACTTTTGGTATATAATTTTGTATATGACAAACTCGCGCGCGCGCGAGTGGGGTTACTGGAAATTATAAAACTTTTTCTTAACTTAGTATTGTTAAATTAATTATAAAATGCATTGTGCAGTACTGATACATTTATAAATGTATTATATCAGTGTAAAAGTTTTTTTATTTATTTTTTATTATGTCAGAACGTGTTTTGTTTGTTTACTTTCAATAAATTAATAACTTTTTTAAATAATCTTTTGTTTTCTACTTTTTAATATGCTCGCATTCCCTTCCTGAGATTATCACGTCTTCCCTAGGGGGGGGGCGGCCCCACAGTTTGAAAAGCACTGCTTTAATGTCAGAAAATATTTTGAGAAAAAAAACTGTTTGAAATTCTTCGTAAACCTGAAGGAAAATGCTATTATTTTATCCATTCCCCTAAAGTGGAATGGCGTATTTAGATAAATGAACTGTAATACATGTGTTTAAGCAGCTGTGGTATTCTCGGAAGAAAATTACTATTTATTTTATGTTCCTTTCACATTAATTATTTAAGGATTATTAAAAAACACGTGGAGTTGTGACATTGCGCCTGTTCCTAAAAGGATTGCCCGACACGAAAGTAAACTGCGACGCTTATCTAAATAAAGCTAATATGCAATTACTTTTTTTGTGTGTGTCCGCTGTTATTTTTTATGACTTGTCTCCAAGGCAAGCGGAAAGAAAGAGTGGAAAGATCAGCCACGAAAGTATTAAGCAGTCCATTGACGAAGATTGCTTTTAGCTACAAGCGATCTTCTATGATATTAAAAAAATGCATTAAATTGTTTATTTTAATTAAAGTAAATTTTATATTAAATCTTTCGTAAAAAGCTGTATATCCTAATTGAATATCCACAAATAATGTAAGAATGCTATAGTTTGTTTTTAAAAAGTGAGATAAAATGTAGCGAAATAAGTTTTTTTTTTTTTTAAAAAAAAAAAAAGAAAATTTGAATCAGTTACATTGGCGTAGCTAGTTTTGAGTGGGCCCTGTATCAAAATTCCTTCAGGGATTCTTTTTAGATATTCGAGTGCTGTTTGTGGGACTGTAGATGCACATGTTGGGGCCCCTGCAGCTTAGGGGCCGCGTATCATTGATACGGCGGTAGTCGAGCCCCTGATCATTTACTTATAATTAGTAAATCAATATATCATTTGTGATTTCACAATAAATTGCATCATATGAGAAAACTGTTCGATCAAATATTTTTCAAGAAAGAAGGGGAAAAAAAGAGAACGTTCATACAACACTAACGTTATGATAAATATGCGCAAATATTTTCATAATCTAAAATGAAACAAAATAATGTAAAATTTTACATGTAAGAAATTTTAAAAGTAAATTTAAAAAAAAAAAAGGATTATATTCCAGTTTAAGAATATCAAGAATGATAAACATTCAGCCATAGATTCTTTATTGCCTTGTTTCTGGAAATATTAAATATCTCCTTTACAATAAATTCTAATTGTACCAAAGATGTCATTTGGTTCTCATCCGGACATTCGAAATAATTTTGTTCGTCAATATCATAATTTTACATAATTTTCAATTACAATTTATAAACATAAAAAGTACAATATTAAGGATTGCGCTATACAGTAGAACGTCGTTTATTTGAATCAATTGGGTCTGGACACCGTTCGATTGTTTGAATAACCGAAAATCGAATGCGATCCATGCAATATATGAAACCGGACACTATACGAATATTGAAAACCATCACATGCGGGAAACGTGCTTGAAGAAGAAGCAAAATAGGTGCAAAATGTCGCAATTTTATCTTTATTGTGGAAAATAATCACTTAATTTTCGCTGTACATCTTCGTTTTGTTTTTACTGCAAGGTTTCTGATTCTTATGAGCAGCAGTAGTTGAGTAGGACAGCACTCTGATTGTTGTTCGTACCACTGCATAGCTGTCTCTGTCGCAGAAAACGCTTCAGCATTTGATGGACCCTTGCTACTTTCGTTGTTGTTGTTGTCCTCGTCTTCATTCGTTTCATCGTCGAAAGGGTCGGATTCTTCTTGCATGGAGTTCACAATCTCGTCATCATTTAGCATTTGAAATCCAGTCTTCTGCATCTCATGCCATTCAGGTTTCTACGTCTTCTTCATCGCATTCTTGAAATCCTGGGATCGATTGGACAAAGTCGGTAATGTCCTCCCTGTGGTCGTCATTGAAGTCTTTTTCGCTTTCTAAACCTAAAACTCCTCAAATATCCCTGACCTTGGGTTTTCCCGTCACTTTTGTCCTCACGCGAAACAACTGTTGAACATTGAACTGTTCGAAAACTGCCACGTGTGGTCGCGCATTATCCTGTTGAAATATGGCTGTGGCCAAGCCCTGAATGTAAGGAAGGACAACTGACTCCAACACCTCGGATATATAGCACTGGCTGTTTAAAGTACCGGCAGTGCGCACTAGAGGAGTGCGAGAGTGATATCCAATACCGCCCCATACCATAATACCCGATGCATGACCAGTCTGGCGGTGCATAACGCAGCTGTTCAGCATCCTCTCTCCACGGTGTCTCCAGACTCGAATCCGACCATCGTGGTGTTGCAGACAGACGCGTCAGTAAAGACAACTTCATTTCCTTCTGCCGCCCACATTCTTCTTTCATCGCACCATTAGCGGCGGAGACGTCTGTGGTTCTGCGTCAAGGGTAGACCAAGCAATGGACGTTTCGCGGACAGACCACTCTGCTGTGAACGGCGTCGAATGGTAAGCGCAGACACTGAATGATGCGTTACAAACTCAATGTGCTGTGATATGGTTCGTGAGGTGACTGAGCAATCCGACACTGCCATGCGCACAATTTACCTGTCCCCACTTGAAGTGGTGCACTAAGGTGGATGCGATCGACGACGTTGGTCCGTCATACCCTCTTTCATCCAACGGTAACATATCCGCATTACAGTTGTTTGGTTTCGTCCAACACGACTACCGATTTTCCTGAAAGATAATCCACAATCTCGGTAGGCCACTATCCTTCCTCTGTCGAACTCGGATACTTGATCAAAAGCTGATCGCTGTTTTCTACGAGATATAACTGATTGTTTTTTGAAAAAACCACAAGAAAAACACAACTGCCGAACTTGAAATCGCCGAAATCTCCAAGCCTTAAATAGCGCTTTCTGGAGGCGCCACGGGCGCACGTGATGTGTGTCTATGCTGAAATTCTAATCATTTGTATATCTCACGTCCGCTAATGCATGTTGTAAATTTCATGTTATTTGCATGCTTCCTTCAGGGTGTTGCATTTACGGTGGCCAACAGTGTACATTAAATATTATTTGATCATTGCATTACTATATTATATAAACATTATTATATTATCTATGTCTGGATATACATGAAAAAGTAATGAAAACAATAACAATAATTCATTTTGTTTTAAATTTTCACTCAATAAATGTTTTTTTTTGTTCCCAAGTCTGATATAAAGGTACATATTTTTATGTACCCCGCGAGATTATAATGTTTTTCCGAAGTCATTTGCGTTGAACACCCCTGCTGAATATCATGACACAAACACATTTTTAATTCTTTGTTTTCTGTATTTCAACCTGGGATTCTATGTTTCTTTTATCGTAGTTATATTATATGTTTGTAAAACTGATTCAGAGTAAAAGGGGCTGTCACATAATTGTATATTCATAATGTATTAGAGAGAAAGATTTCGTTTTTGTTACAAATATTCTTAATTATATATAAAAACTTTGATTTATTTGAACTATTAATATCTTTTTTTAATTGAATTTGAGAAACACTTGCATTTTGTTAATAATATGAAACATTTTGCGGATGTGTTACAGGTATGAGATATAAAGTTTTTCTGCTGAAATTTCTTGCCAAAGCAGAATGTAAAAATTCAAAAACAACAGGAAACTCCATAATGAAGAGTTGAGTACTATGCCTAGACAGAACCAACCATACTACATCAGTTTTTGAATTAAACAAGGATCAAATATTAGAAAATGTTCAATACAGTGCGTTAGAATAATTAGATGACACACACAAACCCCTTGAATTTCTGGTGTAAAATGTTTTACCTTCAAAGATATTGAAGTGGCACACTTATCCGGAGGACACAACCCGGGACCTTTCGATCCACAACCGAGTAACTTAACTCCTATACTAAAACGATCACTTTAGTACTGAGTTTGTTACTGGCTTATATAGATGTGATACCGCTACGCACTCCCCTATCAGTGAGTTGGTGGATAGGCGAATGAACGATACAATTGTTATTGCGAGCGGTCAGCTGTTGGTGTTAATTGGAGGATTTGTGTCAAGCGAGTTGGACGACATTGTCAGCCGCGTCGAGTGAATTTTTTGACGAGTTTTTGGTTTCTCTTTTTGAGGATAGATGGCGCCATGACGGTTCAGAAGGTTTCTTAGCTTAGTCAGGAACACCAATGAAGTGACGCGCTTATTCGGAGGACAGTACCCGGGACCTTTCGATCCGAAAACGAGTAACTTAACCACTATACTAAAATGATCACTTTAGTACAGAGGTTGTTACTGGCTTATGTAGATGATACCACTACAGTATTTATTAATTTTATCAACAAACTAATTTGAACTTCTACATTAAAATATTTTTACAGCTGTTCTTGTCGATCTGAAATATTTACTACTAAATTATTTACTTACTCTTCCACTTACTGCAATATGTAATGTGAGAAATTACAAAACAAAGTATTAGAATTAATATCTAGTAAGTTCGTTATTAAATCTCACACGATATTTTTTAGTCTCGCAATTTTAATACTGAGAGACACATTGCCGAAGTGTATGTGTTTACATATACACGAGCATACCATATGATAAAGAATATGTTCTTTACTGACCTTTCCTTTTTTAGTGAAGATGGTGAGCATGGTGTCTAACCTTACATATGATTTTTTAAATCCTAGAGGAATTTTTCTTATTAAATTCAGATTTACCTGAAAAGAATCCTTTTATTTTTACTGATATATTTTTCTATAAACTTTTTCAACAATACCATATTATCTGATTATTCAGATACATTATAATGTAAATACTATTTTGTGTAAGATAGTATAAGCAACATCGGTATTTATGTGCCCTAATAGGATACATTAGTTTCTATTTAGTCTTTTTTGTTCTTTTTAGTAAGACATTTATTTGCGATCAACAGAATAATATATACATTAAGAGTCAATATAAGTGCGTATTTTTTCATAATCATATTCCTCTGTTAAAGGGGTTTTCTCCCGTTTTGAGTTATTTACAAATAATACATTAAGTCTGATATCCAATTTTTTACTGTAAAACAAAAATTTTCATTGTGAAACAAAACTTTTTCATTGAGAAATAACTTTTAGAATCCGTAGTTCATTTTTGTGAAATAATTTATGAGCAGTTGAAAATTAATTATCTAACAACTTGCTAGGTTTGTTCAGTCTCCTTAAGTAATAAGAGTTAAAAATCCAAATTGGATTATAATGCTGGTTAATACGATAATTTTTTGGGATGTTTTGTTACAAAATTATCTAAAACCTTGAATGATACAATCTACAATTAGGGAGATATGTGTGAAATGGATTACTATATTTCTCCCATGTTCACTTACATTTATAATATATAAGCATAAGAAATAAATTGAAGCTAATTTTTCCTTTCTCCAAAAAAAATCATAATCAATCTATAAGAAAGCAATAAATAAATAAATTCAAATGATGTTGTATACCTATGTGGTTAAACTGTAATTCAATATGCGTGATTTACTATGTCATTAAGTATGACTTTGTATATTCACAAACCAGTGAATGAAAGTACTAATATTAATTCTTGTATTTGGTTGAGAAGTTAACATACAGTAGAACCTGTTTTTGTGCGGTCCTTTTTTATGCGATCTTTTTTTTTTCATGCGGTGTAGGAATTTTAACGGTTTTAGCGCCTGTAATGTTTTCTATCAATGTACATTTATACACTTCAAGGATATGAACAGTCTCTCGACAATACACGTTCCATTACTTTCTCGCAACGCACTAGCAGCACGCACTTGATTGAAGACGAAATTTTCAATGACAGTGACATTATCAATGATTTGATAGATTATGAAGACGAATATATGAAGAACTGGATTCTTTGAGAGCAGATACAATATATTCTGGCATCCATCTGTCGAACAAAGCGGAAAAGCATTTTCTTAAAATAGATACCAATTCAGAAAGGAATTTGAAATTCCAAAAAGAGC
>BMAV01001553.1:28081-45179 GCA_019973955.1 Trichonephila inaurata madagascariensis
TTTCCTTTCTTATTTGTTTTACAAGTCTACAACTTATTCTGTAGGCTACAGATTACAGATTTGTATACATAGTCGATTTCAAAAACGTAAAATGGAAGTTGAATTAAAATACTTTGCGTATTAAAGATTAAAGTCCATCTCCTCTGAAAACTTCTAAGATTTTATGCCTAGTCAATTTTATATATATATATATATATTTATATATATATATATTTATAAATATTTAAGATACAATGAAATTTTTAAAAAAATTCGTCATTTTAAGAGAATTTTATCATTAAATAGATATTAAGCATATCAATAAAATGTTTGAAACATCAACAAATACAGAAAAAATGGCATTTTTTTACGGCAAAAAGTAGACAAGGCAATTTTTTCAAAATTGTCTCAGATTCAAAAATTCAAATGAAGGGCTACTAAAATACACTTTATAATACGCGGCGACTAAGTTTGAAATTTTTTAAGGAATTAATGAAAATATCTGTATGTATATTTTTGAAGGTAGGTACTCAGACAATAAACAAATATTAGAAACTAATATTGATGCTAACAATTTAATAATTCCGATAGACTTTAAAATATATTTCTTTTAAGATTTTTCTTTTGATTAATATGTTAGGCAAATTTAACTACAAACTTTAAATAAAATGTTTCCATGTTTTCAAAAAAAATTTTAGCAATGAGGAATTTTTAAAAAAATTAGTTTACTCAGATGTTATAATACTAACCTATTTCAAAAATTTTTAAGGGTATTGTTTTAATCACAATACCACTTTAGTTTCAAAAGTTCTTTCCCATCTTATATTTGAATTTTAATTCCTTTTATAAGTCAAACTGTATTTAAGAATACGTGAGTAAAAAAGGATCATCATTATCAAGTCAAGTAAAAGAATAACAATGCTTTTCAATGTCAGAGTTAATTGAAATTTATTCAACAAAAGCTTATTATTCATAATTTTAATTAGATAGAATGAGAAAGTTTATTGATTGAGATAAAAAACTCATTAAACCACAAAAAAAAGAGGTACTTATGCGAAAATTTCCTTATCGAAAATACTTCTATAACATATAGTTAAAATACTATGAATACAATTTTGAAACGCAAAATAGTATTTAAATAAAATACAAATATGAAAGCAGTGTAGCTAAAATAAACAGGCTAACAACCCTTTCTAATTAAAGCCCTGTAAAGTGTTTCAATATTTATGATATTTTTATATTCTTAGATATGAAAATTTTTTTAACGTATTTTATCAATGAGTTGTAGAAGCTCAAATGTGCATTATAATTCTATATAAATCTCTCTTAAAATTATTTTTAAGGTATCCGACTACATTCGGAACCGTGATTTTGCAAAAGCGTGTAAATGGATAATATTTATGATATTTAGTGTCACTTGGGTTAGAATACATGTATAAAATTGTTTTAAGGACATTATGACAAAAAAAAGTATTTAAATACAATATTTTGGCAAAAAATTAACTTTGAATAACCTTTTTTCCAAATGTTCCCCTTTTGTAAAAAATGCATCTATTGTATTAATATTTTGCCTGTATATAGCTCAAACCTCTGTACAGAGGCTCAACTATGAGTTTTGAAAAATTCAAATTATTTTCAAAGTTACAACCATTTGAAATAATTATCGGCGTATTTTCTTTAAATTTCTCCCTTCTGTTTTCGTAAAACATGGATAAACCAACTTCCAAGTTTTGCGTTTCAAAAATTCTAGTTGAACCTCTGTACAGAGGTCTGAGCTATATACAGGCAAAATATTAATACAATAGAAGAATTTTTTACAAAAGGAAAACATTTGGAAAAAAGGTTATTCTAAGTTAATTTTTTGCCAAAATATTGTAATTAAATACTTTTTTTCGTCATAATGTCCTTAAAACGATTTTATACATGTATTCTAATCTAAGTGACACTAAATATCATAAATATTATTCATTTACACGCTTTTGCAAAATCACGGTTCCGAACGTAGTCGGATACCTTAACGATACATTATGAAAAATATCTAAATTTATCTCCAAACATTATAAACAAAGTTGAATGAATTCTAAATTTTTTAAGATAAGGGTTCTGCAGAAACAAGTAAACGTAAAATCTTCCATCTGGTAGTGGAGGCACGCCTGGTAAAATATAACTATTCAAACACATTAAAATTTTTGGACCCGTTTATGTACAATGAGAGAATTGCATTATTATTTTAGTGTGGAATTTTTATATTTGAATAAAATGGAATTTATCCCATTTTAAAATATATTATTATTCACTTGAATGAAAAAAAAAAAAGATTTCAAAAACTAATTTCTGCTCATGTTTGTTCATGTCCATTGCTAATATAACTCCATGTGTGTGTTACAGTTGTGAGAGGCTCACACCTCTCTCTCGGGCACCGAGAAATGTGAGAGGTAGGGAAGAAACACTCGACATGATCCAATTAATCTATTTATTTATCACACAATGAAAAGACACAATTTCATCTAATAATAGTAAGATAATGTCTCAATGCTAACCACGAAAGTGGAACAACGACGGTAAAACTCAAATGATTAGGAGACTATCAAACTTTATCCTTCCCTTAATAAACGATCTAACTTATCATCCGATTTAATCAAATATCAATTCAATCTCAGTGAACAATCGTCACTTTAAAACTCCTTCCTAATGAATTCTTAATCACAATAATTCAAATATGATACCTTTAGTAGCAATTTCACCTGATTCGAGTATATCTCCTCTCCTACTCTCTATTCAAACTAGAAAACTTCGAATATATATAGTAAGTTAATTTAAATATCACGATTCTCTTCTTCCGAAGGGTTGGTTGTGAATAACGCGAATTGATTAATTGGAGGAACGCGTATAGATCCGTCACACTACATGACCTAGTTCCTCAAATGGTTCTTTCTTTATACTTCACATGGCAATCGAAAAAGAGTTTTAGCTATTATCAGATGAAATATATAATAACGATGTATTAGAGAAGTAAAAGAACTCATTCGACACTATATGTACTGCATATTACAAACATTTACGTAAATATGTTATAAAATGATTAACTTTAAAAACTAGTGTGCCTATTTGTATTACTTTGAAAAATGAGAGGATTTCGAATTTTCAAACATGAATTTTTGTGCTATAAAGGATACTTTAATAGAAAACTTAAACATAATAAGTACTATGCGTGTTCAAATGAAAGTGATTCGAAGTTTCGTATGCGAACAATTTTCAATGTATTTTCGTAAAACAAACGCGACAGTGAAGGAGTATGTACCAAGCACCCGCGTGCAAAAAAGGCTGTTTTCGCCATATGTACGACAATGTGGACTTTTTCGTGGACAACGTGGAGCACATTTTCAGGCAGAAAAAATAATTCAAATTTATAAAAATTTGTGACGTTGTAATTCATGGATTTGTTTACAGTATAGTGTTTTTAGAATTTCAAAATATTTCATAAATAATCAGTTTTTTCTCTTTACATGTAAAGGGATAGTTCCTTTAGCATTACGATTCAGGAGAAAAAATGAGAAATAGATTTTATAACTGAAGAAATGTGTCAACTCGGATAAAAATGAGTAGTATGATAAAATAAGGGATTTTCTACAGGACAGTGAAGCCCAAATATAAGATTAATGTTGGAGTGCTTTTATATCTGAAAACATATTCCGAATCGGAGTCCAATTCTTTAACATTAGCTGAAAACAGCAACAAACGGATTCGTGAAAACAGCATAAAGAAAGACGTGGCATTCATTTAAAAATGGCTGGTATGGATGCAACTACATCCAAACCGGATCAGAAAGCTGTAATATTTTTTAACACTGGAAAGGTGTAAGCCAGAATGAGTCTGAGTTTATTATAACATTTGTTGCAATACAGAGATGAGGGGATGACTTTGTGCAGCACATAGTGGCAGAGTACCACTTTCTGCTGGAAGTCCGTCAACATACAATGGAGACATCCCAACTCACATAGGACCTAAAAATTCAAAGCTCAGAAGTCAGCCGGAAAGGTGATGTTGACGGCCTAATGCAGTAATGGCGAACCAATGGCACGCGTGCCATTGATGGCACGTGACATAATATTTTTATCTCACCAGTGATCAAAATGGTTTGCATTTTATTTCAAAATTTAAAAGTTCACTATGAAGTATTACGAACAAACGTGAGTGATAGGTTGCGGAGTGGCGGGGAGCACACTCGCCTGTTATTGCCTTGCCTCAGTTACGTTGTAGACTACAATTGCTTCTGATGTAAAGTTTGTCTACGCATAGCATAGTCAATTTGGTTGATGCAACTGTATTTTAAAGATTATTTGTGTCATATTTACAATTTAACTTATTTAACATGGCTAGTTCAGCAAGAGAAACAAAAAGTGTACGATAGTAAATGTAGCAGAGAATTTCACATTTGTTGGACCGAGAAACATGGAATTATTAGTAAAGGCGACACAGCGGTGTGTATTTATGTTCTGGAATAATGGTACGCAGAACATCGTCTGTGTAAAACGGTATTTTGAAACAAACCACAAACCCTCTTGACAAAAAAGTGAACCACAGCAAAAATAATTAATTTCCAAGAAACTGTTTGGCACATGACTCCAATTCAGTATGTATTCTATAAAAAGTAACTTCTTATAATCCTATTATAAGTTGTCATCCAGTCTGCAACAACAGAAGTCACACTAATGTTTCGCCGTTTATTTGATTTACTCATATAACTTAAACATTTATAACTGAACAGTGCAAAAGGTATTTTTTTCGTAGTAAATAGAGTTTTGTGTTAGTATTTAGTTTTATTATTTTACCAATAATCACAAGTCAAAATTATTTGACGGCACGTCCCTAACCGTTAAACACATCTTAGAAAAATGGCACGTTATTCCATAAAGGTTCTCCACCCCTAGCCTAATAGGTCAACGATCTCACTCCGACGATGGCGCAAAGGCTGCAGTTCTGAACTGAATCCGTGATCAACCAACATCGTTCTTCGCGGACTAAATTAGTAACCTGAATGAGACGCCATGGTTGGATTCTCCAGGATGGTTGATTTCTTTTAACAGACTTTGTACACATTTCACTCATTAAATATTGTTGTTTCTATCTCTGTATCTGTCGCATTTCTGTCCCTACCCATCTCAAGGATACACACCTCGAGTTACTCTCATTTCAACACCCCTTATATTTTGAGTTTGGAAATTGTATAACAAGTAATGTTCTCTCACTTTATTTCGACTGACGTAACATGATACTCTTTTGATGTATGTCTACGAGAATATACCATACACCGAGTTTCTTCAAATAACAGTTAAGTAGTTCTCTCTCTTTTATTCAAAGTATAAAATAAAAGGAAATTCAGAGATTTAATATAATGATTTCTAAGATTTGTTTCACAAAAAGATGAGTTAGAATTAATAAAATTAAAAAAAAAAAATTCAAAACAAAAACTTATAATGAGATCTTACGAAAATACATAATATAGTTTTTTACTCTTATGTATTATACTGATAAACTATTATAAATTCCCTTAGCTGGAGTTGAAGGATATGAAGTGAGAGAGAGAGAGAGTTATATTAATGTTGTACTACATAACAACACGATGGCTATAGTTGATATATATATATATATATATATATAGAGAGAGAGAGAGAGAGACCTCGTAATTATAAATCTCAGTCAATTTATAAGGATGACACCTGAGCTAGTACCACCCTCTCCTAACTACCAAACCAAACTAACAGGAGGACATTGAGCCTCAACAGATTTATCGTGCATCGGTCCCTCCGGTCCTTCTACAGTGTGGGTGTTCAAGGATAGAAATCATACAATTAACACTTTTCATATAAAAAAATGCCCTAATATTTATATTACGTTCTTGTACTTATAAAGCTCAGTGGCTGAGTGGTAGCGTATCGCGCTTCCACTACCGGTTCTAGGTTCTATTCTCGGGCTGGGAAAGGTCGACTCAACCTTTCATCCCTTCTGCACTGAAAAATGAGTGCCAATCTTGCTTGGAGACTTAAACACTGGGAGTTTCGCTTCAGACTGATCACCTGATTGGGATATTGTGGACCTCAGCGCCCAATGATCACGTATACTGGGATAGGCACAGTAGGCCCTGGCTCTCATGGGTTGCTGCGCCACTGAGTTTGAGTTTCTAGTACTTATAACGCACATCCATTTTTCAATAACATGTACTCAAAGTTCAGAAATATTCAATTAACATATTATTATTTTTTTAAACTGAGCGGATTTCTACCTTAATATATTTAAATGTAAGAGGTAAAGTATATTATTTTCAGAATATAATGGATGGATCAAAATATAAGTATAAGCAGCTCATTGGAAAATAGTTCAAACTTTATATGGTTGAGAGATTTAAATGTGATATCGCCATGGGAAGGGATATTTTCTACCTAAAAGATCGTGTGTTTCCTGTTTAGGTACACTTTTTTAAAACGACTTAAAAATAACCTTAAAATAATTTTAAATAACCTCACTGCCTATATATTCTAATTAGAATTCTTCTTTTGATTGTGAAAGAAAACAAATGCAGTTAATGAAAATATTATGAATGTTCTCTTAACCCCCACTCTTATGTGTGTGTGTGGTAGTTTAATTCAACTTAGTGCTACATTCCAACAAACCCATCACCACTGATGCCTTTGCGTAATATTCTCACATGTACCTTTGAAGGGGTCGTTCGTCATGAGTTATAAGAGCCCGACTTGACAGCTTTTCTATTTGACGAGTCCGAAGTTGACTTCGCCCCCATCTGCCATCAACAGTACTGTCACTCACAAGTCGTTTCCTCATCTTCCTTGTTGACGTACGACAGCAACGCCATCAATGACAAAACGCTGAACCATGGAATAAACTGAATGGAATAAGCTTTTGGTATATTAGAATACGGGAATTTGCGCTTTTGGAGTCTTGCCAATGTTTGTGGGGGAATGACATTTTTTTTAGGTTACGAGAGACGGCCTATATATAAAGAAAAATGTGCTTGCAGACACCGGAATAAATTTGTTTTTCGATGATTTGTCATATGAAACACTGGATCGTATTCTGCATAAATGTGCTTTTGCGTCGGAAATAGTGCTTTTTTTTTGTTTGTTTGTTTGTTTGTTTCGGCGCGAATTGTACTTCGAATAAACAGACATGCCTTCGTGGTAAATTAGAAATGTTGTTTATACTGAAGAAGAATTACATTTTTATTATTTTGGTGATACAGTTATTAAAAGAAGGGATGAAATAGAGAGATTTGGATGCATTTCTTAAATGATAATCATTTTCCAAAAAATTTAATTGCATGTATTTAACGAAAATTTGATTATCATATTTTCACATTTCATAGAAACTATACTGAAATAGTAGCTGTGGATGATAATAATTTCTGATAAGATAAAAAAAAAATTACACATTCGTATAGTTATTGTTTCCTTATTTAATTTTAACAAAAGAACTAAGGCCAACTTTTAAGTCAAAATCAAGATATTTCTATGCTAATAGCGAAAACAATTCTATTTTCTTAGTCAACATAAATTGTAAAGCATAGCCAATTTTTAGTTATCATAATGTTGAAATGTAGCTATTCATTTTATATAGTTAACATATATCTTATTATTATTATCCCCAAATTCTTATATACTTAAGTTAACATCAAAAGTGTAATTTTTTTCCAGTCTTTTAATGGAAGATTTTTTTACAATGTGACTTTTAAAGAACAATCAGTACATCATGCAAAAGTCATGTTATTATTTAAAACACATAAGTTGAATATTGTTCAAAATCAAAGGAAAATTCTGGTTATGTGATTAAAATTAAGAGAAATTTCATTTCAGAAGTATTGGATGCATTTTAACTAAATCAGATATGTAAACATTGATTGATACAATATTTAAAAAAATAGTTATAGTATGCATAAATAATCATAAGTACGACTATTCATCGCAAAAAAATTTTAAATAGTGGTTATAAAAACGAAGAAAAAGTGTTTTCAAGAGCATGGCCTCCTTTTAAAGTAATATAGTTTTAACAACTTGAATTCAAGTTGAATATTAGAAAAAATTAAACCTCTGTAGCAATCAGTTCCACTTCTCCAAAAAAGCTGCTTTTCAAGTCCTGGATGATTCTAAGAGGGGAAAGCACCTCTTAAAAGCATTCCAAATATGCCCTACAGCAGGGGTCTGCAACCTTTTAGCTGCGGCGTGACAAACCAATTTACCAATATGATTCAGAGTGCCACACAGTAGGACATATTTGAAATAATTCGATTCCCGTGGTAATGCTTGCAGAGTTAGAGAATAGAGGTCAATAATATATATAGAGAGAGAGAGAAAGATTTATAGTTTTATTTTATATTAATTTTACATCATTTAAAGTTATTTATTTCCAATATGCCATTCCTTCAATATAAATAAAAATAATTAAAACTTATATTATGTATGTTGCAAACATATTAAGTAAAATAAGATATACGGCATAAAATATAAATTTTCCCTTTCAGTATTGTTAAATAAAAATAAATAAATAAATGTTTCCACTTGTTTCTGCAGTGGCATACTTCATATCGCAATATCAGGAGTTTGATGAGTAACTTTCATTTTGAAACTATTTTAAACATTTATTTGTAAAACAGCTTCTTTGTGGACTCAAAGTACTTTTCATATGATAAAAGATTTATCCACATTCGAGTAGATATGTAGAACCAAAAGCGTAAAACAGAGTATATTTTCTCTCTTCAAACAGTTAAATCTCTCTAGAAATGGCATTAATAAATTTACAAAATAGCTGTAGATTTATGTGCAGAGTTGTATCTTACACAGATTTTTTCGAAATTCCATATATGTCCTTAATTCTGAAGATATTTGTCAAATATCAACTTTTATCCATTCAAAAATTGACAAAATTGTAGGGTAGTGTAGATTGCCACTGGGAATTGTACCACGTGCCAAATGTGGCACGCGTACCATAGGTTGCCGATCCCTGCTCTGCATGACAAGATCTGAAAACTTCAGAAATCCGTAGACCTGATAGGATCCGTGCTGAACACATTTTCTTCAATAAAAAACTACTAGATTCCACAGATCCCCAGAAAAGGCTAACATAAGGTTCCAAAATTTCCTCCCTATACGAAACGGTACAAAATATATGTCATGTACAAGAAGGTTTGTGCGCTTGCCTATCCTGATGTTGCCCAAAGAATCATACCTCCACTGTCGCACTCGGTCTTTTTCTGTGATATCAAAGGACATGTTGCAGATCTTGTTGCATCTTCGTATGAAGATGCATTGAAAATCAGTTATTAGTATGTATCTTGATTCATCAGAGAATAGGACTGTTGATTATTGATTCTTGCATCATTGTCTATGATTTCTGTACCATGACGTTCAAGATCTTCTGTGCAAAAGATGTTTTTCCAACACATGGAAAAACATCAGGTTTTTTCTTATTAAGGTATCCGACTACGTTCGGAACTGTGATTTTAAAAAAAAGTCATAAATGGATAATTTTCATGATATTTAGTGTTACTTAGATTAGAATACACGTATAAAATTGTTTTATAAGGACATTATGACAAAAAGAATTATTTAAATACAATATTTTGTCAAAATATTAACTTAGAATAATCTTTTTCAAAACGTTCTTCTTTTATGAAAAATGCGTCTATAATAATAATATTTTGCTTATATATAAAGTAGAAAGTCCTCCAGAGAGTCTGAACTAGGATTTTTGAAAAGTTCACATTATTTTCAGAGTTAATACCCATTGAAAGAACTATCGGCATTTTTTTACTTAAATTTTTCCTCTCTGTTGTAGTAAAATATGAATAAATCCACTTCTAAGATGTATATTTTAAAAATTCTAATCCAGCCTCTGTACAGAGGTCTGAGCTATATACAGGCAAAATATTATTATAAGAGAAGCATTTTTCATAAAAGGAGAATGTTTTGAATATTGGTCAATTCTTTGTTAATTTTTTGTCAAAATATTGTACTTAAATAGTTTTTTATTGTAATACTATTCTTAAAACAATTTTATATACGTTTTCTAATCTAAATAACCTTGAATATCATAAGTATTATCCATTTATACGCTTTTGCAAAATCACGGTTCCGAACGTAATCGGATACCTTAACAAATCTCTTTCAAGCAGCCTTTTGGAAGCAGTAATCCTTGCACCTTGGCTCATTGGAATCGCAAGAGGTTCCAGATAGCTCAAAAGCAGATGTAATTTGTTTCACCTCTTTGCCTTGTACAAATATTGATCTTTATTACGCATCGTAACCCCGTGACCATGTCTTCTCTCTACAGATCTTGTCTCAATAAACTGCCTCTATGAGTTGCTAACAATCCTGACCGTTACATGAAAATATCAATAATTTTGCATCTGAAATTGTAGAGTCTCAAGTCTACAGACGTTTAATTATCTCATTCAGTATCCAAAAATTTATAGTTACTTATTTTAATTGGTGCATTTTTAATTTTACCGAGTATTTCTAAAAAAATCGACAAGTCGTCAAGCGGTTCGAACGAGCGAAACTGGTACAAAGCATTTTCCAATTTAACAGCCTACACGTAAGTGTACGTATACGTAAAAATGAATCGTAGTATTCGGATAAAAAAATTTTACTTTACTTTCGTACTTTTTGAGAAACTTTATTCAATTAAAAACTGTGAATTCACTGAATTTTGGACACAAGTGTTTTATATATTTTTATGATTTATTAATTACATTTAGGAAATATTTTTTTTCTCTTAATATATAACATTTATGCTGAAATTTGATTTAACGAGAATCTGTATTTAATTAAGAAGTAGACAAATGAAGCGATTTGCTCAACAAAACTCATTTAATTAAATATCTTATTATGAGTAGATTTGGGATTTATTAAACGTTGTTTTTTGGTTATATGAGGCAATTGTTTTTGAGATTCCTTAAATGGCTCAGTTCTTCAAAATCTTTAGTCTTTTTTTTTATCATCATTAAGGATAAGGATACCTTTGTAAATTGATTATAAGACTTTCAAAACACTTTTTTTCGTAAATAGTAAACGCTGATATTTATGTCTTCTGTGTTATGAAGCTTGAATGACAAAGATCGAAAAAAAATTGGAAAAAAACATAAACAAATTTGTTTCTCTTTTGTGTAAAGTAATTAACAAACAACCAGTAAATCACATGTGAATGCTTTTTTAACTAATGTTTTTCAAAAGGTAACTGTAAATAAATTTAATAAATATGTAAGTACATTAATCTTAGTTAAATACTAATTTTAAAATCAAATTTCTCTGAAGACATTTTAATAAAGATTGAATTTTTATTAATCTTATCAAATAATCTATTATACTAGATTTTAGTTTTTAAAAAAAAATCCAAGTAATTACTAAACACATATGATACCATTATACAATTTTAAAAATAATGTCAAAGCTGTTTCTTATATCTCAAATTATGATTAAATGAATTTACAAAAAATAAAGACTATGAATAGTAATAAGATTCTAAACGAAAGGAAGAATAATCGCTTAAAAACAAATTGCTGCATCTCGTAAAGCGAAAACGATTTACGTAAACATTTTTATTAATTATTAATAGCAAATGAAAGTGTTTCGTTTTTTAAAAATTCAGCTAAATTGTGAAAGTTTTGATCATAAAGTACATTACAAAATATTTAGATTACCCCAAAAATATAACTGCACTTCTTAACATGCCAAAATTTAAATACCTGTTCTACTTGAAGAATTAATGACGCATCAAAAATGAGAAACAAACTTGGTGAAGACTGTCAAAATCTAAATTTATAGGTGATCCCCAACGACAACCGAAGGTTTTCGAGCCGGACCACGGTGTTGCCAGGTTACAGTGTTCTAATTAAATTTCTTCAGCAAGTGATTAAGTTCGAATAATAGCAGGGGAAAGACAGAAAAAAATGGCGTTTTGCCTTTTCGTGGTAGCTACCAAAACATTATTCCCCCAAAGCTTATCCCTCCCCCTTTTGATATGTCAAGGGGAGGGGGGATGACGGGAACGGAGAAGTTATCTTCAAGCGTTTTAATAAGCTTCATAAATGAAAAGTAATTTTGGAAAGGCACGAGCCGGAAAAGTATCTTTTCTTCCCCCTCCCCTTTGTTTAATCGACGGTAACTTTTCCTCCTCTATACCCTGAGTTCTTCGAGAACCCTTCGTATATTCTTAAGTAAACCCTTGAGGGTGCTCTTCTGAAAGAAGGCTTTCTTATAAGAGCGAGGTGTTTGTAAACTTGGCATTCCTTGGCGTTTTTTTCCTCCACTCTTGGCGTACTTTGTTTATTAGTCTCAATGCGAGAGATGAATTATGTTTCTATTATTTACCTTTCATTTAATGATGTTGGAAAGTTTCGCTTAAATATCAGAACAAACGTCGGGGATTTGTTCAAGCGTTGTCTCGGGGGAATGAGGAATGTCTTACATGGTTTAAGTAATTTCTTGTATCCGAGTTAATTTTATGGTATTTAGCATTCATATTTAAAGAAATGTTTGAATTCGTGATTTTTTTCCGTAGTATAAAGCTTATTTTGAATAAGCGTAATTAGGAACTGTAATGAATTATGCATTATGAGATTTTTATTAATATCCCTTATCGAGGATTTTGTATGAGACGTTTTCAATGACAAAGTATTTAGAGGTAAATGATACTGAACCAGTAACTGATATTTTAACTTCGAGGTAAAATTATTGAGTCGTATTTAAATTACAGTCGAAGTAATATGGTCAAATTAAAGTAAATTAAGATTAATATATCGAGTAATGAGGAGTTCGGTGGAATTTATAAGTACAGAGTAGGAAAATGATTGATTATTTGAAGTATTTTAGTACACCACATTTGATGGTTTTTGAATGGATTTGTTGTTATTGTCTATGACAAAGTGCAAAGGTGGTAATAATAAAACATAAATATATAATCAAATATTGCCAAAGACGTGAATCACTGCCGTGGTAACATCCATGGCACAATCCGAGTACAGAATGTTCATGCTGCAGTCATTGTCTATTTTAAAAAGAGCATCAACAACGGATGGACAGCTAAAAAGATGTTTGGGATCCAGTTGTGTGCCTGGGCAATTCCTGCATTCCATATCTGGAACCATCGGGCAGTATCTTCATGCCCTTAAAATTCTTTGTCTTTAGTCTAAGTATTGTTGTCGTAATTTCTCGGTTGTAATTAAATTCTGGCAAAGAGAATTTTCTTCTTGGGTTTGAGCCGAGCTTTTGTTTTACGACTGCTTTGGAATCAAAGACCGTAGTAGATGAAGTTACAGGCTCAAGTATTCTGACTTCATTGGCAGGGGAATTGGCAAAGAATTTGTAAATATTTTAAGTGAAAAGAAAGAGGGTATACGGTACAATAAGTCTAAGAGGATATTTTTTTCTTTAAATGTGGAAAATACGTTGGGAATTGAACTTAAATTAAGTCTACTATAGTCATTAAAAACAATTGCTACCAATTAAAAAGGAAGATTCCCATTTATTTTGAAATACTGATTAAAAAACCAAATCTCCGATTAAAAAGCCACTTTCTGCCAAATTCTGCGATTTTTCCGAATATTGTTAATGTCTCAAATAATATATCTCGAAAAACATTGCAGAAATGAAGTTAGAATGTCAGCAAATAATAAAAATTCAATATAGCTCACATTTACATCGAAACACAAATTGTAATGAATAAATAAATTCATCATTATTACTTAGCAAGACTGATCCTGAAAAACATTTGTGTTAATAAAGTTAAGTTACAGTATTAAGAAGCTAGATATATGTGTGTTAAGATGCTTTTCCTATTAAATAATCTGCCTTCAATATGTTATGAATATTAAGCATTGAGTATTAGAGAGATTGCAAATATGTATAAAATATTGACGTATTCTTATTAACTAGAGTGTAAAGTAAAAATAAATAAATAAATAAGTTCTAATCCAATTGTAATTTTGATAAATCAAAGGGCAAAAATATTAATTCCAACATCGAACAATTATCCATAGGAACGGAATCCTAAAAATAACGTTACAGATCTTGTTCATAACTTAGATATCTATCTAAAACATTTTCAAATGCGACACACCATAAATGTTATTTATAATAAATTGAACATTTTTCCATACTATGTAATATATAGTTACAATTTATTGATTAAATTCAACAAAAAAATCAATAAAAGTATTATGATTAGAATATTCATCCATTAAGTAAATTTCAAATATTTACCAGGAAAAATGAAATTCCAAAAAATGATAACACGAGCTGTATGTGATTTAGCTACATATTTCTAGAATATTTACGAATACATTGAAATTTAAACATACTGTCTAATAAACAAAATATTTGCTACAAAAAACCATTTTAAAACTATTTTTGTTCAACTTGCATGTTTTAGAAAAAAAAATTATTAAAATATCTTTTGGCGGATTGATTTCATATTTTCTCATGAATCGTTTGGAAGCTATAACTTGTAACTATAATTTTAGATCCTTTTGAATATACAAATATAAATCGTTTGGTACAAGGTCAGGCTGATAACCATTTCTGTAACTGGTTAAAAATATATAAGCTATAAAAAAGAATAATTATATAATTTTAAATCTATACTCGGGAGTTATAGTATTATGATTTGCAACTGTCTCTCGTTGAAAAGTAGTGTTTGGAGAAAATAATGTGTTTAAATAAAGTTCACGTTAAGATTTTTTTTATTTAATGTAATAAATTTCATGAAGCTGAAATGTTAATGCATAGGATTCATAATTTTAACTTGAAGTAATACTTTTGAAAACGTTAGTTTTGAAATATTTTGAAAATATCTTAGTTTTGAAATATTCTAAATGTATCTTAATTTTGAAATATTTTGAAAATATTTAAGTTTTGAAATATTTTGAAAATATCAGAAGGTCGTTCACACTTTATGGAAATGATTTCGATAGTTAAATTTTATCTATAAATGGCGTATTTTTTGTGGCGACTTGCTGATAGCCATGATTCTTGGCCATAGCTCTAGCTCAAATTTTCCAAGAAAGTAAATTCTTTCTGTGTACAATGATGCCAATTTTACTCTCTTCCTCTTGAACCATTTCCCAAAGTCCGTTCAGTGTTCGTGGATGCAGTTTTCTTAAGGTTCTTTTTAATGAATAGAAAGCACAAAGGTCCATTGGAGAAACATCAAGTAATTTTACAGGCATTTCATAAAATGGGATACACTTTATTCCTGTTTCGGATTATTTCTTAGCAAAATAAACGACAGTTGGCTTAGAAGTGTGACTAGAGGCTTTGTCAACATGAATCTCAATTTTATCAGTCCTTCCCATATAAGGCTGGCATTTCTCCTTCAAAAATTGGTTCTAAAATATTCTGCTGATCGTGCAGAGTGAATTACTTTTGGCGTTACTTGAGACTTTTAATTTTTAACCTGCCGTTGTAACAAAATCCTACAACTATTGTGAATCCCTGTGGGAACTTTTCTGTACACTGACGAAGCCATTTCGTACAGTCATTCTCGTCAGTTAAGCTATAGAAAATTAATTTTCTTTTATTACAGTCTTTTAAATATATACTAAAATGTGATTATATTTACAAGAAAATGTTTTGAAAACAGTGGTGAAATTACAGAGGGGTTAGTAGAGAATAAAACCACTGTTTGTCGGGATGTAAACAACAATGCCAAGAGATTCAGTTAATGTGTAAATGCTGAAATATGCTCTCAAGAGTTTGGCTTTCAAGTGAGGCTGGGGACAATTAAAAATACGATAGCCAATTACGTCCCAAATATGCTCTTTAATCGGTGACATATCGGGAGATACTGCTGTGCAAGGTAAAAACTGGATTTGCTGCAAGGCTTGTCTACTGATAAAAAGCAATAGTAGTCGGATATTGCTCTATGGGAATATATAATTTTAAAGCTGTTGGCATAACTAACAACATTTTCCCATAAAATTACCTCAATATTGTCGATGTACCCCTAATGTGTATCAGAGGTGACCTAATATCGTGTTTGATGGCATCGCAAGACATGTTGACGACCAATAGTGGTCGGATTTGCTCTATTTTTCCAATACCTCCAGAGCTTCACTTGCCGAATGTCATGAGAAATCTAGAACCAAAACTGGTCGCTGAACACTACATTGTGTCATTCATGCGTTCATGTCTCTCTATCACAACTCCATTGCTTTCATTAACATCTGTAAATTAACTGCAATATCAACTTTCCTAAGAGCTGTGTGTGTGCAAGATGTTTTCAGCATTTCGTTTTGAAGCTGCTACCTCAGATATTGCAGAACTGAAATTTCAATGTACATGCCGCTGAATATCGAGTGTATTTCATTGCGGATATGTCTCTTCAAAGAGATTGTCTCCATATATTCTGCTCGGTATCTATGTGGACTAGGTCTTATGCGATGATTTACATTTCCTGCCCCGATCTATCTAGTTCAAATTCTACACAGAGAGTAAAATTCGTGCATTTAAGCATCCATACAACCAACTAACTATATGTAAGTCTACAATTTAACCCTTAATTGTCATTCGATTGCCAGAACTACCTTCTGTGTGGCTTCAGACTCCACGTATAACTTTTTAAAGTTCAGAATTCTCTTGGGGACAGAACATAGCGATTGTTGGTTCATGAACCGTTACATTTCCTTTTATTTCGAGCTATTTCCACATGACCATTTTACATGTCAAATCATCATCATAATTTTCTTAAAACGTTTTCTCTAAAATGCACGTTATATATGGTCGAATTTTCATGTTGGCACGTTTTCAATAACGGAAAATGTATTTTAAATTGTTTAAGATAGTCATATAAAAATAGAATTAGTTTAAGCGTATTACTTCAAAAAATCCTTATTTTTTTTACTTCATTTATATTGAAATTTTCATATACCATGCACAAAAGAGAAATAGAGAGAGAAAAGCGCATGCACTTAATTTTGAATTTTATTCTACCTTTCTTATTTATAACCTTCGGAAACGAGAAACATAACCTTGAAGCTGAGTTTAATTTGATTTACCGTCGCTCTAGAGTTGGATGAACGCTTTTACTGACTAACCTTTTTATTTTGAATCGC
>BMAV01001553.1:45258-65195 GCA_019973955.1 Trichonephila inaurata madagascariensis
TAACCTAGCTATAAATCTCCATTATTTTTACACGAAGGCTTCTTATCTAATCAAGATTTGAAGTTGCTGCTATATTTTGGAAGCATAAACAACAATCATTTCGGGTAATATTAGAATATTGTAACCCATTAACTTAAGAAGAAATTCAGATTTAATGGTGGGCTCAAAGGGCATCGCCTTGGCACCCGAATTATCAAAGATACCTCAGAAATATCAACTGTACACTTTCCATTAATTAAAGGGAAAACGTATCAAAATGGGTGTTGCTTAAGATAAAATACGGTAATGAACGGTCAATTACAATGCAGTAATGTTTTTAAGGGGGCATGGTACGATTTACGCAAAAATTTTGAATTTAAGGATTTTTAAAAACTTTTTTGGTTGCCTCCTATGTCTGTATACTCTGTAAAACAGATTTTGTGCTCAAAATTTCATAAAAAGCAAGCCATTTAATTTTTTAAGGAAAAACTTAAAATTTGTGAAGTGATTTTAAAATGCTACTCCTCCTACAAAAATTTACGTACACGCAGGAAATTTGATTTACAAGTACATCAAAATAACAAAAGTAGGTATGGGTTTTGTGATAACATGATTGGTATTCGTACATTACTTCTTTTTATGAATGCTTATTGAAAATTCCTTAAAAAATGTATAAATTCTGAGTTCAATTATTTTTTAAAAAATAAGTATTGCTTTTATTCGAAAATGCATATACCAACTTTTATTACATGCACTATTAGCAACAAGTAGAAAAAAAAATTCAAAGCATTAGGTACAATAGAGAAAAAAAAGCCAAGGGCATTTTAAATGAAGACAAACTAGTTATTTTATCTTTCTGAGATAAGTTAGTTTAAAGTTTTGATTTGTGCCATAGGGATGTGAATAAAAAAGAACGTAGAAACTATCATAATTCTGCGTTTTTTAAGTTTAGAGCTGACAAATTTTGTGAGGTTATAGAAAAGTGTATGAAGAATAATTTAGGCTAAAAGAATTAGATTTGATTTTTTGACAGATTTTGATTAATTAAATCGTACTGTGTCCCCTTAAAAGTATGCAACCAATATCTTTATTTTTCCAGTTTCCTTTTTTTTTTAAAGACTTAAGGGGTTAAATTTTCTTCTTAGAAGGCTTCAACAAACCTTAATCAGTAACTAAACTAAAAAACACTTTTTTTTTACTATTTATTAAAATATAACTTATAATAATCTTTTGTGCACATAAGATTTAATTAAAATCTGCCTTAGAGAGTTCTCACACAGTATTATAAGAATATATTCGAAATATGAGCGATTTGATGCTCCGAACACGTTTGAAACGAATATGTTTTTAAGAATTTCACTGCAAGATGTTTCCTTTAAAAAGTAAAATGTAAGTTCTTACATTGTCAACGCAGATAGCGGAAGCAGAACTTAAGACAGGTATAGTTAATATGATAGTAATTAACTTTTAAGTAGAAAAATAGCCATTATGTAATTGTATGCTCCTTGGCTTGTATTACCAGAGAAAATTACGCAAGAATAACTTCCTTGTGTTTTAAGACACTAAGAAACTATGCTGTCTACCTTTTCCTCTGTAAATTAACTTTAATACGCTGTGTTTGTAACTAACATTTTTAGAAAAAAATAGTTTTCTAAGAGTTGTAAAGAACAAAAATTGGTCAAACAATGTGTACTTAATTAAATTAATTAACGAGTTTAAATTTATTATTTTTAAAACAGTTGAGTATAGCATTATATAAATTGAAACACCAAGAAATTGAAATGGATAAAAAACTTGGAACACATATAATTTGGATTCTACATTTTTATTTTTAAAAAGAATAACGGAATAATAATTTATCTCTAAACAACAACAAAAAAAATTAAGTTTTTCGTGATGCTGTAATAAATTTATTACGTACTATCGTAACATTGCCAGCGTTCAAGGTTACTCGTCAAGCTGGAAACTCAGGTTTTGCATGTGTTGTACGCCCTGAATTGACTACCATGTGCTTCGTTTCATATAATTTCGCCAATATGGTCGTAATAGTACATTATTGCTAGCTCAGCCGAAAAGTATCGCAATGATTGCCTGGACTGGAATCGTTACATGAGAAGAAAGGCACTGTCTCATTCGAAGACATTAACAATCAATGAAGCTAAATACTTAACTTTACAGAAAGCTGCAAGAGCTGCAGATTTATAAAATATCTGATAACTTTATCAATGAAGTATTGGACGATGTAGCTTCAGTGATGGATTTAACTGAAAAAGATTATCAAGAAAGGATTTTACGAAAAAAAAGAACAAATAAATAGAACTTCAAGGAAAATTGAAGTTTTACAATTTGAGTTATGAGTATGGACAGTTTATTATTTGTACTCTGGGAGTTGGTCCACCGTTTGGCGGACAGGGGGTACCCCCCCCCCTTGTATGAAATAAACAACTCCAGGAAATCAAAGAATAATTGTGCAAAATATTACTTCATATCAGTTTAATACAATGAATATTTAGAGAAATGTATTTTTTCAACTGTCAAAATGAAATTTTTTAAAATTACTTACTTTAAAATCCGGCATATAACGCGTACCTATACTTTCAAATTACATTTTTTTATTTTAAGGTATATTCGTCGTATAACGCATATATATTTTTTACGAAGGAACTTGAAATGTAGATGTGCAATGCTATTATGTTTTGAAGTCATTTATTACAGGTATTATCCCTGGATTTTGAAAAAAAAAGTTTATTTCTAGAACTACAATCGCTTAAGTTTTTATTAAGAGTGTCATCTTTTTAAAATAAACATTCATTATTCTGATGCATATAGAGGTCAAATTTTTTTAAGGTCATCCCATTTTTCATTTGTGAAGCTATCACTTTTATATACTCGGAGTACAACGCACACCCGTAAATTGTGGCCTTGTTTTTTGTGTTAAAAGTGTGCGTTATACACCAGATTTTACAGTAATTATTCTACAAAAGCAGTTAGATTATTCTTATAGAAATAATAAAACTATAAATTAAAATACCACATTTTCCACTTTATTTAACGAGATTCAATTTTCTAACTTCATTTAAAGAAGATTATTAGCTCAATTTATTCCTCATAATAACAATTTAATATGTTGAACTAGAATCAGTAAAAAATACTTTCTCTAAAACTCACTTTATCTAAATCATTTACACATTTATAGCCTGCCAAATTTACTGAAAAGCATTTCAATTAGTGGTAAAAAGAAAAAAAAAGTTCGATTCACTAATTTGGAAACCAGCACTTTACCAAGCATAACACTAACCTAAACTTATGCAAATAAATTTAATTGCAGCAATTTAATTAAATGAAAAATTTTCCTTCACTTTTGCTACTTAAGTTAATAAAAATGCTTCGACAACGTTTTTTTCTTCCGCTGAAGTGTTCTAAAGAAATATACAAATTTTGCAGAATGTTTGTAAGTTTAATCAATCGTGTATAAGTATCGTCTGACATTTAAGAACGTCTTTTTTGCTCTGTGAGAGCCAAATTTGCTAACTAAGTGCTTCTGATCATAAAAATGTAGATTTTCAGACTTGCACCGCTAACAAATGACGTCATTAAGTCTCTCATATATTCTTATTTCCCGCCTTAAGTGCAAGTTTTAACACTTTAAGTGGTTTTTTTCGGTGTGAATGATATGAATATATATATATATTTTATTTTTTGAAGCAAATATTCATTCCACCTATTCTTTCCTGTATAATACATAACCGTTTTTGATCTTTGTTATAATGCTCAGAGAGAAAATTACTGAAATTTAACAGCACTTTTTAAAATATTTTATTTTGTGAGATCAGCACGTTTTCTGTGTACTTGAAATTGCCGCGAATTTTTAATTGTTTATAATAATTGGTGATGTATTGTTCCGACTGTTTTTTGTAAAATGTTTGCAACGTCCGTTTCTTGCAATTTAAAAAAAATGTGTGTGTGTGGATACCCCACGGAACTCTTTTTGTAAAAGGTTAGATCATATCTAGCGGGCTTACGAAGCACCCCCCGACATGAATAATATTCAAGCAGAAGCCCATTAACCACCATTCGATGAAGACGTATAGCGCTTTTGCGGAACCGCGCTCGCAAACAAAGGTGTAAGTTTCTGCACATAATGCATTTTTTTTTTTTTTTCGATTTCTAACGTTCTCATAGAAGGAATTATCTAACTTTCCGTTTCTTTAATACTTTAATTCCTATTGCTCTGTAAATACTCTCTCCCTGTAAACTTTTCCCTATAACTTACAATAAATTATGTTATCTTCAAGAAAACTCTTCGATTGCATTATTTTGATTCGAGTTGTGAAACTGAACTCGTAAGTATTAAAAGACTCTTAGACATCTCGCAACTAACACCCCGCTATCTGAAGAATCTAACTTTTCTTAAGGAGAGATTTGGGTTTGACTCCTACATATATGTGTAATAAAGCCCAAAAATTCAGGGACTGCGGTCACCCATGGCAACCAAGGCATGTAGCTAAAACACCACCGTTTTAAATGTATTCTAAAATACTTCACCTCCATGTACAGGATGATTTCAATCATGTTATGTGAATTAACTATGGGCACAAACATTTTCTTCTGAGATAGTCGTACTTATTGTGCTATGTATGAAACATGGCGTTTCATGAACAATGCTTTGAATTTTTTCAGCGTTTGAGCTAACCACTTGTAGAGGCTTAATAAATGCTAAGGAAGTTATTTAATGATTCTATGATGTCTAGATCGTAAGTGTATACGAGTAGTATCGACGTTTTAAGAAAAGTCAAGAATCGCAGCAAAGGAAAAACATAATGGAGGTATTTTTTTTTAGTTCTGAAGGCATTGGTCCTTTAGAATATATTCCTGAAGGCAAAACAGTGAACAAGGAGCATTTTACGTCCTTTAAAGGAATCCATCCGTTGTAAACGCCCTTAGATGCTGCAGAGTGGATAATGGTACCATCTGCATGACAATGCGCCTGCACATCGGTTCAAAATCATTACAGATTTTCTAGTAGAATTGATACTAAAGGGCTTTCAAATCCCGCTTATTCACAAGACTTGAGTCTCTATAATTTTTCATTTATTTTCATCACTGAAAAACATTCTGCAGTGTCGTCCTTTGTGTCATCAGCTGAAGTAAAAGCAGCTTCGTGGGAGACCTTACAGGTGATTGCAAAAGATGGCTTCCAGTAGTGCTTCATAAAACTGCGTGAGCGCTGGCAAAAGTGTATTGCATCCCAAGAGAATTATTTGAAGGTGGTTTTACTCGGTATTTTAAAATCTTTAAGGTATCCGACTACTTGCGCCTGTTTTTTTTTTTTTTGAAAAAATGGAGATATGGGGATTTTTTGGGGGGATTTTTATATTTATTTAGTATATTTTAAGAAAAAAATTCTAAAATTAAAAACAAAAAAAAATTTACAGCTATTAAAATGGGAAAAAACTGGTGAAAATGTACAAAAAATTATATTAACGGGGCCCGCTCTGTACAAAAATTTTATGAACGAATTCTCAATTTTTCGATTTTGATGTGTTTCTTTGTAATTCATGTTTGAAAAGACCTTCAGAATAAGAGATAGTTTAATTTTTACTCAAACTAGAGAGCTTTATCTTAGTGACTATATGAAATTGCTTAAAAAAAACAGTGATTATATTCACTTAAAGGACTGTAAATTTTGTAACGAAACAGTGATTGATAAATCTAAAGATCAAAACACTTCCACTGTTGTACAAAACATACATAAAAATTTCAGCAAATTATTTTCAAAACTGTTTCAGCAATCGCTGTCCCCGTTTGAGTTTTTCGAAAAAAACACATTTCTAGTAAAACGCATTTTAAAGTTAGGCATCTTGTGTAAAGTTATGGCATCTGCTTTTACTAAAATACGTGTAGTTTTTGTTCAAGTGAATGGAAAATAAAAAAAACATGGTATTTTTATTAAGCTAATAAGATGGCCTATAAAATAAAATCATAAAAAAAAAAATTTCTCAATTTTAATAAAAGTCGTGATTTTAGGGTAGTTGTATACCTTAACGTAAGGAATTTTACATCATATCCTCAAGCCTTTGAATCCTATTATATATATGTGTTGCCGTTAAAGCATGAAATCCGTTATTTCATAGAATAAATAGGTATTCCATGAGATAACTAAATCAGTCATTTAAATTATATAAAATTATTAAATTCTACGATTTAACTAGGTAATAACGATTATTTGACCGTTAAAGTATGAAAACGACATTCGAAAGTTCTTTGAACCGGTTCTAGCTGCTTTGGGAAGAATTTTTTCGATTAGGTGGAATAAAACAATTGTACTCTAGATATCAATTCAGTATTTGTAAGCAAGAATTAATTTCCAATGAAGAAGCTCCTAATATTGACACACATATATTCTTCGATCTGGTGCCACAGCTCAAAATTGTAGTACTGGACCAGGATTTAAAAAGTGCTCGTGTAAAAAAAAATGTGTAATACTAAACAGTGCGCTTGTATCAAAAAATAATAAGCAGTTCAATCATTTTTGTTTTCTTACATTTTTGTTTTAAAAGTTTACACAATGTTTTTATGAAGCAACCGTTTTTCTTCCCAACATGTATTTTTGTTGATAATATTTAAAAAGAATTCATCTTTGCAACGTATTATTTTTTCCTCTTTCTGTTTAACTAATTTTAGCAATATGAACTATAATAAATTACATCATCTATCAAAGGGTCAAAAAATATTTTTCTAGGGATTTTAGCTATTTATGATCAATTAATTTATAAAATATCTTTGAAATTGTTTATTTTTCACTTTAACGGTCTATCCTTAGTTATTTCATAGAATACCTAGTTATTTCATGGAATAACTAGGTAAAGTATGAAATTTTTCATCTTATTATATACTTTAACTGACTAGTCTATTATTTCATGAAATATAGACTCTTTAATATTAAAGCTTCTTTAATATTAATAAAAGCCTACTGTTGAAATGACAGAGCGCGATAAAGCAGAAGGCGAGGCTTGGTAAAAAGCTTCCCGCACCGTCGAATCAGTAGTGATACGACGATGTGGGAAAAGAAAACCAAGTATATGAAATGTTGCAATGTACGTTATACTATTCACTATCTAGAAATCACTTATCGGTAATTATCGCTTTTGGTTACTTATACTTTAGTTTAGGGATGGGCATAAGGTATCCGAACAGGTGTTCGGAGTACTTTTTTAACAAAACAGTAATAACATAAAATAATAACAACAAAACTAATAACATAATCGTCGAGATCCAAAAGCAACTTAAAAGCCTAAAAGATAAAAACATCTCAATAGATTTTGCATTTGTTCGCGGACACACGGGCGTTCTTGGGAATGAGCGAGCCGATTGGCTTGCAAAGGCTGCAACCAAGCGCAAAATTGTCATTGACGTTAATATTCCTAAATCGTTTTACAAGAGGATCACGAAAGAAATAATGGTGAAGTCTTGGAACCAAGAATATCTCATTTCTAATAAGGGGAGCATAACAAAGAAATTTTTTCCAACCATTTATAAAAGACTGTCATGCCATCATTTTTACACTAACTACAAAATAACCCAATTTCTCACTGGTCATGGTAATTTCAAAAGCTACTTGAACAAATTTAATTTAGTTCCGACATCTTCCTGTGATTGTAATATTGGAAGCGAGGAAAATGTAGAACATGAGCTCCTTCTGTGTTCCAAGTTTGCCAGAGAAAGAAAGATCCTAAGACTGGCTTTCAAGGGACTTAATATAAATTGGCCTCCGAATTTTCACCAACTTCTTTCTACCAGAAATGCTTTCAAAAATTTCTGTGAATTTGTTGTAAATATTTGTATTACTTCTTAACCTTTTTTTTTTTTTTTTTTTGAAATTTTTTGTTTCCCCTGAATGTGTGTTTATATTACTTACTTCTGTAAGCCCCGTGTGATGTTTTGTAGTGCACGTGGATTTTATAATTGTTTTCAATAAAAAAAATTTTTTATAAAAATGCCAATAAATACTAATATTTAACTAACAATATTTAAAATAAATTACTTAAATTTTTAAAAAAATCACAAATATAAGTGAAATTTTAACAATATTTTTGAAAAACTTCAAAGCAGTTAGAGAAAAAGTAATGAACTTATATTATTAAGAGTATTACTAAAACAAATTAGATGCATTTATCTAGGAAAAGTACTAAAATTTTAAAGTTTTATTAAAATTTAAAACTTTTAGAGCTGATTGAGTAAACATAATAAGAAATGTGACATTCTTTATGAGACCCTTATGTAAAGAACAAACCATAATTCAAAAAGTATTCATACAATAACAAATATTTTAGTACATTCTCTAGAAAATAAAATAAATATCAGGCTCAAAAAATTTTATAGAAATGCATTTGTAACATTTTGAGTTATCAGACTGTGATAAATTTTAAGCAATTTAAATGCCTACTTCTGGTAGATCAAAGACCCACTTCCGTTTTCTCTAACTTTATAAAATTGTTTGTAACTTCGCCTCTAGGTAGTGTAGAAACCAAATAAAGTATGTTTTTTAAATCCAAAAGATAGCTCTATTCAATAAAATAAAAAAACAAAAATATCTGTCTTAACCGAATTTCGTCATTTTTAACGTGTTCGGATACCTTAGTCGATCGCAATCGACCGATGAACTTCCAAGACATTTTGAGGTGACCGTATTTACTAAGACCTAAGACACGCATACTAAATGAAACATATTTATGGAACACCGACGCCTGCTAGACTGGAGAATTTTTTTGACTGTGTTTACATAAGCAAATTATTCGATTAATGTGTAGACGGGACATGTACCTACATTGGAAGAGCACGATGACGCTTAACACAGGTTGACCGAAGGGGAGAATAAATGTTGATTATCAGCTCTTGATAGCCTGGGATTGGCTATTGATCTCACATTTTCATCCCACATTCTGTTAATTCCACACCCCGCTCTTCCACGGGTTTGGGTTCTCGTGCTGATGTCATACCCCGCAATGGCGAAGGACTCAGCAGCGAACAAATGTAAGTACATACGTCGGTTTCAGATTCATCGATTCATGTATGTTTTCTGCTCACTGCAATGAATACATCCATACTCAATGGTCTAGAAGTTGTTTGTAGTTGTTAAGGCATTCAACTTAACAATTGTGTGTTACTTATATTTTTGAAGTAAGAATAGTAATCTGACACATTTTAAAAGAGGGTACAAGGTCGAAAACAAGTGTTGAGAAAATATACAATTTTAATACAAAATATCCACACCTACGCTACTGGATGGACTGCAGCACATTAAAAAACATCAGAAGTCACCCATACCCTGGAAAAGACTACCTCCCCCCGGCTGTAGATGAAAAATTTTATTTTCAATTTAAAATCATCTTATCAAAATTAATACATTTTATCATTTTTTTCGAAAATTGAACCCCTTTGTAACAATATTCGAATTTCAAATATTATTTCTTTTAATTATTTTTCTCCTAATCTCCATACCATAGAACATTTTTTCCGAATAGGTATGTTCCACCAGTTATTAAGAATTTTTTTCTGCGTATAATCACGCTCAACCCCCCCCCCCCCAGAGATCCCCTCAAGGGGGTCACCTTCTTTAGGTGGGTACGGCTGTTACAATCCCGAGGTACCCTAGTGATCTTTTCCTTTTCCCAAGGGGTTTACTATCTTTGGTAAACACGGGTGTCACGACCCCGGGGTACCCCAGTGATCCTTCTCTATTTTCGACCCTCCATCTTGTCATCCAATTCCTCCTTTTCTTTTTTTCCCGTCCAGACCACAGACCTATGAATGTTTGGCGCAGTATAGCCAAAACTGGCTCTTGCGCCATAAAACACCAAACTCACTCACCCCCCAGGGATGGCGAACCATTGGCACACGTGCCATTGATGGCACGTGACACAATACTTTGGGCACGCCACCGATCAAAACGGTTTACATTTTAATTCTAAATAACAAATTCATAGGAAGTATTACGAACAAACGCTAGTGATCGGTAGTAATTTTCAGCTTGATTTTCTCAGTTCAAAGAATTGTCGGAAACGCTCAAGTTTTTTTATGTACCCTGATGTGATTTCATTTAATAAACTGAACTTGTCCCCATTCGATTGGTTGGAAATTGAAAATTTTGAAATGCAACATTGATTTCCAGTCTAGTTTAATATAGATTAAAAAAGTTGTTGAAAAAAAAGAGAAAGTTGGAATTGATTGAAACAGAAAAATTAACAAGCAATATAAGTAAAAATGCTAAACAAGGAATTTGATTCCACAGATACATTTAACTATTTGAAGAAGTTGACTTATACCATATTAACCGTACTTTCATCTACCTATGCTTGTAAGTCATTATTTTCAGAGATTAATAGTATTAAAAACTTGCTTGGAAACTGCTTGGCAGATGTCTCCAATTCAACATGCATTTCACTAAAAGTAACATCTTAAATCATAATATAAGTTACTTTTCATCTAATCATCAGCAGCAGAAATCACACTAATGTTACTCTCTCTAATTTGAATTACAAGTACCTAAAACATTTACTACTATAAAGGGTGGTCGCGGTAGCCGAGTGGTCAAGGTATCGGATCGTGCCTGGCCTTGTCACTATTTCGAGCCCAGTATCACTAAAGAACCGCCATGCAGGGGAGCGATGTACGTTAAATCTGTCGAGAGCTCAAACGTCTCCTCCCGTTGGTATGGTAGTTAGGAGAGAGGGGTGCCAGCTCAGGTGTCGTCCGCGTCACATGACCATGGTTCAAATTTACGTGGTCTGTCGTCAAAGGCCCTCGTGTAGCTGAACAGTGCGACGTTAATATTCACTCACTATAAAAGGCAAAATGTATTTTTTCGAAATAAAAAAAGTTTTGATTTATTAATATTTGGTTTTATTCCTTCCTTCTCCTCACTGGCATGACAGCCCAAGGAAGGCCTTGGCCTTCTCAAGAAACCTTTTCCAGGCCAGCCTTCTTACTGCTAGTGTTCTCCAATTCCTAATTCTTAAAACTAGGAGATCTTTTTCTAGGCCATCAATCCATCTAAGATTTGGCCTGTCCTTTCCACTAGTGTCAATTGGTTGAGCATTGAAGACTTTTTTAGTGGTGCGATCTTCGTTCATTTTTTAACGTGACCTGCCCATTTAATTCGTTGTATTTTGATGAAGTTACCAATGTCAGATTGCTTATATGATTAATAGAGCTCTAAATTCGATCTTCTTCACCATGTTCCATTTTCCTGAATTCCTCCAAAAATTAATCTTAAACTCTTCCTTTCGTAGATACTTATTATGTTCTCATCTGTTCGAAACATGGACCAAGTTTCACACGCATAAGTTAATACTGATCTTCAAAGACTTTTATACAATGAAACCTTCGATTTTCTTTTGATTAAATTTGATTTCATATATTTTCTTATTCCATTAAGACATCTATTAGTCATAGTAATTATATTTTAGATTTCAGTAGTACAATCACTTCTATTGTTCATTTCTGAACCTAAATAAGTGAAGCTGTCAACAACTTCAAAAATATACTCTTCAATAAATACTCTAAATTATTTATCATCTAATCTGCAACAACAGAAGTCACACACTAATGTTACTTTAATTTAAATTGCAGGTATAACTAAAACATTTACTACTATACGGTGCAAAATGCATTCTTTCGCAGTTAATAAATATTTTTGAGTTGTTAGTGTTTAGTTTTATTATTTTCCCAAAAAAATCACGAGTCAAAATAATTTGACGGCCTGTCTATACTTCATTAAACATTTCTTTAGGAAAAATGGCGCATTGACCCATAAAGGTTCGCCACCTCTGATCTATCCTATTGCTCATTTCGAGTTTTCGCATTGAATCTTACAGAGTTAAACATACAACTACCAACATTAGTACAGTAAATTAACTTACAAACATTGTAAATAAAGCCCTGATATCGTAAAACTGTAGATCAATATCAAAGTACAAAAACGATTGAGGAAAACTCTATAGAGAAAGAAATTCAGATTTTCAAGCCTCGATGGAATTTAACGCTATTCAATAAATCTCAAAATAAAGAGTGAAAAAAAAAAAAGGAAAATCATCCATACAATTTCCATAGACAAAAAATTTAATTTATTTCCATGTAGCATCCTAAAATCACAATTTTGATAGATTTGACTAAAAAGACTTTTCTTTAGACGCCAAAATAGAGTTTTTATCGATCACAAAAGAGAAACCGGCGCTTAGTTTTGCCAAACGACATCTTTGACATACGGATGCTCTGATTGGAACTGACATCAAAAAGATTGGTTTTCAAAACAGTTTCAGCGCGACTAAGGCAAAGAGAAGTCGGATTTAGTCTTTCTTTCTATAAATCCGTGTTTAGGTTGGAATATAAATTGAACTATGAATGTGAGATGTTGAATGTTTGTGCTTATCCACTTTAATATTTCTATCAGTAGAGGCACTTATTTGCCTAAATCATTTTTGAAAATCCCTTAGAAAACGTATAAGAGGTATTGAATCACAGAAATATTTTTTTTCCTAAACAAGAGATGCAACAGAATGTGTTTTAAGAATTATCGTTGAAAAACGTGCGATGTCTTTTTTGCATATACATATTCCATCATAGTACATAAAAATATTTTTGACGTGCTGAAAAAAAGACGTACATTGCTATAGTGTTTCTAGAATACAGCAACATGTTGGATCAGTACATCGGTGCTATACTTAAGGTATCCGATGAAGTTCGGAACCGTGATTTTAAAAAAACGCATAAATGGATAATTTTCATGTTTTTTAGTGTCACTTAGATTAGAATACATGTATAAAATTATTTTAAGGACATTTCGACAAAAAAAATTATTTAAATACAATATTTTGGCAAAAAATTAACTTAGAATAACCTTTTTTCTCCTTTTATAAAAAATGCTTCTAAAATAATAATACTTTGCTTACGTAAAGTATAGACTTCTCCAGAAAGTCTGAGCTATGTGATTTTTGAAAAATTGACATTATTTTCAGTTACCACCAATTGAAATAATTATCTGCGTTTTTTTTTTTAAATTTCTTCCCTCTGTTGTCGTAAAATATGGATAAACCCACTTCTAAGAAATATATTTTAAAAATTCTAATTGAGCCTCTGTACAGAGGTCTGAGCTATATGCAGGCAAAATATTATTATAATAGAAGCATTTTTCACAAAAGGAGAATATTTTGAAAATGGGTCATTCTATGTTCATTGTTTGTCAAAATATTGCACTTAAATAATTTCTTATTGTAATAATGTTGTTAAAACAATTTTATATACATTTTCTAATCTAAGTGACACTAAATATCATAAATATTATCCATTTATACGCTTTTGCAAAATCATGGTTCCGAACGTTGTCAGATACCTTAAGTATTATCGCAACCGATTGACAACATTATATGAAACGAAGCGCATGATTGCCAATTCAGCGAATACGACACATTTGAAATTGGGGTTTCCAACTTGGCGAGTTATCTTGAAAGTTGGTGATTGTTGCGATAACACGTAAGTACCGAAAATCTTAAGACACTTGTCTTTCTTTTTATTAATAAGAGTTCATCGGATTAATTTTTATTTTTTAAACTGTCATACCCATAGATATGTACCTAATTACTGGTAACAATTCTTAATGTAAGAAGATGAAATTATTACCGAAATGCCGTTAGCTCTGAAATCTCACTCTTCGAATTTCCCCACACAATTCTCTTCGACTTAGAATCATTTGTAGAATTTAACTTCAAAAGAGTCATAATTTATCTCTTCGGTTCTTGGTAGAATGCAGTATAAAATTCTCAAGTTAATTACACAAATTAACAAATTCTCATTTAAAGAATTAAACGTTCCTACTTTCCTGAATAAATGTTTGGCTGAAATTCAAAACTTTTTTCTGTGCCATTTTGGGAAGGGAAAAAAATGGGGCAACCAGAAAGAAAAACTTAATAAGATAGAGAAGAGGTAAATTTTAACAAAATCTGGTATGAAGCAATATTTTAGTAAAATAAGAATCAAAACTTTAAATGCCTTTTATGGAGATCAATATTTTATTATTTTGTCAAAGTTATGTTATTAAGACTTGATATCTAAAAAAGTTATGAATGTATTTCTTTGATATTTTGTAGACAAGTTATTTAATGTATGATAAAAAACAATTAACTAAGGATTTAGCCTTAACATAAATAGTTTTTTTAACAGTTTATTTTTGCGAATACTATGCATTTTATAAACTTTTCTATAAGAAAATATTCAATGAGCCATAACTTTTTGACAATTTTAAACACATTTTAGATTTTAGTTCATTGTCTTTATAACTGTCTTAAATATGTTGTGCAAAAAGTAATTCAAACTGATAGTTTTGAATCCCATGTGGAATGTTTTGAAATTCAGTATAATTTTCATCAAATTTTACCTAACTTACCTCATTTAAATAAACTTAAATTGTCATAGAATTTCTTGTAATTGTTGTTTTTCATTAATTTCAATCATAAGCACCAGCAAAATAAAAAATTCCTAGTAGCATAGAATTTTCGAAAATTTCTCTCCAAATGTAGACAGATGCCATAACTATAGTGGAATTTCAAATAATCTAAATATTTCTTTTGATTAAATATTCCAAATGAGGTTTTTCAAAAACATAAAATAAATTAAAGTTAAGTTCATACTGAGCCCGCAGCATTCATACGTAATAAGTTTAGATATTTGCTACACACTCAATATGAATTCAATCCGGTACTTAATTTATAAGAGGAGAATAAATTGAAATTATTTTATGAGATACAGCAGTTGTGTTTTTCTGGAATATATGCATTTCCTGCCTGTGCCTGGATAACTCAGTGTGTAAGCAAAAACAAGGTGTAAAGCATAAACATTTTAAAGACAGAGGAGAAGGACTTGTTGTCCCATTTAAATATTTATTTTTGAAATGTAATTATTTAATTTTTGATTATATTAATTTTTGGTATTACTAACTAAACACTATGGTTTTTTTTAATTGTATGTTAATAAAAATATCCATAAGAGTTCAAATATGAAAGAATTTATCTGAAATAAAAATTGAATCCTTATGAAATTCTGTTTTATTTCATCTAAATTTTAAAGATTTTAAAACAAATTCTTACTTTGATAGTTGTTGTAGAACACAACTATTTTTATAAATATTTCGAGGATCAACTATGAAGTAATTAAGTACCAGATGTTTTTTAAAAATTGTCTTTTGTTCAATAGATTCATACTAATTTTTTTTTAAATTTCTTTAGTTCTGGCAAATAATACAATTTATTCATGTAGTAGTTATATGATGATTCTTACTGTTGCTAAAATGCATCTTTAAGCATTGCACGATATTGCTTCACAAACTAAAACAAGCATTAGTCTTACTTGAAAAATAACGAAAGAAGACGGATTAGAATTATTTTAATTTAGTTAATAAAACATGTTAAATAAAGCTAATTAAGTATGTATTTTGTTTCTAAATGTTTCTGAGGTTGGATTGTAAATCTTTTTAAAAATTGGTTTGTTTACCGAAAGAGAAACAAATTAATTACATATATCACTAAAAGAATTTTGCCTCCAAGAATAATTGACGCAAAACTAAAAGTTCATTAATCTAACTTCAACTTTCACCTTCATCTTAATTTGCAGATATTTCTTTTAAACTGTAAAAGGTCCTCAGGGAATGTATTTAAATAGCTAAATCCACACACCCCTTATGTAAGAAGAAAGTTCTTTTTTAATATTATAACTTTCCAGAATGAAATAAGTAAAAATAGAATGAAATGGAGTAATTAAAGATGCAATTTACTTTTTACATTTTTAAAGGTTTCATTATTCTTAGAGATTCGAACGACAAAACAATTTTGAATTATGTCTTAAATGTATTTGGTTTATTTCAGATGCAAAATACTCTAAACAAAATAATTCATCTTAGTTTTGTAATTTAAAACGCTCACGCAGAGTATATTAATTAATTTTATGTTTACAATTTTGCGTCAAAGATAATAAAATGAATGAAAAAGTTACTATTTTGATTAAATTATAAAATATTTGATTAAATAATAATTACAATTTATGTAACTTTTTAAAAAAATTATCCATGACATTATTTTAAAAATAAAATTGCTACACCAAGAAGATGACATGCTACAGACTTGAAATTTAAAAGATAGGAAGAAGGTGTTGTGTATGCAAATGAGTAGCTTTTCAGCGCATTCAGACAAAGCAGGCACCGGTACTGACAACTAAAATGTGTTAAATGATAAAATTGTCAGCCGGTTTATCATACATAAATTGCATTTGAACATTGTTACCTGGTGAAAAGTTGTTGTAATGCCTCGTGTCAGAAGCAGAAATGTGTGCCAGCACGTTTCTGACTTTAATAATGATTTGTTGTAGCGTACCGGGATTGCAGTTTACCGTATTGCAGTATTGCCGCTTGTGTCGGTCAAGATCTAATGACTGTTAGCAAAATATGGAATACCTGTTCAGTATTCCGTATAAAGTATTGTTTCAGGACGGTAATACGCAACGCCGTGTAGGATCTCAACGGCTCCCTATCATTAGCAGCCGAGAAGACAGGCATGTTACCCGCATGACTATAATGGAATTTGCAGCTACATCACGAGCCCCGAGTCAGGAATTGAGGTCATTTGCGGGACAGCAAGTGTAAGCGCAAGCAGTTCGACGACGCTAGCAGCAACATAGACTCTCAGTTGAGAGACCATGGCTGCAAATATCCTTCACGCTGCATCACAGACAGAAGCGTTTTCAATGGTATCATCAACGACGAACCTGGTCACACAAATGGCGAGGCGTCATTTTTTCTAAAGAATACAGGTTCTGTTTACAACATCAAGAGGGTCGCATCCGTGTTTAGCGGAATCGTGGTGAACGCATGTTGGCAGCATGCATTCGTGATCACTTGCGTGATGGTATGCAGTGCTATTGGATACACGTCTAGGTCACCTTTTGTTCGCATTGAAGGCAATTTGAACAGTGGACGTTAAATTTCTGGTGTGTTAAACCAATGGCTCTACCTTTTATTTGAGTCCTGAGAAACCCTACGTTTTAGCAGGATAATGCAATACCGCATGTTTCTGATATTGTACGGACCTTCCATGATACGGAAAATGTTCGGTTGTTGTCCTGGCCTGCACGTTCTTTAGATATCTCACCAATAGTAAACGTCTGGCCCATGGTTGACGAGCGCCTGGCTCATCACCATACGTCAGTGACTACGATTGATGAGCTGTGGCATCGTGTTGAAGCTGCATGAGCATCTGTACTTGTACATGCCACCCAATCTCTGCTTGACTCAATAATTAGGCGTATAAGTGCGGTTATTACTGCCAAAGATGTTTGCTCTGGGTTCTGATTTCTCAGGATCTATGCATCTAAATTTCTTGAAAATTTAAACACTTGTTACTTCTGTGACGGGCTCACGCGTCCTTTCATTAACATGTTCTTTGGGTTCTTTTGGGGCCAGAATTAATGGCAACTCTTTTCCAACCAAACCCCAAGAAATGAAATGTGAAGTTAAGATGTAAATTAGATAACTTTTAAATATCAGAAGTTTCAGTAAGCGGTGTGGAATGTTATGATAGAGAGTTATGCGATTGTAAAGTGACAGCCAACAGAGGTTATCCCGAAGATAGAGCCATTAGGTCAAGGTGCATTCCATTGCACTCGAGTAAAGACGCCACTCCCTTATATTTAGATCGGAGATCGGATCAAGGTAGGATTGACTATTTATATTAGGATTTGTAATATTATTGCAATTGAGATTAGGCGAGTTAGATATTGATAGTGGTCCGAGTTACGTTAGTTCGGTATTATTGATACAGTGTGTTTTGTCATCGTAGATTCTCTCATATATATTATTTTCATCTAATCTGTTAAAAGTTTTAGTTTAAATTCTTAATAAAGTCATATTAAGAATATGGACACGTCTAGTCCTTTTGTTAATCCTACACCTCTAGCTCACGCAGATAATCCAGGTGAAGGGCACCCTAGGGGGCAATTTCACACTTCTAGTATAATACGTTTGTCCAATAAATATTATTTTACTATCTTTTTTATTCCTGGTGTAACAATTTTAATGGCCAGTGGTGTATTATATAATTAAAAAAAATTATTTTTTCCACATAGCCTTTTTAAATATTAAAAGTTGTCTATGTAATATTTTAAAACAGAAATACCAAAAAAATGTCAATTTCTCACAAAGATAATTTGCTTTGCTGAGATTTTAAACAATGAAATGAAAAAAAAATTATTCAAATTAAAATGTTTTTATTATACTCAAATGCTGACGACTCTTTCTACAACACAATATTTCTTTGAAAAAATTTTTAATCTCTGTTAAAATCAAATATCACAATTGACATATTTCATGTCGGCACTGTCTTTACTAAAAGTCAAATGAAAATCAACCTTCTACATTGGGCATTGCATTTTTTATTGAACTCTTCAATCCATTGTTTCATTATATGAGGAAGCCTGAATATAAGATTACGATTTTAAAAGGATGATGAATCAATTAAAAACTAGATTCTCCTGGCTTTCAATACTATTGTGAAGGACTAATGAGAATATTACATATTAAGGTATCCAACTACCTTCAGAACCATGATTTCGCAAAAGCATACAAATGAATATATTTTTTTAATACTTAGTACCAATTAGATTACAATACTCGTATAAAATTATTTTAAGAATATTATAGCAATATAAATTATTTAAATGAAATATTTTGGCGAAAAATGAACTTAGAATTAACGATTTTCAAAAAATATTCTCCTTTTATGAAAAATGCTTCTATAATAATAATAATATTTTGCCTATATATAGCTAAGACTTCCCCAGAGAGTCTGAACAAGGAATTTTGAAAAATTCACTTTATTTTCAGAGTTACTAACAAATGAAATAATAATCGGTAGTTTTTTGCTAAACTTTTTTCACTTTAATGTATTAAAATATAGATAAATTTACTTCTACGTTATATATTTCCAAAATCCTATTTCATTCTTTGGATAGAGGTCTGAGCTACGTATAGATGAAATATTATTATTATAGAAGTATTTTCGAAAAAGAATTTCTCAAAATAAGTAATTCTGGTTTTTTTTTTTTATTTTTTTTTTTTTTTTTTTTTTTTATTTTTTTTTTTGCAAAAATATGGCCTATAAATAATTTTTATTGTGATAATATTCTTAAAACCATTGAATACATGTATTTTAATATAAGTGACATTAAATATAAAAAGAAATATTCGTTTGTACGCTTTTGCAAAATCACGGTTCCGAACGCAATCGGATACCTTAAATCAAACTGTGCATCTAAGCCCTAAGAGCTGAGATGAATAAATTAAATGAGGTTCTTATTCGAACATTTTTCTCATCTCTTTATGTGAATAGATCCATCTGCAATAGTTTTTAGTGATCTCTGGAGCCACTTTAAATTAAATACATTGCATACAGAATTGAATAATTCTAAAAACCTCCGATGGAATTAAAATTATTTACATTGGGTTTTGTACTATTTTAGTGAACCAAATGTCAAAAACTTAAAATAGTTTCTAATAACCTCTTTCTTCTCGCTCCCATTAAAATCACGGGGTGAAATTTCCCCCTCTATTTCTCGTGCCCATGAGATTTGTGGGTAGGAGTATTCAAAAGTAACGCGCTAACATGATTAAAACTATCTATTTCTTATGTCCGGAATCATATTTATTTCTCACCAGATGGCAATACCAGATTATTAGAAACGTGTTTAGAAATAAATATTTCATTTTAAACTAGATGTTAGCAAAATCAAACATGTACATAAGCGATATGTTTTGTAACCTTAACTCAGTTACTTAGTTCCGCTTTTCATGAATACACGTGGGTTGTGCTCTTGATAATATATATATATATATATATATATATATATATATATATATATAT